>CM066250.1:1955766-2180766 GCA_033675135.1 Frankliniella intonsa
TGCTCATGACCCTAATTACCCGCAATTACCTCGTTAGAAGTTGACTCAACCTGTTGAGCCGCGCGCGCGGCAGGCGGCCAACCCAACACCCACACACACACAGTAGTTCAAAAGTAAGAAGTTATAATAATAAGAATAAAAGAAATCCCCTTACTTATTTCTCTCTTTTCCCCTCATTCACTCTCGTGCACCCACGTGTGTCCGGCCGGCCGGCCATAAACTCGCGGACGGGACTGTGAGAACAACGCAGGCGCTCTAAAAGGTATACAAACGCGCGGCGAGGCGAGGTGGGGCGGGGCAGGGCGGAGTGGGGCGGGGCGGGGCGGGGTGGGGCGGGGCGGGGCGGCCTCGCGGCGTCTCGTTTCCAGTTCGACGCGCTCCTATCCACGTAGCACTACTCTACATGCCACTACATGCCGATTCACGCGGCTGCCGACTGCCGACACGGGGAACTTGTTGTGTTTCCGAAGCGCCGCGCCGCTCGACTCGACAGGCATTCATTTCCGACACGACCATGCAGAAGCCATAGACCAACACTCTTTCACAAACGATACATAATGACTTCATTATTTTGCTCTCCTTGTCTTTCTTTTTTTTCGTTACTCCATTTCATTACCCGAAACAATTAGCATACTGCTTCTTTTGCCAATGCCCTCCATACCGGATGCAGCAGAAGGCTACACCAGGAGTTGTGCCCGCTGGCGTGCCGCGGGGGCGGGGAGCTAATTTTGAAACCCTCCTGTATCTCGACCCCATCAACTTCACGGCCATATTTCTCGCTTCTCTTTGGTCGTGGGGCTGGGGCCCATCAGCAGGGAGCTGCTACAACGGATATTTAGGACAGGTTAGGTTAGGTTAAGTTAGGTTAGGTTGGATTGGATCTAGGGAAGATTGAAGTAGTAGAGGATCGGCTGTTTTCTTCGCTTCTCGAATCAAAGCCAACCTATCCTAACCTAACCTAACCTCGAAATCCAGAAGGGTTTCAAAATTAGCGGCCGGCTAGGGCCGCTGGCGGTGTGCTGTGCTGTGCTAAGCTGCGCTGCAGTCACCTGTCTAGCGCCGTTAAATAACGACCCTGGGGACGGGACACACGACCACATCCACAAACGCGCCGCGGTGCGGCGGGGCGGGGCGGGACGGGGCGGGGCGGGGCGGGTGCAAAGGAGCCCACGAAATATATACACATACATGTATCTCCTCCGTCATAACAGTAAGTGCAGGCCAGGCGGCCGTGCCCGCGCCGGGCCGCCCCGCGCGGCACATCACGCCGCATGTAGATTACAGCAGGGCCAGACCGCCACCCTGCAAATCTATGGTTCCTGAGATTCCCAGGAAAGGAGGCAGTTTTCCACACGCTAAAGTTCCTTAAGAACATTTCCAGGAAATCAGTACATAGAAAATTATGCCTACTTTCCTGCTTGGAGTTCTCCGGTATAAATTTTGTTCATAATTACAAAGAAATGAGTCAAATTGTTCATAATTACTAACAAAATTATGCATAGTTATGCATTGAAATTATGCGAAAAAGAGCAGCATGCACGCAGAAGTTCATAAAAATTTGGCGTGAAGGAAAGTTCCATTTCCAGGAACAGTACTGGAAAATTACATACTTTCCTGCTTGGAGTCCCAGGAAACAGATTTACCGTGACCGTCCGAAATAATCCAACATCAGGGAGTGGAACCCAAAGTTTTTCCATTCCCACGATTTCCGTTCCATTTCATTTCCTAGCGGTGAGTGTAACAGCCGAGCGAGCGCGGTGATGATATACACTACACAAAGCGCATTCCCTCACTTATTTCTCCCCGGCGCGGCACGCGGCGCGCGCCTGTGCGTGAGGCGACAAGGGCTACTTCATTACTATCAGCGCACGCACACGAATCGCTTCACTGCCCCCCCCCCCCCCCCACCTCCCCCCGCGCGCGGAGTATTGTCGTAACGTTTTTAAAATAAATTCACTAGAAATCAAGTGGTGAGACATCTGACCGAATTTCGGTGATACATAAAGTCTCACCGAAAAAAAGTCGTACACAAATGTATGACCCCAAAAAAGTGATACTCCAATGTATGACCGAAAAAAGGTCAGACATAAGTGGGGATGGCCCTTGATTTCCTTATAAAAGTATAATCCTTTACCGGTGTATCACCCTTTTTTCGGCCGTACATTGGAATATCACCGTTTTTCGGTCATACATTGGAGTATCACCCTTTTTCGGTCAGACAGTTATGTCTCACCCCTTATAGGGCAAGATGTCTGACCTTTTGATTTACAGTGTTATTTTTCTCGCAAAAATCAAAACTTTGACAAATTTACCAATCTATCAAACACCGCGCGCCAAAACCCTCTTAACATATTTTTCATCATTTTGCTCGCAGTTTATTTTATCAAGAAAAGATAAAATGACAAAAATACGCGAAACGCCGCGCGTCCTGCAGGACTCCTGCGCCTGGACCGCAAGCGCACGCAAATACGACTCGCAGCGGCGGCAGAGCATGAGCATGCCACGGGGGAGGAAAGGGGAGGGGGGGGGGGGGTGACAACGCATGAAAGTGACGCTAAGTGCATGCCAGCCCAGCCAGCCAGCCCAGCGGCCAAGCCCCGCCAAGCCCTCCCATGCGCCCTGCCCCGCCCGCCCCGCCCTGCCCCGCCCCGCCAAGCCCTCCCATGCGCCCCGCCCCGCCCGCAGCGGTCTATTTTATTCCTTTAATGGGTCATTCGACTCGCCACCTACCGCGGGGGTGGCGTGGCGTGGCGTGGTGCGGCAGTGAGAGGGGAGAGTTTTGACCGCGTGCGCTCTCGACCAAGGCATTAAAATACCGGCGGGACAAATTTTATTTTCCGTATGACCCAGTTTTAAATCGTTATGACCGTTCCTTTAGCTGCTGCACCACACTCCGCGCGGGCATGCGTGCGGTCTCCCTATGGAGGGAGGGGGCCTCTCCCAGCAGCCCAGCTCGAGCACACTAGCGGCGGGGCGGGGCGGGGCGGGGCGGGGTGGGGTGGTGCGGGGCAGGGCGGGGCGGGGCCACAGTGTCAGGTTGAAAAGGGGCGCGTAAGTGAACTTGCTGCTCCGCCCCGCCCCGCTCCTCTCTGCTCGACTGGCTCAACTTCCTCCCGGGCTATTACTCCGCGCTCTCAGCCGCCACGCCGCGCCACGCCCCCCCCCCCCCCCCCCCAACGCGTTAACAGTCTAACTTGTTGTTTTCAACAGTTTCTGCCGCCACGCCGCGCGATGAGGTTACGCCCGGCGCCACGCCACGCCGATATTCGCGTCACTTTTCAGGACAGACAGCAGCACTTTATCTGCGGCCTCGCCTTTTTTTCTTACACAATTTTATTTCCGTGTCAATGAGTCGAATGGTTTATTCAAATTTATTCATACAGAGTCCCTCGGCCGACAGAGAAGTGGCAGAACGGGGGGCACAGTGGTGCGGTGGGGGGAGGGCGGGGGCAGGGCGGGGGCAGGGCGGGGGCGGCGATGGGCTGGGGGCGGGGGGAGAAGCGACGCCACTGACCGCCCCACCGCCCGCGCGCGCCGCCCCCCGGCCAAGAGACTGAAAGCCGGCTAAATTGTGACGGATCGGCCCCGTGTCCCTGCGGCGAACGCGCAGATCCATCTGCTGGTGGGGCGGGGCCGGGGTGCGGCGGGGCGGGGCGGGGTGCGGCGGGGCGGGGTGCGGCGGGGCGGGGTGCGGCGGGACGAGGCGTGGTGGGGCGGGACGGGGAACAGGTAAGGCAGGTGGAGTGCGTCGGGCATCGCTGTCACGAACAAGACCGCCACAGCCGCACTCCATCAACAGCCTGCGTGAAAAAAAAAAGAAAAAATAGGGGCGGGGGGCATTGAATGTAAAATGGCGCAAAGAACGCCGAAGATTCTATTGATCTGCATTCTTTTGAAGGCCATCTTAGGATATCTGTTGAAAGATTTCCTTCAAGTCAATACGATTAACCAAACCACACGGGAGTATCAGTTTGAGCTCACCCAAGCGTGGACACTGACATCCACGCGTACTCCCTCACTACACATCGCCCTACTCGCCCCATTTTCCAACACGCACACACACACACACAGTAATTAATACGGATAATTTGCATTTAGATAAGCGCGCGCGGCCTTTCATTGTAATGCCAAACATTACGCTTGCGCCGCAATTAAATGAGCCGAAAAGATTCCCCCGCACCGAGATGATGTGGGAACTTCTCGGAGGCGCAGGGGCGCTGCGGGGCGGGGCGGGGCGGGGCGGGGCGGGGCGCGGGGAGTACCGCCGTACACTGCACGAAGGCGAACGAGAAATGTCCGAGCCGTTGACGCGCACATGCACTGTGAGCTGGCTCTGAGGGGAGAAACAGCTTGGAGATTTTTGTACTCCTCGTAATTCAGAATTTTTTTTTTTAAATCAGAAAAAAAATCAAGGCAGAAATTGGAAAAAACACAATAAAAGCTCAGAAAAATTCACGAAACTTCAGGACAATTGTACACCAAAATTCAGAGTTGTTTCCCCCTTTGGCGTCCGCCGTTAACTTTTATAGTATCTTCGGCAATAGGTCGAGAGGTCGAGAGCCAGATAATTGTCGCGTGGACACAAAGAAGAGGAATTTGTAGGCCGCCGAGACAAACAGCGAAACAGGAGGAGGACGGGGGGAATAGGGTACGGGGCGGGGGGGAGGGGGGAGAGAAGGGAAAAAGTTATCTCCAAATAAACTTACAGCCCATTACTTGATTATTTCCCCCGAGGGGGAACTCATCGCGCGACGTTTACGGCGGCCTCGCATGTGCGCTCGGCATTAGGCTGGGCCCAGGCGGGCCTATAGGCCCCCCGCCGCGCACTACAGCGACACATTCATTAACAAATATCAAAACCTCTCCAAAATCACACGCTATACATCTCCGCAGCGCCGAGCCAACGCGACGGAGGCACGGCACGCGAAAGCGATGAATGGAACATGTCCGCATCGTTACGTCGCCTCATCGTCAAGGCAGGGAAAAAAAACATATACATCAGCATGCGCCATCATCACCAGCCCGGCCCGGCCCGGCCCGGCCCCGCCGCGAGGAGGTCGAGCAGCTCAAGACGATACTGTATCGCTTTGTTCTCTCGGAACTATTCGCAGACAGATAAGCATCGCATCTGTCTCCCTCACACCGCGCGCCCGCCTTCATTTTTCTCGAGAGTATATTTTCGTATTTTCTGCTTTTCATTCAGCTCCCTCTCTCCCTCCCTCCCTCTCCCTCCCTCTCCCTCCCTCTCTCTCCCTCTCCTCCTCTCTCTCCTCCCTCTCTCCCTCCCTCTCTCTCTTCCTCTCTTCCTCTCTCTCTCTCTCTCTCTCTCCCTCTGACGACGTCCGTCGCTATCACACGCGTGCGCGTGTGTTTAAGGCGTGTAAGGGTGATGAGCCTACACGCCACACGGCGTGTAACGCGAGACGGACCCGCCGCGCCAGCGCTGATGGTGCATCGATCCCGAAAGTGAAAGGAAGAAGACCACTCGAGCCTTCCTCCCCTAACCCTCTCACCCTCTCCCTCTCCCTCTCTCCCCCTCTCTCTCTCTCACTCGCTCGTGGTCCACACCAGGTGTTATACTTTCGCTCCCCCCTCTCGTATTGTTTATTCACAACGCCAATGTAGGATAGATATGGGCCGTATCCACAGTCTTTTATTTCCGATTATTTCACAAGCTCTGCTTTTATTTGACCACACACGCACGCAGACGCGACTATCGGTGTGTGAGTGTGTGTGTGACGGAGAGTGCAGGCGTACATTGACACACACACACACACACACACACACACACACACACACACAGTGCGTGGGCATGCCCGGGCATAATAGGTGCGCGCTCGCAGCGCAGCGCGCCTGAATGGAGAGGAGTGGGGGGAGAAAGGGTCGCGAGAGAGAGAGAGAGCAAATTCCATCCATCGCGGCGGGAAAAATGTGACAATGTAATGAAAACCTTCTGCCTGCGCGCCCGTCTCCCTCTCTCTCTTTCCCCCTCTCTCTAAAAAAAATCATTTTTTTTTTTGGCCGAGCACGATTTTTTGACTCGCCATGCTGAGGCGGTGCAGGCCAGGCAGGGCCACCTGGGCAGGTGTCAGGTGTGCGGGGGGGCCCCGGGGGCCCCCAGCTGCGCGGCCACCGCCGGTGCTCACAAGTGCAGCGGCGCGGCGTGGCGCCCCGCGGGGGCCTCGCGCCTCGCGCCCAGTACCGCCGTGTCGGCGCAGCGGGCCGCCCCGCCCCGCCCCGCCCCGCCCGACCTATCGCCCTCATCTACACCGTGCCGCGGACGGGCGCGAGCACCCTGCGAGGTGCCACCGGCGGGGCGGGGCGGGGCGGGCGCGCTGCCTAGCTCTCACGGGTTCAAACACCCACACCGCCGCGCCCTGCCGCGCCCTGCCGCGCACACCGCGCTGCACACGACGGCGGCGGTAGTGTGCGCAATACGGGGGTCATTGAGTGGCGTGAGCGCCGCAAACACCCCCGCGGGGGAGGTGAAGGGTGAGATGAATTTACTGGGTGGTCGGTGCGGGCAGCCGGGCCTGGCGGGGCGGGGCGGGGCGGCGCGATAACGTCCAAACATATAAACGTCCAGGCGCGGCGGGGCGGGGCGGCCAGCAGGACCAAATAATAAATATCCCTGCACACCGCCCACCCGCCCCGCCCCACCCCACCCCACCCCACCCCGCCCCGCCCGGTATAGCTTAGCGCCGGCGCGGTGTCCCGCGAGGTGGGCGGCGCCGGCCGGCTGCAGCAGGTGCGGCAGGTGCAGCAAAGCCAACTGTGTGAGTGTCGCACACGTGTAGGTGTGTCACTGTCCGCTAAATACATATTAGAAGAAGTAAAGGTGTAAATGTGCCTTGGAATTTTAGACCCTTTACTTAACCAAGTTTACGAATGGAAATCCACGCGTGCGACAGGACAGATTCACACAGCTGGTTGCAAGCAGGTGCGCCACTGATGTGGTTATTACCGGGCCCCATGGTCCCGTGCCCGCTGCAGGAGGCAGGACCAGAGCACCGGGGGCGGGGCCGGGTCATCTCCGCGAGCTGCTGGGCCTGGGCTGGGGGTCCCTAAGGGCCCATTTCGTACGCGACCCGCCGCATACACCGACAAAAATAAGTATCACGGGCGATTATTTGTTAACTTTTTTTTATGTTTTTTAGAAAGAGATGCTTGCTGTCGCTGCTTTTAGATCGGTCCCCATTTCAAAAAAAAAAAAAAAAAAAAGGAACGCGAAAAAAAAATTACACGCAGCAGACAACAAAGACAAATACACTTGGCGAACTAATAAGAGCAACTTTGAGCTGACCAGGCGGTTTGTCCTCATTACTACCTTATTTACCGCGGACGGGACGGGCGGTCACCGTACTCACGAGTACCTCCCCCCCTCCCCCCTTCGGCGTGCGTACTTGTGTGTGGGAAAGGACTCGGAGTGCCCCGTTGTGCTTATTAGCCCTCCTCCTCCTCCTCCTCCTCCTCCTCCTCCTCCTCAACCAGCACAGCTAGCACAGCCATAGGTAGACGGCCATAGGCCATGAGGCTACGGACACAAAGCATCCATGGGACAGACACGAACGGACCCAGCGCCAGCGCCTCACGGGAGCAAAATTATAATCTGCGCGCTAGTATGTGTGTGTGTGTGTGTGTGTACGCACTCGCCGAGCCCGCTCCAATACTAACTACCGTGCGTAATAAAGGACCGCATTCCGCCCGGGCCAGCGCGCGTGTGCGTGCGTGTGCGTGCGCGTGTGTAGCGGCTAAAAATAATGAAGATAATATAATAAGCAGGCCGTTTAATACTCACGGTGCGAGGCTCCGTCCGGTATGCCGCTGCACTCCCACCCACCCAAAAAACGCAAACCACAATAATACATATAATCTTTGCTCTTATAATTAATAATTACGATAATTGTTACGAGAGTAGAAGGTAGGGTCAGCTCCCTCGCGTCGATCAGTGAAAATGTGTATCATTGAGTGCAGGCGAAGGGCGACGGGGTAGGCAGGCGGTCATGCAGGCGGTTTACACGCCCACCACGCAAAACACAAAAAAAATCGCCCAGCTAAAATTAGATGTGAAAAATTAGCACCATCGCTAAAAACTTAAAACAGCAGAAAAATAAATAGCAGGGTAGCTAAGCACTGTAGCCTAAAAATTAGCTGCGCCTTTACAGCTAAAAAATTAGTACACCTGCTAATTTTCTTGCTCAGACGCGAATTATTTTTTTGAGTTACGGAAGTGGACGGCGCGTCCCTCCCGGCAGGCGTCGTGCAGATTTTCAGACGAAATGCCCCGACTTTCTCCGCGGATTCCAAGACCCGTTTTAAATGCCCTGACCTCCCTGACCTGTGGCAACCCTGAGGTACAACCGGATCTGACCCGCACAGAGCGCCATCATAGGCGATGCTCGCCGCGGCGATATCGCACAGCCCGATCCTCTAGCGCGCCGCTATCTGCAAACACGGGCAGCGGGGCGGGGCGAGGCGGCGAGGTGCAGCAGGGCAGGTCCGGAAGCCCAGCCCGCCTGCAGTCCGGCCAAGGTGGGGCGGGGCGGGGCGGGGCGGGGCGCGCGTGCAGAGTGCGCCGGGTGTCGGGGCGGGGCGGGGCGGGGCGGGGCGGCCGCTAGAGGACCTCCGCTGCGCCCCTCACCGCTCAGCGCCCGCCATAACTCATCGGCCCGACCATGATTTATTCCAGTGCGTGTTCCGCAAGTTATTCGCCGCGTCGCGTCGAGTCGAGGCGCTGCAGCAGCTGTTGTTGTTGTTGTTGTTGTTGTTGCTGTTGTTGTTGCACCCAGCCGCGCCACGCCAAGCCGCTGCAGTTGTACTCAGTCCCCCTCCTTCCCTTCCCGCGGTGCACGGCGACACGACACCAACGACGCCTTGTTGAACGAGAAGGCCACGAAATAGGAGGGCCTCCTCGCCGAGGGGGCAACCACTCGTGAAATACTGTGTACAAACCTGCGGAAATCTCGATGAAATCCTCGGAAATCTCGATGAAATCCTCGGAAATCTCGATGAAATCCTCGGAAATCTCGATGAAATCCTCGGAAATCTCGATGAAATCCTCGGAAATCTCGATGAAATCCTCGGAAATCTCGATGAAATCCTTGGAAATCTAACTGAGAAATCTCATGAAATCTCATTGAAATCTTGTGAAATCTCATGAAATCTGAGATAAATCTTGTTAAACCTCATGAAATCTCAGAGAAATCTCTCAAAATCTGAGATAAATTTTGTGCAAATCAGTAGAAATCCCGTACTAGGATGGGGAGTGGTTGCCCCCTCGCTCCTCGCCCACCGTACCTCCCCCCGCTAAGAACATGCGCGCCCACCCAGCCGCCACGAGATCGCGCTGAGAGCAGCCCGCAGCAGTTAGCAGTCAGTGGGACTGGCGGCGCGGGGGCGGCGAGCAGTTAACCGAGGTTTTAACAGCGCGATCGTGGTGGACCCACCCCATCAGAGCGGCGCGTCTGTTTTCGGCGAACTGAACTGCGGGGCGACACGGCATCTCTGAGTCATCTCCTGCACTACTGCCTCCACAGGGGGGCTCGGCGCCGGACGCCTCCGCGAGGAACGCGGCGCCTGCCTCCCCGGGACGCTTCGTATAGGACGGCGGCGGCGGCGCCTCGCCGGGCGGGCGGCAGGCGTCATGTCATGTCGCCATTGAAGGGCGGGCGGCGCGGCGTACGTCAAGTTGCCTAAATACAGGGGTTCTGGAGGCCAAATTGCCTACCTCTCAGGCAGCTCACTAAGGTAACAAGCAGGTGATTCCTCCTTCACCCGCCTCTTCCCTTGAATCGCTCCTGGCGGGAGGACACACCGTCACCCCCAGTGCCCCTTGTCCCGGCGGCCGCACCCCTTCAATTTATGACCTGGTACTAATAACGCGTGGGGCCTAACGCATCGACGCCGAAGCCGAAGGGGGCGGGGCGGGTGAGAGGTCAGGGCAGACCAGGGCAGGGGCGCAGGGCGGCGGCGGCGGGGGCGGGGGATGGGGGTTAACACGCCGGGGAAACGCTGCTAATATATTTATTTGACTGCTTTGCGCTGTTTTTGCGCAGCCCCGCCCCGCTCCGCCACTGCGCGGCGACCCCCCTCTGCTCTCACCCCCGCCCCGCACAGACCGCCTACTCGCACAGAAAAAAGTGTCGCCGGCAGGGGCGGACGGCGCGGGGCGGGGCGGGGCGGGGCGGTACGAGGGTGGGGGAGGTAAACAGAGCGCAGCCTACTGTGCCCTGTGCGGCCCTGTGCCCCGGCAGAGGTCCCGGCCCGGCCCGGCCCGGCCCGGCCCCGGTACTGGACTGATGTGGTGCGGTACGGGACCCTGCCCCTGCTCCCGCCCCTCCACAGCAGACACAGACCCCCTACCCCTACCCCACCCCCCGCACCGCAGGCCCACCCCGACGAGCCAGCCCCTCGGCGTGGCGCGCGCAGTGCGAGGGGAAAGGGCCCGAAAAAGGTAGAGAGACGGGAGGGAAGAGGACGCCACGGGAAAAATCACCGGCCAAAAGTTTTGTTTCCGAGTTGGCAAAAGTGTCGTGACGCATTATAGGGCCGCGCGGCGCGCGCACGCGACCTGCGGCACGAAACAGACGCGGCGGACAGACGGACAGGCAGACGGGCCGACAAAAGATAGTCTCATGTGGTGAGAGTTTGCCTAGTAGGCAGGCGGTGATACCCGTCTGCCACACACAGGTGTATGCGTGGGAATTTTTGCCTACTTATTTCACAACACTGGAGCAGCGTCCCTCACCTGGCGAAGAAGGCCGCTGCGGCGGACGCCTGCGCGCTGGAGCCGGCGCCGGCGGCGAGGGTGAACCTGGCGGAGGACGCGGAGGTGCCGCCGCGGTGGTGGTGGTGGTCGCTGAGCACGCTGCGGGTGGAGGCCGGGCGGGCGCGGCGCGCGCGCAGGATGGCGTCAAGGAGCGGCGCGGGGTCCGAGGCCGCCGACAGGCACGACAGCGACGGCTGCCGCAGCCACGCGTGCGGCGGCGGCGGCGCGCCGAGGAACGAGCCGAGGCCGGCGTCGGCGTCCATGGCGACGCTGCTGGGCGGCGGCGGCGCGAGCGCGGCCAGCGCGTCTCTGCGGCCCGCGGCGCGCCGGCTGCGGCCCGCGGGCTGAGGCGGCGGCGGCGGCGGCGGCAGGTCGCGTCTCCCCGCCGGCGGCCGCTCCGGAGCCGTCACGGTCCGACGGGCGCGCGCCACGCACTCCGGGCCGCGCTCCCCCGCGCGCCTCCAGTCTGGCTCCGGCTCCGGGTCGTCGTCGTCGTCGACGTCATGGCTCCGGGCGGCGCTCCCCTTAAGCGTCTCCTGCACCTGCAACACCATCAACATCAAGGTCAGCAACACGGCCTAGGCGCACCCAAAGCTAAGGAAGGAGTCCGCAAATGCATTCGAGGTGAAAACCTTTCGTCCGACAAAGAAACTAAACTAAACTCAACTGAACTTCAAGCAAAAGAAAAAAGGCTAGAGCTTCTCGCGGGAAGCAGAGAACTGGAGGGGAAGTAAGCTTACGGAAGAGAGCCACCACGGGGAGGAGGCGGGGCGGGGCGGGGCGGGGAGGGTTAGAGGTGGAGAGGAGACAGCGACATCTCGTTCACAGCTCACGTCGAACTGAAAGGCGAGAGCCATCAGCGGAGGAGGGGGCCGCGCCTCGCACCCGCCAATACTAGCGAGGGCCCCGCCCGCCAGGCCCCCGGCTCCAGTGCAGCGGCGGGGCGGCTGCAGACGAGCACAGGGTGGGTGGCGGTGCCCGACTGGCCGCGACTGGCAGGGCCGCGGGCAAACGCCAGGTGCACGCCCTCTGAAACAGCCCTGTCACCGTGGCTGTAGGGTACCTGAACACAGCCCGCCCCTACACGGCGAAATCCTGCCAAGTACCGGGTGTTTCTTTGAATGCGTAACCGTGTTGCGGGATTGCATACTCTCCAGCGCTGCAGGGGCCATGGCCCCTTACGGGCGAATGGAGTAGGCAAACCCGCAACACTGTTACGCATTCAAAGAAACACCCGGTACATAGTAATACGGTCCTTGAATAGGCACACCGGTCGGGATAGTGTACTGTCGAGGTTGATTTCAATTTTAAACGTTGCGCCCGGAAACATTGCAAAAAGCGCAGAAACATACGTGAAAACCACCGTGCACCTGAGGAGGGTTATTAAGTTTTTTTTGGACAGCGTCATCGAAAAAGCAGAAACTACTGAAACTCGCATCTATCTGCCCGCAGCCCCCGCCCCGCCGCCTCCTGACCCCCGTTATGACCGCCGCCGCCGCGGTCCTGGGCGCCGCCACCGCCCCGGCCGCCAGCACGGTGAGGGACTGCGCGCCGCCGCGGGCCAAAGTCTCGACAAAATGTGCGCCGGAAACACGGAACAGCCATTACTACATCTGCGCCGCGTGCGTCTGGCGGGGCGGGGCGTGGCGGGGCGGGGGCGACGCCCCCGGGATAGATGGGGACGAAGAGGAGAAGAGGCACGCGGATACTTATCGGATATCTCTGTGTCGTCCCTCTCGCGGTACCCGGGCTGGCTCCCACAGAGTTTTCCTGCTACACCACAGTTCTAGAAAAGTTCAAGATCTAAATAAAATGTGAAATGTGTACAAACTTCATTTTTCTTTCCCTTTATTTTTATCATGTTTCTACTCATCAGCCTGGGGCGCCCACCTAGCGCCCAGGTGTCGAGGGGCGCCCATTCGATCCGGGCCTGGAAGAGGCTGTCGATAGATTAACTATTCCAGCGCCACTCGCGTCGCTCCCGCCGAGCGGGGGGGCGGGGTGGGGTGGGGCGGGGCGGGGCGGGGCGGGGCGGGGCGCTCCCTTTCCACAGCAGAGTCCTCTCTCTACCCGGCTCTGTTCAAACAACTCTGTTGACACTGAGTCCTGGTTTTCACCCCATCCCGCCCACGCCGCGCCGCGCGGCGCCGCTCGCCCAAATCCGTCCCCAGGGAGGCTCTGCCACGTTCTCTCGCATGCCTAGCCTACCCGCTGCGGAGGCGGGTCGGGCCCGGGACCGGCACCAGCCCGGGGACCAGGCCCACCAGCACCGTCCCCCCTGTATTTACACGGGAGGGACGAAAAGTTTTTCCAAACACGAAACACGAGAAGCAGGGCGGGCGATACACCGCTGCGAGTATGAACACCCGGGTGGGACAGCAGTACCGGGTGTGTCAGGCGGAGAGTACAAAACAGTATGCGGGTTTGCCTACCCGCTCCGGCGCTCCAGCCGCAAAAGACCGTGGCACCCCGGGGCGCAGTGTTGCCAGAAAAGTAGGCAATACTTAGCCCAAACACAGTGGAGTAAAGCGGGCTGCATCTCCACCTGCCTACTAGGCAGCACCCTAGCACAGGTGCGTACATGTTGCCTAGAAGGCAGGCGCAGATGCAGCCCGCTTTTCTCCACTGTGTTTGGGCGCCGCATTGCCTACTTTTCTGGCAACACTGGCAGTACCGGGTGTGCAAGGCGGAGAGCACATGACAGTATGCGGGTTTGCCTACCAGCTCCGGCGCTCCAGCCGCAAGGCACCGTGGCACCCCGGGTAGGCAGTGGGCAGACCCGCAATCCCGTTACGTAAAACACCCGGTTCGCACTGCCGGTTAGCCCTCACCTTGGCATGGATCCTGGGGTGACCCCAGCCGCAGTCCGACGCGGGGGCCGCGTCCGCCGCGCGGGTCCTGGGGGCGGGGGCGGGCCGTGGTGGCGGCGCCCGCGGCGCTGGCCGAGGTGCGGGCGGGGCGACGGCGTCCTCGGCTGGCCTGCAGGAGAAGACACAGGATTAACATCATGAGACTGATGGCCACTGCGACGTCGGCCTCGGAGAGCTGGGTCTTCGGGGAATAAGGGTCCCAGACACCGTGATTGGGGACGGGGTGGACGGGGTAGGCGCGGGGGAGACAGGCCGACTCGACGCCGGATATCCCATCGCAGCCCCACTCCCCGCCACTGCCCGGCCCGCGCCGCGCGTGCAACTCGGAAGTGCTTTTTCAATTCTTTCTTAAAAGGCTGCCGTTGAGCCGCCAGTGCGGCCGCTGCTGCTGCTGCTTGCTGGAGGGCGAAAAGCACAGCGAATAAGAAAAGGGCGCCCAAGATGGGGGAGGAGAAGACGGGCGGGGCGGGGCAGGCGGGGCGGGGCGGGAGTGTTGAGACAGGGCCCCGGGCGGCACTGAGGGGCATGTCGAAGTTGGTGTTGGACGTTGCAAATCAGGGCAGCAGAGAGATAACGGGGGCGGGGCGGGGCGGGGCGGGGCGGGGAGACGGATGGCCGCGCAGCAGAGCGAGGGGAGGCCGGGGCGTAAGTGCAGGCTGATCCAGCCGCCCCACCCCGCCCCGCAGCAGTTAGCGACGCGTCGCACCGAATCCGCCCCACCCCGCCCCGCCTCGATCCGCCCTCGCGGCGAAAATACAGTACGCACATTTTCGGGACGAATTTCGGAAAAGCGTTTCCGTCGGGTGAGCCGTGTTGTTGTGTTCCCGCGCTCACCCCACCTCGGCCCGCCCCGCCCCGCCCCGCCCCGGCGGCGTCCTCGATACGTCTCATCGGAGCAAACCAGCCTCGCTGAGTGCCAAAGTGCGAGAGAAGAGGGTGACGCGAGAGGAGGAAGGGGTGGGGTGGGGTGGGGTGGGGCGGGGTGGGGTGGGGGAGGAGGCGACACGCAGAGAAAGGCGAAAACAAGCGCGCGCGACACAACACACGTGCTGGCTATGGGATTGATTGCGGATATCGGGCCGGCGGGGCGGGGCGGGGCGGGGCGGGGCGGGGCGGGGCGGGGCGGGCGAGGGGGTGGCAGTGAGTAACGGGGAGGACCTTTCAGATGCGACGATGAATGGAGGAGGTAGAGGGGGAGAGGAGGGAGGGAAGGTAAAGGTTACGACACCACCCCGACGGGCTGAGGGTCGGCAGCGCGGCCGGGGGGCCTGGCGCGGGGAAGGGGTGGGGTGAAATGGCCAGGGATTTGAGGCAAGCGCTGAGGATGAAAAGGCTAAGACCGCTGCTGCGGCCGCGACCGGTGCACGCAGCGTGGCGGGGCGGGGCGTGGCGGGGCGGGGCGGGGCGGGGCGGGGCGGGGCGGGGCGTGGCGGGGCCGAGGTCCGCGCCGGGAGGTCACGGACGTGACGCGGCCCGGTAGAGGGTGACCCGCGCGACGCTCCCCTCCGCGCGCTCATCTCCCACGTAACTCAACCACATACGTATACGGAAATAAAGCCCCACATGGACGACAGGCACAACTGCTTTATGCGGCGTCAGGGTATATCGCCAGGCCGCGGGTGCGGAGCGGGGCGGGGCGGGGCGGGGCGGCGCCCGCGACTTTGCAGGGGAGCAAGTCTTCTCTCCACCCCGCCCCCCACATATCTCATTCCTCCGCCAAACGCGCTGCGCGCGTGCACCCTGCGCTCAGCTGGGCGTGGCGTGGCGTGGCGTGGCGGGAGGGCTGAAAGTTTGTGGCATTCTGCCAGTCAGGAGTAGTAAGGCCCACCCCACCCCGTCCCGCGCCCCGCCCCGCCCCGCCCCGTGCGGGGGCCCGGAGCACCTCGGCGCGCCCCTGCGCCCCGCCCCGCCCTGCCCGCCGTGGCGGCCTCAAGTGGCTATGCGTCACCGGGAGATTTCGTGTGTCGTCGGGATAATGCGAATTTGGCCTGCATATGGGGGCGACGAAGCTGGTGGGGCGTGGCGCGGGGCCGGGCGGGGCGGGGTGGTGGCGGGCGCCGCGAGACACCCCGGCCATTAACACGAGCCGCACCCCCCGCGCCCCGCCCCGCCCCACCCCAACCCGCCCCGCCCCGCACTTTTACCAGTCGCAGTAATCAGGCCCTCTCTTTCTCACTCGCACGTCCCTCCTGGATTCCCTCTTACCCTCCACCCCGGAGACAACGAGTGTGGAGGAGAGGAGGAGAGGAGGGGAGCAGAGTGGGAGAGGAGAGGAGAGTGGGAGGGGAGAGGAGAGAAGAGAGGGAGAGGAAGAGTCTCGCGGCGCCCCCGAACCCTTTAGCACTCCTTATGCGTGCGGCGCCCCCCACCCCCCGCTCCCCTGCTCCTGCTCCACAAGGCAACGATCCGCAGGATGGCAAATTCCGTTCAGCGTCCGAAGAAGAGGGGGGAGGAGGAGGAGGAGGAGGAGGAGGAGGAGGAGGAGGAGGAGGACGAGGACGAGGAGGAGGAGGAGGAGGCGGGGGAGGAGGAGGCGGCGGGGGAGGAGACGGAGCAAGAGCAAGGCCGCTTCACCCCGCTCGAGACGACTCGGCACTTCGGATTAAATCTACCTTGAAATTCGTCATTTACATTCCCCGGGGCCAACAACTGCACTGTCGATCAGCACGCCCCCCCCCTCCCCCTCCGAGCGATAGGGGCGCGCCAGGGCGCGGCATGGACTGGGATTCAATAGGCCGACTTCCGGCCGGCCAAGGGCGTGGCGGGGAGGGAGGGAGGGAGGGAGGGACTCCTTTGGAATGGTAAAAACACATGAAGGCTGCTGCCTCCGGGATGGGGGTGGGGCGGGGTGGGACAGGCGGCCTATGACCATCTCAGCGGGGCGTCACGGTGGTGCGCCCCCCGCCCCGCCCCACCCCGCCCCGCCCCACCACACGCCAGGCCAGAGCACCGCGCAGTCTGCGGACCCCGTGGCCCCGCCCCGCCCGCCGCGCCATACCAGCCGGTTGGTTAGACCGAGTGCACGACAACTCCAGAGGGGCTCCAAATGGCTTTACGTCGGTTGTAAAAACCTAGGGAGAGAGAGAAAGAGAGGGAGAGAGCGAGAGGGAGAGAGCGAGAGGGAGAGAGCGAGAGGGAGCGGCACGCGCGGGGAAGGATAGGGGAGGGAGCAGCAGTGAGAGCGGAGCGGAGAATCTTGAGAGTCATTTCACTGCAATCACAGCGGCGGGCAGGGCACAGGCTGCTGCGGCTGCTGCGTCACCTCTGTGTCACCCAGGGGAGGCACTACTTGTCGCGGCACGCGGCTAGTGCGCCGCAGTGCGCGCGGCCCGGGCCGGGCCGGGCCGGGCCGGGCTAGGTTGGTAACGGCTTGAGAGGAGGGCGCCCTCCTCTCAAGGCAGCATAGTACCTCGACCGCGGTGCCAGCCCTGCGCAGGGCCCCGAACATCCCCCTCCGAGACCCACACGCCTTGTCCAGACCAGTGTGGCCAGAAAAGTAGGCAATACGGCGCCCAAACACAGTCACTGTAAATCAAAAAGTCAGACATCTTGCCCTATAAGGGGTGCGACATAACTGTCTGTCCGAAAAAGGGTGATACTCCAATGTACGACCGAAAAATGGTGATGTTCCAATGTACGACCGAAAAAAGGCGATACGTTCGATGTACGACCGATAAAAGGGTGATACACCGGTAAAGGACGATACTTTTATAAGGAAATCAAGGGCCATCCCCACTGATGTCTGACCTTTTTTCGGTCATACATTGGAGTATCACTTTTTTGGGGACATACATTTGTGTACGACTTTTTTTCGGTGAGACTTTATGTATCACCGAAATTTGGTCTGATGTCTCACCACTTGATTTGTAGTGGTGGAGAAAAGCGGGCTGCATCTGCGCCTGCCTACTAGGCAACATGTACGCAGCTGTGCTAGGGCGCTGCCTGCTGCCTAGTAGGCAGGCGCAGATGCAGTCCGCTGTACTCCACTGTGCTTGGGCACCGTATTGCTTACTTTTCTGGCAGCACTGGTCCAGACTGGCTTGAGTCAATGTGAAACATTGCCGTGTGGAGATTTTAAACGCCCATGCTGCGTTTAAAAAATAATAAAAAACCAAGTTTCCCCCAGGCGCGCTAAACTTGCGCAGGGGTAATTGACGGTAGAGGCACCGGGGGTTTTTCGGTTAGGTGCACCGTGATCCCCTTGACGGTGCAAAGCCGCGCTGGCCCCGGCCGGGCGTAAAGCAGGATCAGGGTGGGGCGGGGCGGGGCGGGGCGGGGTGTGGTGTGGGGTGGGGTGGGGTGTGATGGGGCGGACGGCACTCGCCTTGCATCCTGAGTGGCGATCCCTGTCCGCAGCGTGCAAGCCGAGCCGGGAGCGCCGCGGGGGTGGATGCAGCAGCAGCAGCAGTGGGGACTGTACGCGCCCCGGCCCGGCCGCTTATTTTGAGAAGCTCATCGAGTTCGGCACCTAAATCTGCCCGCTTTACGAAGTTCGGCCCCTTTCACTCCCAATTTCAAGCGTTAGGTTAAATTAGGGTAGGCTAACCTAACCTACCCTTGCCTAACCTAACCTAACCTAATCGAACCTAAAGTAACCTAACCTAACGCTTGAAATTTGGAGCTTTCTGGCGGTTGGGTACCGAACTCGTTAAGCTTCTCAAAATAAGCGGCCCGGCCCGGCCCGGCCCGACCCACATACCTTGTGTAAGGCCCCTCCTGGGTACCAAGTTACCGGGCAACGTTAGTCAAAAAGGGGCGGAAAAGGGGACCGGGTGAACGCCTTAAAGTGTGGGAGCAGGCGAGCGGCGGAGCTTTGCTCAAGATAAAAATGGCCCCGACGCCCCGGCGCCCGCGCGCCAAGATGGGTATCGATTTCGAATTCGGCAAAAGGCGTTTCAGAGTAATACCACGTCGCCCCCTTCTTTCCCATTTCCTTTTTTCCAGCGCGGAACATGATACAGCGCCCTCGCCCCAGCCCGCCCCGCCCCGCCCCGCCCCGCCCCGCCCCGCCACTGCCATCTGGTCCAGCGGGCTGGGCCGGGCCGGGCGGTAGAGAAAAGGAAGGGCGGGCGACAGGCCAGCCGCGACGCGCCGCGCCGCAGCCTGAGCCGGCCGGCCGCAATAAAAAAGAAAAGCCTTCGACGCGTTGACAAAGACACGGGGGAGGAAGGCGCGGCGAAATGAGGGAAGCAGCCGCCTTGTCGGCCCGGCCCGGCGGCTGGATGAAGGAATACACAGGCCGGGGCGGGGCGGGGCGGCGCGGGGGAGAGAGGCTCGGGGGAGGATGAAAGGAGAAGAGCCCTGCTGCTGGCCGGGAGCAGCGGCAGAGGGGCGGGATGGGATCAGCCCGAGCACGTAAATGAATTTTGACAACCTGATAAGATGAACGCGGTGTGGCGGGGCGGAGCAGCGGCAGGAGGAGGCTCTGGGCCCGTCGCAATGCCGGCTACAAACAAAACGCCCCCCCGCCCCGCCCCGCCCCGCCCCGCCCCGCCCCGCCCCGCCCGCACTCCTGGCCCCCGCGGTGCTGCTGTGCGGCCCCAACGAGGTTGCCTTCCCGTCCTTACTCGACTGCGGAGCCGCCGCTGCCCGCCCCGCCCCGCCCCACCCCGCCCCGCCCGCCCACACCAGCCGCGCGGCCATATGGAGTCCATGTGGGCGGAAAATCACCATTTCCCGCGCCGCGCCCCCGACCAGATTCGAACCATCAACCTCGGGGATGGCGCAAAGTTCCTCCCGCACGGCGCGGCGCGCTGGCTTATCACGGTCTCATTACGCGCTGATACCCGGGCCGGTGCCCCCCTCCCCCCTCTTAATATTAACGCGGCGGTGGCGCCTCGCGTCGGCCATTACCTTAATCACGGCTGGAGACACCGCCGCGCCGCGCCGCGCCGGGCCGCGTCCATGAGACTGCGATTAAAACCCGTGGCGGGGCTGGCGAGGCTACTGTGTGTAAAATATCATTCAGCTGCAGTCGAAGAGGAAACTTAATACGCGCCACAAACGCAATAGTTACACTGGAAATCCAAGTGTACGAATGTCGCTCACTTGTAGATGAGCGAATAAATTCAATCACTTGAAGGTGAGCGAATAGTCATTTGCTCACCTACAAGTGATTGAATTTATTCGCTCATCTACAAGTGAGCGACATTCGTACACTTGGATTTCCAGTGTATACTTGAGCGAGCACACTGTTAAACCAAGTGTTTCAACACGTGAATGTGTGCAACTAGGCCTACCTTCCAGCCTGGCACACGCAAGTGTGCAGCTCGGCAGTTGTAAAATTGCAAGTGTCAAACTCGCCAGTTGTACACTTGTAAGTGTTTAACTTAACAGTTGTGCACTTGCAAGAGTTCAACTGCCCCGTGCAACACTACTCTTGTTGAACACTTGCAAGTGCACAACTGTTAAGTTGAACACCTACAAGTGTACAACTGGCGAGTTTGACACTTGCAATTGCACAACTACCGAGCTGCACACTTGCGCGTGCTCGGCTGGAAATTGCACACACACACAAGTGTTGAGCAGTTGAACACTTGGTTTAACAGAGTATGCGCCACAAACGCATCTTCTCAATAGTTATACTCGAGCGAGCAGGCAGGCAGGCGGGCCGGCTACCAGAGACTCTGCCCTGTGCCGAGGTCGGCGCGGCGCTCACGGGGACGCGCGCGGGTCGCGCGGGGGAGGAAAGGAGACAAGCCGGCTATAAAAAGGGAAGAGCACCGTACACGCTGCTGCTGGGCTCCGCTGCTGATGCTGCTGGAGATGCTTATCGACGCCCCGCCCCGCCCCCCCGCACCAGGAAGCGGGTCACCGCACCGCCACCGCCCGGCCCGAGTCACAACACCCCGCCCTGGGGCCGAGGACGAACAAGACCCCCCAAAGAGGAAGAGCGGTGGGGGGCGGGGGGGGGCTGACCGCGTCGCCGCCGCGCCTCGAGGAACGCATCATACTCCCGTTCCCCTACGTCGAATGCGACGCTTAAAAACGTTACAATAAAAGTGGAGAGGAGTATATGAAAAGTATATAAACGGCGCCCAAGCTGCGGCGTCGCTACCCCGCGCCGCTCACCGCTGCTGCTCGCCTTCTTATGGCTCATCACACTCGCGGAGGAGGAGAAGGAGGAGGAGGAGGAGGAGGGAGAGGAGGGGGAGGAGGAGGAGGAGGAGGGGGAGGAGGAGGAAGGAGAGGAGAGGAGGAGAGGAGGAGGAGAGGAGGAGGAGGAGAGAGGAGGAGGAGGAGGAGGAGGAGGAGGAGGAGGAGGAGGAGGAGGAGGAGGAGGAGGAGGAGGAGGAGAGGAGGAGGAGAGGAGGAGGAGAGGAGAGGAGGAGGAGGAGAGGAGGAGGAGGAGGAGGAGGAGGAGAGGAGGAGGAGGAGGAGGAGGAGGAGGAGAGGAGGAGGAGGAGGAGGAGGAGGGGGATGAGGAGGAGGAGGAGGAGGAAGGAGAGGAGGAGGAGGGGGAGGAGGACGAGGAGGCCGCCCTCCCGATGAGGCTCCCTCTTTATGTCCGCGCTGCGAGTGCGGGGCGGGGGTCCGTCTGGCAATGACGTGCTAACTGCCGATTCGATGGAGAGGACTGAGCACTGTGGAGAGGAGACGGGCAGTGACCCGCTAGACTGGTCCTCATCCGTACACCAGCTGCCCGTATCGTTATATATATTTTAGATCGGAAAGTTGTATATATATATTTTAGATCGGAAAGTTGATGCGCGCGCCGCCGTCGAGAAGGCCATGATCGTCGTTATGCACACTGCACATGCCGTCACCGCGGCGCGGGGTCGAACCCCTGCCCCGCCCCGCCCCGCCCCGCCCCGAGGCTTCGGCCGCCATTTAAAATTAATCGCTTATGAATACTAAGGGGTTCCATTTCACAAATGAGTTCCTTCCCCTTCCGCCGCGCAGCCCTCTCATCTCATCCGGCCTCGGCCCGGTCCACCTCAAGTCGCCCCCCCGCGCCCTCCGCGACCTCTGCTGTGAAAAACCTTATACCTACGCACTTCTCAGCAACAACCACCACCCTCCGGCAGTATCGGCCGCAACCATTCATTATCGCCACGATATTCAAAGATCGTAACCGACGGCGAGTGCGAATCATTTGACCCACCACAGTTACGACCGCACGGCTGGCGTTAACGATTGCGTTTAACGGCGACGGAAGGCGCGGGGCGGGGCGGGGCGGGGCGGCGCTCGGAGACCCGTTAACGAAATATTTTTCAATAAACGCGGCGCGGGGCGGAGAGCGACGCGGCGGTTTTACGCGGGGAGCGTCGGAAGAGGCTGCGGAAGAGCCTGCGAGAGGTGTTCACCCCCCGTCCCCCTTCCTCCCCCCGCCGCCCCGGCTGTAGCTCAGCGATAAGGACCATCGTAAACACGCAGCTTCACCTCATAATCAACCAATAAACATAAAGCTAATATCGCGGATTTGACGGCGCCTCTTAATAAAAAAAATCCCCACCTCCTTCCTTTTCGCCCGTGAAGTTTCCTCCAGCCGGGGCCGGGGCCGAGGCCGAGGCCGGCCTATGGTCTCTTCCGCCTGGCGCGGCGTCAGGTGCGGACGGGACGGGACGGGACGGACCACTCCCTTATCAACCCCGCGCACCGCCGCGCCGCGCACAGTCCCGGCCTCGGCCCGCCCCGCTCCACCCGTTTGTAGGGGTTTGGAAGGATCACGGGAAAATTTTTCTATAGAAGCTATGTCGTAGTGTTACGATATTAAATAGTAAAAATAACATAAAATTGTAAAATGACACTAGCACCTTGTCATCCTGACGAGAATAAATGAGCTCTCCTAAATCTGAAATAAAATACCGATTGTACACACTAACTGAATTTGTATCTTTTATTTGTACAAAGTTAAGCAATTAAATTTTTTGCACAGATTCGTGCGTTGATTTGAACACTATTGTGCATACATGTGTACGAAATTATGCATTTTTGCGCACAAATTTGTCCAAAATGAAACGTAGGTTTAACTTTGCACAAACGTTTGCACAAAAACATACAAACACAGTTAGCGTGTAAACTTACAGTACGTCATTTGTAAATCAGAAACAACGATAACTTTTATAATTTTATTTAAAAAAATGTTTACAGTGGCCCGGGCTGTATATAATTACCGACCGAAACAAAAGTCCATGCTCCGTCGGTTGGCCTTCACACCCAACCCTTATGCACGATTTTTGCATCGTTATGCAAAATTTTTAACAACCACAGTCATGCACAAATTTGTGTGCATAACTATGCACACTTTGTACATAATTATGCACAAATTTGTGCATAAGGGACAGAGTTATGGCTGCTTAAAATCCTGCAAGGCTTATGCACAGGCGTAGGTGCTGACAGTCTGGTGGACTTGTCGAAAACCAACAGCTCCACCAGCCGGCACCTCCCTCCCCCTCCAAAAAAAAATGAGGGGAAAAAGAAAAAAGCATGGTTGCGAATCCCTGAAGAAAGAGAAAGAGGTAATTTGAGATCGCTCGAGCGAGATATTGCAGCAAACTATTGGGAAGCGAGAGAGAATGGGACTCTGCCGCCCCCCCCCCCCCCTTTTCCCGCTGCCTTTTCTTTCTCCCCTTCTCTTTCTCTCTTTCTTTCTCTCTCTAATGAGAGACGAAGAGGGCGGGGAGGAGAGGGGCGGCCACCGCCCGCTTGTTTATGACCAAATGGAAAATGGAATCAGGTTTTGCATTTTAATCAAACGCGCGTGCCGTGTCGTGGGGCGCCAGCACAGCGCCACCGGGCGGGGCGGGGCGGGGCGGGGCGTCGGGGGTGAATCGCAAAGTAACGCCTGCAGCCGACAACAGACCGCCGCCAGACGAATCTCAATCTCAATGCGGTGTCGGGGCGACGGCGGCGGCATACGCACCAGCACGACGACGACGCCCAAGGAAGGCGGCGTCTGGAATGCACGACTAGGACGGTCGTCCGCAAGCTCCCCGTAAAAAAGATCCCGCGAATGACGTGGGGCGGGGTGGGGCGGGGCGGGGCGGGGCCATCGGCCGCGGCCATCCGCACCTCGGCGGCGAGGTGCGAGGCGAGGTGGGCCCGCCCTCCGAACGGCGACATCGTTTCGCGGCCATGATTTTATGGAAGGGCGTTTCACTTACCGATATTGGTCGTTCGGTTCGCGGCGCGGAATATCCAGCGGAGCGGCTCCGCCTCCGCCGCCCGTGCGACCAACGACCCGCAGTTTTAGCCGCGAGGATAGGAGGCGGGGCGGGGCGGGGCGGGGCGGGGCGGGGGGGGGGGGGGCGATCACGGCGTTTCATATTTCCTCATGAGGTTTGCGGCGATCGTCGGTGGCGGTAATGAGGTGCGGGGCCGGGGTGTGAAACTGACGCTCAGCCGGCCAGGGACCGGGCAGGGGCAGGGGCAGGGGCAGGGGCCGGGGCAGGGGCAGGGGCAGGGGCAGGGGCAGGGGCAGGGGCAGGGGCAGGGGCAGGGGCAGGGGCAGGGGCCGCCCCGGGGAAGAGGGAGGAAGCCGTGTGAGATAAAGGGTCCAGTTCAATGCTGGGTGCTGGAGGTTGGGACCGGAGGGCAGCTAGCTAAACTAATATACTGGGTCAAATCACTATCCAATCCGACTGGTTGCGGAGCAAATTCTAAATCTATTTCACAATAAAAATCTCAATAGCTCAGTCTACATTTTGCCGCGGGGCGGACCTCCTGGCTGAGATCAGCGAGATCGGATGGAAAACCGATCCGGCTAGCTAGTTAACATGAAAAATTTGCAATCTGGGAGCGGCGCAGGCCTTGGGAGGCTAAGGCACTCTAAGCTCAGCCCGACACGTGCCCTTACCGAGTTTAGTTAACAGCCTTGGTGGAGTTTGGGATGACGGGGTGACGCGCAGTGTTGCCAGAAAAGTAGGCAATACGGCGCCCAAACATAGTGGAGTAAAGCAGGCTGCATCGGCGCCTGCCTTCTAGGCAACATGTACGCACCTGTGCTAGGGTGCTGCCTAGTAGGCAGGCGCCGATGCAGCCTGCTTTACTCCACTGTGTTTTGAGCGCCAAAATATTTCAGAGAACGGGTAAAGAAGAAGAGCACGAATAACAACATGGCTCATGATTGGTCGAGCGGCCTCCCCCACTACTCTGCACAGGTGGAGGGGGAAACTCACTGGAAAAACAAAGGTGCGACCTAATGCCTTTAAAAGGTGCTATTCTCTAGTGCCTTTAGAAAGGCGCGATTGTGTCCAAAGGCACTAAAATTTAGCACCTTTCGGTCAAATTAGTGCCTCTGTAGGGGTGCTGTTTGAATAATGCCTTGGTAAAGGCACTATTACCAGTAGCACCCCTAAAAGGGTGTTATGTTCTACCTTTGTTTTACCAGTGCTGCTCAACCAATCACGGGCCCTTTTGTTATTCGTGCTTTTCTTCTTTACCCGTTCTCTGAAATAGCTTATTGCCTTCGTTTCTGGTAGCACTGGTGACGCGGCCTCGTAGTTAACTGCACTACAATGCGCAAGGGTAGACGGGTTGCATACCCGCCCGCTTACACGGGGTGTTCCCCGGGCTCTGTCAGTAGTTTTGTCGGGGGTGCAACAGCCGAGGTGGTCAAACTCACATTCACATCCTCCCCCAGCCTTCCTCTTGAGGATACACACGCCCTCTAGCGGAAGGACGAGACACCCTCGCACCCGCCGTCCGGGCGCGTGGGGTATCGCCGCCAGCGCGGGACGGGCGCAGGAGTATTCGCGCTGCACCATGGGGCGGGGAATTTCGGAGACAGAGAACGGAGGGGGAGAAAATGCGAAGCGTGCAAAGGGGTATGAACTGGTCGAGGAACTGCGTTAATTTTCGAATCAAATCAGTGGAG
Source organism: Frankliniella intonsa (assembly GCA_033675135.1). NCBI lineage: Eukaryota > Metazoa > Arthropoda > Insecta > Thysanoptera > Thripidae > Frankliniella > Frankliniella intonsa. The sequence continues at coordinate 1,981,223 of CM066250.1, forward strand.
CAGGTCCAAAATTTTCACTCACCCCGTTACATGTGGTCGAACCCACTGCCTTTCCTAAAAGGGTATTTCACCGAATCCCTGCGGACCGGAAGTAAGAAGTAAAATGGAACCACACCAACGGAAGCAGTTGAGTGCGATTCACGGTTCTATGAGAAATTTACATGGCTTGCCGTCTTTGATTGAATGTTTTAATGACAGCAGGTGTACGTTTCTCATAATCCATCGGTTCGCACTCAGCTACTGAATCCGTTTTTTTTTTGTGTGTGTGTGCTTCCGTTTAACTTCTGATTTCCGTCATTTAGTGAAATATCCTATACCACAAGAGCTTCACACCACCGCTGCGCATGCAGGCGGTACGCGCGCGCACCACACACACACACGCGCGCACGCACGCACCACACACATGACGGGCGCTGGCGGCGGCGCGGGCGGCGGGGCTGCAGCGGGGCCAAACACAGATCGGTCTGTTTTTTTGTAGAATTGTTTGTGTTTCCTGAGCGGGCCGAGCGCCGCCGCGGCACGCCCGCAGCCGCAGCGGAGGCCGGCCGGCACCACCACGTCGACAAGGGAAGTCACTGTCGCCCGCGAGGCCCGGCCGGCCCGGCCCGGCCGCCGTCGAGAGAGGAGAGGGCGTCGTGGCGCGAGGGCGGTGCCTGGGTGGCTGGGGCGCGCGGGGCGGGGCGGGGCAGGGCGGGGCGGCGCGGCGGCCACGCTGCAATATTATCATCTGCGCGTGGCGGCGGGGCGGGGCAGGGCGGGGCGCAGTCTAAACACTTACGAGACGAAAGATGCACTGCCCAGCTCTGGGGCTTAGCTCGCCTGGCCCGGCCCGGCCCGGCTCGGCGCGCCGTCCATCGGCTGGCGACGTTCTTAATAGAGTGAGGACGGGGGTGAAGGAGAAAGAGTACACGGTGCGAGAAAAAGGCTAGCGGCTGCGCTGTTGGAAAGCTCGTTTGGAGACACGGGTGGGGAGACGCACGGGTCTGCTTAATATCACTCATGTCGCTGAAGAAATGCTGCACTGCCGACTGATTGCGAGGATCGCTCTCGTACTTCTGTCCTTGTCGCACTCAAGTAGCGCTGCCGTGCCCAGCATAGGGCGCCGCCATAGGTGCGACAAGGAAGGAGCAGGAACGAGAGCGATCTTCTGAATCAGTCGGCTGGTCGACTCTTACCTGGAGTCCTGCGGCGCCGCGAGAGCGAGGCCCGGCAGGGGCAGAGGCAGGGTGGGCACCCTTGGTGGCGGCACGGGGATGGACGACGGCAGCATCCTCCTGGGCGCGACCGGGCCCCGGCGCAGGCGCACCCCGGCCACCCTGGCGCCGCCGGCGGGGGGCGGGAGCGGGGGCGGGCCGAGCTGCAACGTCGAGAGAGAAACACTGTTAGTTCCGTATAGAGGATGCTCTTCATATTACAAAGAATTAGGTTTGTAACGTACAAAGGTACAAACGTACCGGGTGTTTCTTTGAATGCGTAACAGTGTTGCGGGTTTGCCTACCCCATTCGCCCGTAAGGCGCCATGGCCCCTGCAGCGCTGGAGAGTATGCAGTCCCGCAACACTGTTACGCATTCAAAGAAACACCCGGTACAAAGGCCATATTTCAAACCGATTTTTTTAAAATATTAGAAACCAAACAATTTTGGTTTGGAACAACAGCGCATTCTTCGTAATACGAACTCAGGGTGTCGAGGGGCGTCCGGATTTCAAATTCCCCCCGGAGGGGTGGGGGGCATATGCACTAGTTCCTCTACTCCTCTACCCAAAGCGTTTGGATATAACATAGGGTGACTCGGGTGACTTCGGCCTTCCTAATGGTTTTCCGGATTAAATGCGAAATTCCCGGACTTTTCCCGGTCGTTTGACACCCTGCAAACCGAAGCCCTCAGTGATAAAAAGAATTTGTTTGTTCGTTACGAAGAGCAGTTCTTCGTACGAAACTTACAGTGAGGCTAGTCAGAACAATCCTCTGATGAAGGCTGAGGTTTGACAATCTGAATATCACCCAGAGGGGAGCGGTCGGGTGGTTGCTGTGTCCGGCCAGTCCCCAGTCCGCCCCGCCACACTCCCTCAGGTCGGCTCCAGTGTCGGGGCGGGGCGGGGCGGGGGCGGGGCGGGGCGGGGCGGGGCGCTCGGCCCGCACCAGCGAAGCCCTTTCGCACACGGCACGGCACGGCGCAACGACGACGCGCCCCCACCGGAAGGAAAGGGGGAAAAGGAAGTCCAACCGGCGCGGCGGGCGAAGGGAGGCATCCGGAAACGCCTCGCGAGAAGCCCTTGCAGTTATGACTGCTGCCGCCCCGCCCCGCCCCGGCGGCCGTCCTCGCCCGCCCGCAGTGAAGAGCGTGATGAGACTTGCAGATCTGATGACGAGGCGGGGCGGGGCGGGGCGGGGCGGGGCGGGGCGGGGCGGGGCGGGGCGGGGCGGGACGGAACGGACAGCGGCGGTGACGTGCCCGAGTCGGGAGGGTCGGGAGTGGTCAGGAGTCGAGCGAGCGCGCGCACACACACAAACACACACACCACACACACAGTGGAGGTGGAGAAGCCAAACGGGATTTTCGCCAAACTAACCGATCTAACGATCAGAACATCGCAACCTAACCTGCGGATTAAGGCGTGCAGGGCGGTACGGTACGGGTGCAGGGGGCGGTTTCAAGTCCGGATGACGGGAGGGGCGATGAGCCGTGGGTTGCCTACATACAGGGGTTTTGCACCTCAAATTGCCTATCTTTCAGGCGGCCTTTAAGGGCTGACGGGGGAGGTGGGGGCGATGGCTCCCAGTACTGCCCAGTACCTCCCCCCCCCCCGCTAAAACCGCCACTGTACGGGTGTGCAGTGCAGACACGGCGCGCGCCCTGCCCTGCCCTGCCCTGCCCTGCCCTGCCCTGCCCCTGCCCTGCCCCTGCCCTGCCCTGCCCCTGCCCGCCTGCTGCTGCTGCTGGATTATTTTTAACGCCCGCTGCCTTTGAGGGCCCTGCTGCTACTGCGCCGCACAGCACCGCACCGCACCGCGCGGCCCGAACAAGCGCGCGCACCGGGAAATGTATGTGATAAATCGCATTCCGTACAAATAGGCGGCGCGGCAGGGGTGAGAGAAGGCGTTCCCCCGCAAGGAGGTGGGGCGGGGCGGGGCGGGGTGGGGCGGGGCGGAGCAGCAGCCGCGGTGACACTTTTTAATTTTATTATTATTTTCCGTCGGCCGACGGAGAACAAGTCAGTGACAGAGCACAGAGAGGCGGCGGGGCGGAAGGGGTGGGCGGGGCGGGCGTGGCGGGGTGAGTAGGCGCGACGTGTCAAAGGGGGCGGGGCGGGGCGTGGCGGGGCGGGGGCGGGCCCGGGGATGAAAAGACGGAGACACCCGGGGAACTGGGATTATGATGTGCAGGATGTGCTGCAGACAGCTGATGCTGGAAGTGGAAGAGGGTAGATAAGGACGATATTTAAACAGAGCCCCCCTCCCCCTCCCCCTCTCCCTCCTACGCTTTCGTCTGGCCTGGCCCGGCGTCCCGTTTCAAGCGCAGAAGTGGGAGTCGGTGTGGTTGGTGAAAGACAAAGAAACCACAGCGTACATACCCAGCAGACTGATTCAGAAGAGCGCTCTCCTCGCTCTGTCTCTCTCGCACTCATGAGGCGCACCGTATAGGTGCGAGAGAGACAGAGCGAGGAGAGCGCTCTTCTGAATCAGTCTGCAGCCCGTGCGAGACGCAGCATGCCAGCAGGCCGGGCAGGTGCATCCCGGATCCCGATTATCCGCTGCCAGCCACCCCGGCCGTGGCCGGGCTGGGGGGATATGTGATACTACCGTATTTACTTTTCGGCCCGCTCACTTAGCGTCTCGAAGGTAAAAGTAGTCGGTTGAAAAGTAAAGTGAAGAGATCCATGGGCTGGGAGCTACTTCGCTTCTAATAATGAAGAGCCCCCCCCCCCCCCCCCTCTTTGATTAGTGGCGACAGGGAATGACCAAATTGACCAGCTCCGTCTGCGCGACGACGGGATCGGCGCGGCGACCGAGGGCCTGCCCCTGCTGGGGGCCCTGGGGGCCGAAACGCACACACACGCACGCATACGCACGCATACCACGCATACACACACGCACACGCACACACGCTCGCACACACACACACACACTACGTTACCGAGGTAAACAGTCTGTAAACGCCAAGTAAACAAAGAAGCCAGAAAGGATCATGCCCGCTGGACGAAGCGGGAGAAAAAGGTGCAGAGGGCAGAGGGTGCTGAAGGGGGTAAGGCTGGGAGGGGCCCGGGCTACGCACTCCCTAGCACCCACACCACCGCACGTTATTAACTCCCTACACTACGAGAAATTACTTCCATGTTGAAGTTAAGTTCGATATTCATATCAGATGTTTTAGATAAATTTCTGAGACAAACTTCGCGGTTCTTACGACCACCGCTCCGGCTCAGTTTCCTGGCCTTCCTTTGACTTCCACCAGCGGTCATAAAACAAAAGAAGTCTCTCTCTTTCTCCCTCTCTCTGTAACGGTCGCGAGACATAAGTCTGAGATCACTGTAGGCTAGGATCCAAGCGAGAGAGATGATATGACCGAAAATACTACACATCGAACCAATCGAACCTTAAAAATTATGAAGTCACCCCGGAGAAACCTCGCTATTCTTGTGGCGGTTAGGGGCCGTTGTCGTTGGTTAGTGAGCACGAGCACCCACCCCTCCCCTTCCACCCCCTACCCCGTACAGTCCTTACGCTCAGTAAAGGATGGCTACCGTTTGTATCGCGAGGTATTTCTTCCAATTCGTCGGAAACGAGAATGAGTGGCGGGGCGGGGCGGGGCGGGACGGACAGCAGAGACAGGACAGCAGTGACTTACCTTCCGCAGGGATCCCGCGACATTCGCCCAGCTGATTCGCCATCACGCCGGAGCATCCTTCAACACTTGCACCGCGTCTCGACACGACCCGGCAACCAGCCGGCAACAACCTCACTCATTATCACTCGTGCCACTATGGCATACTTTGTTTCAGATCTGACTTTACTCAAATCTGCCCGGTTCTGACAAGAACACGCAGTCGACTCTGCGGCTCACGGCACGGCGCGGGCGCGGCGCGGCAGAGACGGAGCGGTACGGCGGGTACGGCACGCGACGCGAGAGGAGGCCGGAGCGGCCGGGCCGGGCCGGCTCAACTGGCGAGCGCGTTCAGACTGAGACTGAGGGAGCGGGAGCGGGCACGGGCGGGGGCGCGCGGCGGGGCGGGGGGGGGGGGGGGGGGGCAGCCAGGTCTGTCTCCAGCCGTTAAATGCATCGCTTTTGCTTCGCTGCGCAGCGCTGGCCAAAGTGCGACGTGTAACTGTGCACAGACCAGACAGGATAGGCTAAGGAGCAGGCAAATGTGTAGGGCACCGATGGGAAATTTGGAATTTGGGCCCCCCCCCCCCCCCTCCCCCCGAGACTCTAATTTGAAATTGCCTCGATGCTCCGCCGGCGAGTTTTCTCATACTACACTCCTGTCCGTCGTGTCGTGTTTGTTCGACTAGCTAAGGGCGCTGCTTGTGTTTAGTTTAGGGGGTGCTAGGGGGTCCTCAGACTCACCGCCTTAGAAACCCATACGAGTGTATGGAAGAAAAAAAACCGTTCCCGACAGCTCAGGACCCCCTAGCACCCCTGTAACTAAACGCAAGCGTTGTGCTCGTTCACTTCTATTATGATAAAGTTCAAGAATAAAGTAAGTTTAGCTAACGTCCACCTAGTTTATATCCTCTTCCCTCACTCCACCTTGAACACACAGGGTGATTCCTTCCTACGTGTCTATAACATGGGGGTACTTTAGTTAAGGCATTCCCTAGGGGATCATTTTGTTACCATGGACTAGTTGGCGCAAACGTCTAGGTACGGAGATAATTGGTGTTTTGAAATTACCCCGGCTTGACCCAACGGCAACCCTACTGATTTCCTTGTGTCAAATTTGAAGTTGAAGATACTTAAAATTTGTTGGAAATAGTGAAACATTTAACTTTCTGTCATGTATGGCAGATTTTTAAATTCAATCATAGGGCAAAATTGTTTTGTGCTCTTCTGATTACCAGATTGCTTCCTGTTAAATAACTAAATAACTACAGGAGTCAAATTTTAAGAAAATGCAGCAGACCAGGAAAATTAATATTGATCAGTAAATAAGATTTATTTCTGTCTCCAGTTTTCAAGCAATACACCCCATTACTCAGCTGCTTCTTATGTCAGTCACTCAAGGTAACGGTGGTTCAGTACATATTATAGGTACAGTTTGTACACATGCTCTTTAAACAGAAATAAACTATTATTAACTGGCACTTAAGGCAAGTTTTGTAACCTATGAAGCAAATTAATATAAACTATCATCACATTAATATCATAGACTCACTTTGTAGATAGGAACTCACTGGATGACCATATTGAAACAGGGAGTTGGACAAGAATCAAAAGGGAAATGTACTCACACACTTTTTTTTTTTTTTAATTTTTTTAAATTTTGTGTTGTGTGGAAAACTATTTGGGAATATCACTCAAAAGATCACACACCCAGCACTTAAAAAAAGCTTGTTCCAAATTCCAACAAGAACATTTTTAGAAGAGGAACTAAAGAGATTTAAAACTACAGATATCAGTTCTACTGGTCAAGAGTAAATAATAATTTAGAAAGTCAGTCTGGGCTTGATATCAGTCTGAGCAAACCTTCCAATAGCATTCCCTGTTTCAGATCAAGACATCAATAGGTGTGAGCGGAAACTTTTCTTCAGTACCTGAGCTGCTGAATCACTGAATATAACAGCGCATATAGAAGAAAAGCATGGATGCCTTTACTTATAACAGACATGTGCCATAAAATTTCAAACAGGTCACAAGTTATGTTTAACAGATAAGTCTTCTTTGACATCTTTGAGAAATCTACCACCTCATTCCAGAAATCAAAGTTCATTGAGTTTAATGTGACTTAAGTACAGCTCATGTATGTTGTTGAAGTAACATCAATTGAAAGCCTGACACTCAGACTATAAGCAAGGCTTTCAGAATGGAGCAAAATCATAATTTCAGTTCTTTCAGCAACATTTTATTCAATTCAGTATTTCACTGATTCTGTGACTCTTCCAAACAAACACAACAAGATGAGAAAAAAATGAACATAAAAAAATGTGAGTGAACAGGTAACCGAAACAATTATAAATATTTCATAGATCATAGAACATAAAAATGTTAATAGAAAAAAGAGCACTATCTTAAACAGAATCCTGCTCACAGGAATTACAGAAATTGAATAATGATGCTCTTAACAACAGTTCTATAAAAGGAAACAAAAAAACTCTGCAAATCAGAAGTTTCAAGTCATGCCATAGCTTCAAGTTATGCAAGAAAACTTGCATATTTTAAATTACTTTACACAGAACACGTGCTCACTCACATTCAAATCCCAGATTCTCTTAAAACAGATCACAGACCACACACGCAAGCATTCTCTCACATACAGAATCATACCTAGTCATACGCTCATTCACACAATTTCTAGCCCATTGCATTACAAACAGTACTGCCTTGGCTAACATGATTCAACCAGTTCTTTTGATTCAGGGCAACACAGTTCAAAACTTGATCTTAAAGCTTACACTTTAAAAGAGCTTGTAGCACTATGGAATCTCATTAAGTATAAACGTCTGAGTATTATTTTTTAAAAACTGAGATGGCAAATGCTACTTAAAAGAAGAAAAAAATCAACGATACTGGTACCAATATGTTTTTGAACATATTCAGAGGTAGGCAAATTAGATTCAAATATTACAATGAAGAACCAACCACAAAGATCACAGTAAACAAAAGGGTAGTGTTGTTCCACTCCATAAGTAAGGATATACCAGTAATTTTTTTCATTTTTTTCAAAACTAATAAGGAAACCACAAGTCGGTCTACAAAATTAATCCAAGTCAATAAAGAAATAGGAAGAAGTAAATCTCTTTTCTCAAATTTTCTAGTCACCCCTCGCCCCCCTCCCCACCCTAAGAAAAAGGAAAAGGGAAAAACTATAAAAAGTTATTGACATTAAGTTAAAATTACAGGGGAAACAAATGTCAAAAGTAGAAATTAAAATTAAGGAAAAAAGAGAGCACATAGAAAAAAAAATCCTTGCCTAGGGTATGGCGTTGTTGATCTCTTCAACATTGCCCACCTCTGATGGTATCAGGAATATCACAATAACAACCATAGTGATGTACTATAGAGTTACAGTATCGAACTATTGATACTCAAATAACAAGGAATGGTCTATTTTTTTAAAAAAATGCCCACAGGCAAACAAGCAGGAGACAACACAACAAATAGATAAATTTTGATGTTTGAAAATGTGATTTACATCATAACAATCCTTCAAAACAACAAATATAACTATCAGGAAGAGGGCTTCAGCATACTGTCCATGACAAAGACTCACCATGGTCAAGGAACACTTTTGATGGTATTACTCAAAACACCTTCTGCACATACAATTTGTGATGCAAAACATTCCAATTTTCCAATTAAAAGGATTGTGTAGACGTCCTAGAATCTCTATGTGAAAACCTTCCAATCTGAAATAATAATAGACAAAATTTGAGATTTAAATGAATACACTGAGGGTGAGAACAAAATTGGAATGCTATTAAAAATTAAATTGAGATAAATTGACACATTTGGTAGAGAATCAAAATTTTGGCATGGACAGAAGAAAACCAAAGAGGAGAAGCAATCAGATCCTTTAACACATATCAAGCAAAGAAAACACAAATGAAGCTGAAATGGCATTGGTATGCAATTAAATCTGAAAAACGCTATTACACAACTCCACTGCCTCTGAAAACCAGTACAGATAACTAACTGGTTTGGATGAAACTTTTCTGAGAGCACACAGCAATTGGAGTCTATTATGTTTTTGCTATATTTTGTGTTTCCACTTTGTTTTTCAACTATGGAATCAGGGAGGTTGTAATCAAGATGAAATTATCATAAGGCAAATAGATAGCATTAAATTATCACTCTTACAATCTAGGGTTGCCAGTTGAATTGTAGAAATTAAAAAAGAGAATTTATAACAAACCTAGAAATAAATACTAAGAAAGTGATGTAATTTGTGGAAACTTGGACTGATACGTACACAAACGATATGTAAATTAATACCACATGTTTGCCTACAGGGTGTGGAACTCTGCTGTTATCTCTTGTTTAACTTCCCACAAAAAGAAAGATATAAATGTAACAAAAGGCTACACAGGCTATTATCATAAAACACCAGTAAAAGTACAGAATATCTGACTTCTGGTTACCCCCTAATATTTAAAAAAAAAAAAAAAAGGAAAGAAAAGAAAAGAAAAGAAAAACCCATTCAATAAGAATCAGGTCAGAACACAGACGTGCTCTCTGGAGGTCATGACATTTGTCACAAAACACAGTAACACAAAACTTCATTAATCAACAATTGTCATTGTTTTGTTTTTTTTCTTTTTTTCTCCATTTAACTGAAAGTATCTAACTTGACTAAACATTATCACATATCTAGGAGCATTAGAGCGATCTTTGCACTTAATAAGTCACCAAAGAAAATTGCTTCCCTTGAATTGCTAATAGCAAGTGGATCTGTCCAAAATGCACACAACAGTTCCATGACAAATAAAAGTAAAGGATGTTATAATTGTGATAGCTAGGAAGTCTTTAGCTCACCAAAGCCATCTTGAACATAAATTGCAATAAGTTACTTTCAATCAAGACTATCACCCATAAACATTTTAAGTATATAAAACATCTCAAGATATAAATATGAGAGATGTGACAAATTGATTGAAATGTAGTCAAGTCTTTTTCAAACACTCTTGATATTTGGGAATGCTATCAACAACCCACTTTTACAAAAAAAGAATCTAATAATTGTGAAGGGCAACCCTGATTGAAAGATGTATGAGTTTCAATATAAAATTCCATAAAATTTTAAATTTACCAGAAAGTGTATCCACCCTCACTGCCGCCAGCCAAGTAAGAACCTTTCTTCTGGGAGAGTGCAACCCCATGACCAGCCATTGCTGCCAACTGAGCAGCATTTGGAGCTACTCCAGGTGGCGACTGTGGTATGACTTGCTGTGCAATTCCATCAAAACGTGCACCTGGGTCATATCCACCCTGAAAAAGCACAGACGTGCATTTTAGATAGATATTAGTCATATTAGTGAAGAGAGAAAAATGATGAGAGAAAAATTACTGAAAGATAATTACAGGAACCATAATTGTTGGTCTGAATTGTTGGGCAGCCGCTGGCGGCATGCCAGGATAAGCGTAGGCAGCTAGAGAAGGGTAGTAAGCGGCTTGCATAGGATTGTAGGGGTTTGGGTAGCCAAGATAACCAGGGTAGCCTTGAGCAGCATACATCTGGGCAGCAGCAGCAGCTGCAGCAGCTGCAGCACCAGGTGGGTACATCTGATCAAAAAAAATAGGTCTCAATTAGAAATCAGCTAATCAGGGTTTTTTCACTACCAAGATTACTTTACAAGAGAGAAAACCTACTTGTTGTCCAACCATATGATGACCTAACGTTTGGTCATATGTAGGTGGTGGACCCTGAGCCTGGGCTTGTGCCGCAGCTGCGGCGGCATATAGTTGCGCTTGTGTCGGGAACACTCCATATGGGCTAGCACTGGGTACTGCAAAGAAATAAATACATTCACCACTTTAGTATCCTATCTCTGATAAGTTTATCTGAGCGTTGTTCCATTGATGTTTATTAAGCAAGGTCAACTTACCACCATATGCTGCATGAGCTGGACCTTGCACAAAGCCTTGGGGTGGCTGAGGAGGAGCACCAGGGTAGGGAGCTGCAAGAGAGATCAAAATAAAAAATGAGATGCTGATCCAACAAGAGGTGTGTTGCCCCATTCAAAGAAGCAACTGGCCTACTATTGAGGCTGAATCTTTATTTGTGAGAGATCACTCTGGCAACTGATTTCTCTTACTTTAGGAAGGTTAGACCTTATAAAATATTGAAGTATGCAGAAATAAATTTCTTGAGATCTGATACAAATTCGAGAAAAAAATATGGAAAAAATAAGATGGATCTGTATTATTTGGTCTTAATGAATTAATTTGAGAAATCAAAATAAAGAAATTTTGGTTCAAGCACTATTGCATGGCAGGAGTCAGTTTAAAGGTACCCTATAGAATTAAAGAGAACTGCAAAGTCGTATAGTACAATCTTGAATAAGTCAATCTTAAAGTTCCCATTATTTCACAGATAAAAACGCATTTTACTTCAAAAATATGGCAATTGAAATAATCAGCACAAGTTTACACAAAACAAAACAAATTTAATGATCATATGGATGGATATGATTTAAGTCATGTCAAGCAACTGACCAATTGAGACAATTAGTGGTACCAAACCTCTGCCTGAGTAAAAGATGATTCATAGATTTCAAAATGAAATCTGATGAATACATCTGATACTACATACAATAGGGCTTTAAAATAAAAACCAATGAAATGAAAATAGAACATGTACAGCTAGCTGCAGCATGCAACTACCACCAACACTAAAGCACTACATTCAGTAGGTGAACACTTTGTGGAGAAAAAAAAAACAAAAACAAATGAAACAAATGCAACACAAACAGCCAAACATGGTGCATGAAGTAGGTGTAGGTTGGCAGCTTTGTTAAAAAAAATATAAGAGAAGATAGATTTTAATTTAAAAACAAAGTTTGTGGTCACAAGGAGAAGTGTTTCATTCAGAGAGTCTAAAGAAAATAATTGGTAAACCATGAGAATGATCATACCAAATACAAAAGAATCAGAATATTATTAATAACCATTATGGTTTATGAATAATTTAAAAAGAACAAGCTGCCAATCCCGCTACATCAACAAATGCAGTTTAAGGTGAAAACCTCAAATCAGAGACAGATTAATTCACCTCATGTATTTTAATAGAACAATTTCAATAATGTGCAAGAAAATTTAAAGCATTTAGTAAAAAAAAAACATCATTTTAAAATATAGTTGACAAAAGGTAATTGTCTCCTTTTTGAGAGTTCCAACACATGCTGTCTTAAATGCTCATGCACTCTACAAGTGAGTTAATTTTTAATTTTGCATACAAACTTCAATACCAAATATGCTCACACTGTACCTAAGTATTCTACTGGATCTCTATGGCTAACTGTGGGGAAAGGTTGACGTTCAATAAATTTTGCTCTAAGGAATGGATGAGTGGCCAGGAAAACCCCTTTTCATTTAGAAATAATTACTTGCGGTGAAGAAAGAAAACAGATAAAACATTGCTGTTTACATTTTCAAAAATTCTTAAAGGAAAGTTTTTTGTATCATAGGTTTAAGTATATTATTCAAAATCAATGAGACCAAAGAATGAACCTTAAAACTCCTAGTTGGTAGAAAAGTGGGGGACTTGAACTTGTTTTTAGAAGAAACTTATTTTGCCAGAAAATCAACTTTTGCACCCACAAAAAATATTGTTGTGCCATCATGTGCACTTACTAATAATAAATGATTAAAGTGGAAAAGGTTTATTTAATTACTCACACCAAAACCTACACTATTCATGCATTATACACAAAACATGCTAAACAACCAATGCTCAACATGAAGAACTAAGATCACAGACAGCCTTTGCTGCCATCAAAATTTTGATGGCACTTTCTTTCAGAGTCTTAATAGAAATAAATAAGATAAGATACTACTATGAACTTCATTTGAGCAGAGGTTTAGTGTTAAGGAAAGGTTTAGACATGCACTAAGAACCCTAAACAGGCACAGTTTCATCAAACTGAAAATAACATGTCTCTCCTAGTTCCTCTTTGATTACAATTTTTCTCTTCCATTGTGCCTGTTCAGGTTTAAGGGTTAGTCAACAAGAAGTCTACAAGCAATTAAATCTGTACAGTCCCAAACAAAAATTAAAATTAAAAGAAGACATGCTCTAAGTAATAATTTGCTTCCTTTAGTGTTTTTGAAATAAAAATTTACTTGAAAAATGTAAAACAAATGATAAAATGGGATGGGATATTGTAAAATTACATCTAAAGTTTTGTTTCACACATAGAGCCTAACAAGAATAAAAATTGAGGTAAAAAGTAAGGCCTCGGTATTGTAACAAAGACATGAAGTTTGTAAAAATTTCATTGATTTTATGACCTTTTACAGAAACATTACTAGCTCAGGCTTTTCTTTCTCTATTTTCCATGGTAAAATCCATGAACTAAGTTTTTAAAATGGATTAATTGCAGCTGTATGTGTGAAAAAGAACAGGAAACAAATAAAAAGTTATCACTTTGCATACAGAAAGGCGCTTCGTGAACATTGACTAAGCAAGACACATTATTGCATCATTAGCCCCACACAAATGCTCCCACTTTTCCAAGAGCGGGATAGCTAGGACTATGGAATACAGTTCAAGTTAACTCAGAATAGTTGCAGTTTACAAACTGGGCTGAATGAAAGGAGAAATTAAGAATATGACGGTGCTGGACTGCACAAAAAATTTGCTAATTTTGCATTAAATGGCCCCTCTACAGTCCTGGTATCACAAACTGTATTCCACATTCCGGAAAATAACAATGGATTATAGTGCCAAATAAACACCATCGTGACAATGTTGGTTGGTAAAACCCAACAAAAACTACAGCAGAAATCTGCTAGATGGTAGCAAGAGGACAAGAGAGAGCTTATGCATCAATCATTTAAAAAGAGTTCAAAATCTGAAATCTGAACATTTACAAAGCAAAGAAATTAACAGTGCAAAGGCACTAAATTGTTATGAATGAGAAAAAAAAGTGGTACAATTGATGTTAAAGCTCTCTTGAGAATGACCTTATTATTACAGTACTGCATGCACTGTGCTGATATAAAAATCCAAAACAGCACAAGACCAGGGGATACGTCTGATTTACTCATTCAAAATTGTTAATATGATTTTACTTGACTAATTGACTTGGAAAGCTCAAAACATCAAAATTGACAGCATGGAGAAATTGAAATTGTTAAAATTGAAGAAGTGCGCTAGGACTTTACCCACATAGGTGAAGAGGGCACATATACACCAAACCGTAGCAAATCTCACACCTTAGTGCAAGTCCCTTAGCACTTCTTTGCTAGGCATCCTCATTCTACCATCCATTCATGCAAAAATCTCACATCATTGTTGACAAGAAATAATGACTTTCTTAAGAAAAAAAAACATGTTGCACTCCAATTGCTACGCTAATGGTAAAAAAATAACTAGTGAAGGAGATTATAAGACAAGCAACCAGCCAGTTTGGTAAAAGAAACACTTAGAAGAGGTATTTATGGTTTAAATACGCTGTCACTGGTTTTATGGTTTTCGCTAGTAACAGGCCGATCCCCTCGCCAGAAAACATCCATCAAGAAGGAAGCTGGAATGAATAATTAGCATTGATTTACCCTCCAAAAAAGATATCAGTAAAACGTGCACGAGTCATAAAACCGATAATTATCTCGGTGTCGTCGATCGTGGATCAGCACTTTTATCCAAAGAATGGAAGCACTGCTCTTTGCCTAGTGTTAATCGATCAGTGCTGGAGTCCTCTGGAATAAAAAATGCAACACATACGAGAAGAGTGTACAGTCTGAATACTAAAACATAAGTACCACCAGACCCATTCCTATCTTTGAATAGTGGAAAAAATTCTCTTAATTTGAAGTTTTAGATAGTTTTTTAAATTTAAATTCTATATGTATAGGAAATTTATTTCATAACAAATGGAAGGATCTGGGGATACTTAGCTCCGGCACTACCTATGGTCAATTAAGTTTTTGTAATTTTACTTTAACATTGATCTTAATAACAAAGAGATCCTTAGAGTTTAAGGAGTTATCTTAAATGCTTAACTGATATTGTTTAAGGTTGAGATATTATTGTTTAATGTAATCCCACAATCGATTCAGTAGCGATAACAAATAGGTTTTAGCTGTCTAAAATGCTGGATGTTCCACTAAATCAAAAATGGCTAAATAAACGAATGAATGAATAAAACAAAATAACATTGAAATTGTGGAATTTTCCGCCCTTTACTGAAGGGATCACATATACAATCCATAATACTCGAACATGGATGACAAAGAGACCTACGTATAGGATCACTCAAAAAACTCTCTCACAAGGTAAGAAATAATTTTTAATGTTGAAAATATTCAAAGCAAAGTTATATCCCTTACTTTTATTTTCGAAGTTACCTTTTCCAGAAGTAAAAAGTAACACATTACTCTGAGAAAAGCAATAAAACACTAACACTTAAAACAGTTGGGCTTTAAAATTGAACAATAAGTAAAAATTCTGAAAATACTGAGGCACAGGCACACACCAATCTATGAAATCCAATGGCCGGGAAACACAGAAAATAAAAGTATTTGTTTGGGAATTCGTGTACTTCAATTTGGGTGGCCATTTTGTTCACCATGGGTGGTTGCAGAGAAAAAATTATTGATTTGTTCCGTGATACTGTAAAATCCCAACGCAAAAGTGATAGCCTGGAAGGCAATTTGGCTCGGAGTTAAATAAACACCAATATAACATTTTCACACGGTTCAAATTATCCTTTTGTCTTTAGAGTAAACTCTTGAGTGGTACAGCGCCAAGTGGAAACAGCAGGGCGGATGCCCCGTATCATTTAACAATGAAGATCTGACAAAACAGTAAATCCTCACTATTTAGATACTACTAATAAATAAGATGCTTACCCTTCTTGTCTGCCATTGCTAAAGGTAATGCAATTTCAACTGGGTTAAGCAATGAGTACGTTCGTCTGACACCAAACGAATCCGTATTGTCAAACGAAAATAAATCACTTGATGAGCTAGGATGTAGAACACAGACGTAAGCAGTCTGAAACTCTCAACTATACCCTGGTCATGGTCCCCTAGAACTTCAAGTACAGTCGCACAAAATGACAAAATTAGAGTGTAATCAAGTTGGATAGGAGTTGAATTCTACCGAAACAGAGAGGAACTGATCGAATAGCAAAAATCATTGAAATAAGATCTGTTGATCTGATGAAAATAGAGGTTCTTGGTGATCAAGATGAAAAAGAGAATAACCACAGAAAGAGAATATCAAAACGATGACATAGTCTCCACAGAACACAGTCAATGTGTGGTCAGATTATCCAACCTCTCTCGTTCTACAGATTATGCCATGAGGGATTATTTCATTGATTCATTCACTTTTTCGAAATAAACCAGTCATTTAATCAACTTCTTAATATTCTTTTGACAGCGAACTTAAGGTAACAGTTGCCCGTTGCCCCTCGTATGATGCATGAGCTAGAAGGAGTTGGCAGCACTTATCTGCCCCCTCCCCGCTTTTACATATTTCACAACTCTTTCCCGCCCGCGCAATATTTCTTCAGGGCTAGCTTCAGGGCGAAGGAAAACGAAAGTCAAACAAAAGTGAATAAAGGTTCACAGTGAAACTAAATTCTATTTTTTTTTTTCCGTGATAAAAAAATGTATTTTATATGTATATAAAAATATATGTAGAGAGAAATAGGCAGGCCATGAAGCTGACCCAATTAGTCACAGCATAAGGTTTGACAAGTAAAGAGAACCAGAATTTTTTCCAAGTGTTTGTGGTTTAAGTCTGTTATGTATTTCATATTTGTTGGGGAAATCACAGAATGAGTTATGGTTGAAATGAAATAATCAAGGGAAAGGCCCATCTTATTCTATTTCAAAAACTGCAGTTGTTTTCATTTAATTTTTTTAGACATGATATGAAAAAATGACAAGTCCAAAACTAAGATTGTTCTTTTATTTGATAAAAAAAAAAGGCAAGCTACTTATGATAATGGAAAGAGAACTTAGAATAAAAATTAACTAGAAGAGAAAAGGCTCTTGCACTGGAGTTATGTAGAACTTTAGCTTAATTTCCAATGAGATTGATTAACATTTTAACTCATAAACTTATCCTTATTTTGAGAGAGAATTTTAGCAGAAGACTTAGCATCCAAAAACAAACTTCCTACTTCTTGTACATCTTCTTTGGAAATGTTGGAACGACCATTCACCCTTGCAGTAAGTGATGCTGGAGTTAGTAGTTGTACAGCATACCTAGACAGGTAAAGTTATTTTTAGATAAATACATATTAAGACAACTGAAAAAAATGTTAAGGATACAGATACTACGGTCAAGACAAAAGCAACTAATTTTATTTCACTAACCGTAGAGTTGAGTTGCTTCCAATTTCACTTAAGAGTGACAAAGCATCTTCATCGATCAGTAAGCCCTCTGTTTGAGCTCTGAGCTTAATAATAAGTTCCAATTCATTTCGAGCATATGGCAAAGTACGAATAATAAGCAAACGATCTAACAGGTCAAGAGGAACACCGTGAGGAGAAAAAATGTCTTCTGTGCCTCTGAAAGAGTAAGAAAAGGAGTTTAAAGGACAATAAAACAATACAGGACTGATGTGTCATTTAGAATTGATAACTCACCTAATAACACAACGGCCTCTATTGGTGGCAAATATTACAATTGGGGCAATGGCACTCTCAAGTGCTCTGTGCAAATATGTGAAACATTCTATGTCCAACATGTGCACCTCATCAATAAAAAGAACTCCAGGAACCAGTTCAGCAATTCCTTGATCAATATACTTGTTGACAACTTTGTTAATTTCTTTCCTTAATTTATCTGTAAAGGAAAAGTCATGATTTAAAATTTATGTCCAACAAAGCAAGTAAATTAATTGAGTATATTAACTGTAAATTCAAAATTTACCTGTGATTTCTGTCTTTTTAGGCTTCATTAACTGTCCCATCATTGATAAAATATCTTGCCCGCCTTGAGGCCTAGCATTTGCCACATCCAAATCATGCAATGTGACATCTTGAATAACTTCCTTCTTTTTGTGCACATCACCTTTAGGGAGGGGTACATATTCTTCAGCCTATTGAGGCAAGTAAAGAAATTAGTAGCAGCACTACAGAGGGTACCAAAACCAAAATGGAAGGGATAGAAAATCATAGCACCTCAAGATCAAACTCAGTGGCATAGGAATCACTCCTTCCTTGACGTTTTACAGCCCCACTGTTGGCTTCAATGTAAATAACATCACCTCCCTCCACTTTTTCTTTTTGTAGTGATTCATAAACAGATGGGTCGAGTTTCAGTTGCTTTGTACCTTTGGCTGTCTTTAGGCCAATGATAACATGAGAAACTGTTTTGCCATACCCTGTGTGCAGAACACAAGTAAGGAGCATGATTACAATAAATTGTCCAACATATTAAACAGTATATAAAAACAAGAAAATGATTGCTTACCTCCCAAAGGGTTTTCGGTTTCAACTGGTGTTAGTTCTGTGACTTCTCCCTCATACACCTCTTTTGTTTCCTTAATTCTAAGACCAATGGCTCTTCGGAAATTTTCCATTAATACTTCTGTCTTTTTAATTTCCGAGCTGTAAACCTCTGAACCAACCATTGGACAAAATGGTACCTAGAAATAAGATTTGTGTAAGGAGCCAGTCGTCTTCCTCCATATTTAAATAAGTATATTTAGTATAACTATGATGCTGCTATTAGCATGGGCGAGACATGAACAAACAAGGATACCTTGGTTCCCAATTCCTGTGCAATGGCTAGAGCAATAGCTGTTTTGCCTGTTCCTGGAGGTCCAGCCAAAAGAACAGCACGACCAGCCATCTTCTTGGATCTGATCATGTCAACAACAATTCCAGCAGCCTGCAAAGATAATTCATGACGCTAATTTGACGATTTTGCCATATAATGTGGCCACAAAAAATGACCCATGATGGGATATAAGTGATTTCAGGTAAATGTAAATCCAAAAAGAAAAGTTGGAAATCCACACAATGGGTATGGTTTCAACCAGTGTGGGATGAGAGGTTAGGAAAGCATGACATGTAATGAGTGACATATCAGACGAATTTACACAGGAGTCAAATATGGTAATTGATACGAAATAAAAATCGAATACAAGTAAAAATTAATTTCAATTTTTAAAAGCAATAAGTAATTATTTTTTTATACCTCACGTGCATCTTTCTGCCCAACCAAGCCGGCAGCAATATCCAAAGCGAGACCATTTTCGTCTAGCCCCAGCCCTTTAATGTGACTGTGAGCAGAAATCCTTTGGGTTTTCGCAGTACTCTTCACCTCCTCGATTTTCATCTTGAACGTCAGCTACAAATAAACTCACGAATGAAGAGAGTCACGCTTGTCGAGAAGATTGGCCTGCTGCTAGTTTGTTTCCATAACAACAACTGCAGGCGCCGAAAAGGCGGTAGGGCAGACGGAAGCGTTCAGGACCACGACCACTGGGGCACCTGGAAGGAAAAGAAGGAAGCAGCAGACGAATTGCCGGTAACGCGGGGTCATTCAAACTTTCAAAACGGCCAAACAGAATATTGTCTTGGTCAACGGGGTCTAGGTGCAAAAAATATACACATGTAGTCTAAAAATGCTTGAAGCCCTTTTCGACAGACAGGTGCGTGACCAGGTAAAGTTTAAAATGCCTTCACTTCTGAAATAGCGCACAATTCGCCAATCCGAATTCCGTTCCGTAGCGTAAGAACAAACCGTCAACAGATGACACATGCTTTAGCGATACATAATTAATGTAGAACTGGTATTTACCCTCGGAACCCCAAGGCTGGAAGCAGGTGGCAGCCCCCCAGCCCGACCCTACCCTCCCTACCCCAATCACCCCAAGCTAGGCCCTCTGTTTGCGGTCTGGCAGCCCATAGGGGAGGGGAGGGGGGAGGGGTCGCACTTGGGTCTCGAGACCGCCACGCGCCTCCACCCCCGCCCCCACCCCGGCTCCGCCACCGTGCAGCCCCTTGTATCTCCTACCCGCAGCGCCACCCTCCTCCTCGTGTTTTACGATAGTTTACCGAGGGTAGTGGCCGGTAGTGGCCAATAATAAAGATCTGTCGGTGGTTACTGGTTTTCTAAGATCAACGATGACCGAGAACGGCGAAGAAAACTCTGTTAGTACCCGCGGTAATGGCGGCTCCTCAGGGGACGCCAACTTGATGCTAGTTATACTGTACCGCATGCAGAGGTGCGGGCGGGTTGCATACTCTCACGGGGCCGGACGGCACCGTAGCGAGCAGCCCGAGCCCCGAGGCCTTTAAGCCATAAGCCACGGGGGTGGATTAGGAAAGAGTAAAAGGGTCTTTCGGCTTAAAAAGGTGATACTTAGCACCTTTTAAACATGTTAATGATTTAATGCTATTGCAATGGCACTAAATTTCCACACTCTTAGGGGTGATTAAGTCTTTTGCAAAGTCTCGCTACCCCGCCTGTAAGGGTGGTAAGTCACACCTCTATTTTTCCAGTGCACTCTGCATGACGCTCACCGCCTCGTGTCCAGGTGCCCCGCCCCGCCCCGCCCCGCCCCGCCCCGCCCCGCCCCGCCCCGCGGCGCGCGACGCGGACGCGCGGGAAGCCCAGCGTGCGATGCGCGCGCGCTCCGACGCACAAAAGTGTTTTCAATTCCATTTGGCGCACCTATTCCGATCATTATGATTAACCCTCTGCAGCCGAGCCGAGCCGAGCCGAGCGGAGCGCACCCTCTGCGGGTTCCCACGCGGTTCCCACGACCCCCTCTCCCTTTTCCCACCCTCCCCCTCCCCCTCCCCCAGTCAGCCGGCTCGCCGGACGTGTGTGTGTGTAGCGGCATGTGGCCAGGTGGTGCAGGGAGGGTGGCGCGGCGCGGGGCGGGGCGGCGGTCCAGTTGTGAGGGGCGGGGAGAGGGGGAGGGGAGGGGGGGAGGCCCAGGATGTTGCCGTACTACTTCCCCCCCACGAAACCTCGGGGCCCGAGAATAATGAATGGGGATCATCGATGAGTTGTAGTAGTAGAGTAGCGTGTAGTGGGGACGCGCGGCACGGCACGGATCAGCTGCTCAGTATTGACTGGCTGCTTTTGGCGCGGCCGGCCGGCTTGTACTGTTTGGCGCGCTTTTACCCGTTTGCAAAACGGAATGCGGAGCCTCTATGATATCAGACCGTTCTCCACTCAGAGAATCGTATCTTTAAAACAACACACTGTGAGAAATATTCGTAAGAGTTACGGGAAAATTTTCCATTAGAAATGTCGTAAAGTTACGATTTCAAATTGTAAAATTACAAATTTTTAAGGACACTTGGTATTGACTTGTAATTCTTGAACGAGGACAAATAAGCGTTCGTAAATTTACGATTTCGATTGTAAATTTACGACACCATTTGTAAATCACAAATTACGAAAAAAGTCGTAAACTTACAGACATATTTTTCACAGTGCACAGGCTGCTTTGATTCAAATCTATAATGTCATCAATATAGGTACAAAGAAATTTTTGTTTCGAATAAAACATTTTTTTTGGTACAAGCAAATTTTTTTCCAGATCGAGTAAGTGGTTTATGTTTAGTTTAAAGGAGTAGGTTTTGAATTAAAATAAAAATTTCTAAAGAAACTTTTTAAAGAAACGATTTTCTGGGTGTCATAGACTCTCGAGTCTGCTGGCGGATGTACGAATGATCCATCCTAAAGAAGAAGAGTCGTGCGACGCCTTTCGCACGTCACTCCCGTGTCCCAGTGACCTGCTCGCCTAGGGGCGGGGCGGGTTGGGGCGGGGTGGGGCGGGGTGGGGTGGGGCGGGGTGGGGCGGGGTGGGGCGGGGTGGCCCACCCGACCTCTTTCGCCAGGAGCGGACGTGCGCGCTGGGGCGAGGGGTGCAGGGCTGGAGCAGGGCGTCGTCACCAGACACTTGTAGCTCGTTTGTCGCGGGGGCGGGGCGGGGCGGGGCGGGGCGGGGCGGGGCGGGGCGGGGCGGGGCGGGGCGGGGCGGGGCGGGGCGGGGCGGGGCGGAGCCCCTCTAGTTGTGGCGGTGTGCTCACGTCGACAGCGTTTTTCGACCCCGCCGAAATCTCCCGCACCGCCATATGAGCTAATCCATTGGACGTTGCTTTGGGTGCGCCGATTAGCGACGTGCACATATTAGTTTCCAACTCTGCCTGCTTCCTTTGCTCTGGCCATTCCGCGGGCACACGGGGATTGACCTAAGTTAACGGCGATGCAACTTGTTGAGCAACCTGCTTCTCCACTCCACCCCCTCACCCCCCGGCCCGCCCCTCGCACTCACACTCCTCATTTCAATAATCCTGCAGCCCCGTGTTTCGGATATGCGACTGATGCAACTGCGGGCGGCTGCTTCTGCTGCTCAGTAGTAGATCCGTAAATGTATACATGTCGAAAGTGCAACATGCAAATAATGTTGGCGCTTACGATGTCGACAGACAAGCTTCATCGTTTAATTTTTATTTCTCAGAGTGTAAAATAAAAACTTATTTCGTGAGCTGCTGCCAGCCTTCGCAAAGGCACGCGTGGGTGACGGACTATCAACGGGAAGGTCCGAGGTTCGAACCCAGCAAAGGTAAAGTAATATTCTGTATTTGAGTTGCATATAATCTCATCGAATATGTGAAACTGTGTAAGTAGAAAACTCCAACGGCATCGGAAAAAAAAATTTGTCTTACGAGACGTGACCATATTTTACAGACATTTTCTGTAATTTTTTCCCCGGTAAATTATGGAAAAAATTTACCATACAATTTCTGGAAAGCATATTACTAGAGTTCTGTAATTTTACAGGACTATGGTAATATTACCATACTAAGTCTTGGCAAGTAGTATGCCAAGACTTTTCCTGTAAAATTCGAATTTTTTTTCTAACAGTGCGACAACAGCAAAATTTTTAACACCGTTTGGAGATTTTAAACGCCTTTCCACAGGTATTGCGCTCTAATAATTGTTAACACCCATGTAAAGATGTTAAGTCACACCTTTGCGTTTTCCAGTCACACGCGCCGGACAGGACGAGCGCGAGTTGACCCCGCGGCTCGCGGTACGTCGCGGGGCGAGGCGGGGCGAGGCGGGGCGAGGCGGGGCGGGGCGGGGCGGGGAGGTGAGGTGAGGTCGCCTCCAGCGTGCCGCCCTGCATCGCCACGTCGCGCGTCAGGAGCGCGCCCGACGCACGCACGGCGGCGTGACCGGCCCGGCCCGGCCCTGCCTCCCCTACGCTACGCGCTGCACGCATAGTGACGCCCCGCCCCGCCCCACCCCACCCCACCCCGCCCCGCCCTCTGCTCCCCCCAGCTCACCTTGATCGAGGGGTATCCTACCCCGCAGCCATACGCGCGGCGTGCTGCGGCTGATCGGCTGTGGGAGTGAGTGCGGTACTGCGGCCGCTCCTTCCGGGCGGGGCGGGGCGGGGCGGGGCGGGGCGGGGCGGGCGGCGGGGCGGGACAGGAGGTTCAAGGGTTCATCTTCCTACCTGGTCCCGTGGGATGGATGGGCGCCCCGCTGCCACGCTCCGCCACGCCCAGCCAGGACCCGCAGGGGCCTCATCCTTGCCACGCGAACCCGTTCCCACGGGCCCGCCCTTAGGTACCCCCCCTCCCCCCCCACTCGGGGGCGGATGGGTGCCCCCTCCCGACCCGCTCGGCCCCGCCCGGCTCACAAGGAGGGTTCGCCCTACTTCCCTCTGGCCGATCACGCCCCCCAACAACCCTCTTAGTGTATCTGCTACGTGCATCATCCGACTGCATCGGGCGAAACACTCGCTCTCCCTCAAGTCAGCGCGGTGGTCACCCGGGCCTGGCGGCTACCGGAGAGGAAGCAGATCCCGAGGATCCGACTTCCAGTAGCCGCAGTCCGGGGGGCTTCCTCCAGTGTTGCCTGAAAAGAAGGCAAAAAGCGCCCAACACACAGACGTGTGGAGCGGGTATCAATCAACGCCTGCCTACTAGGCTATCCCTCTTCACAGCTGTGAAGATGTTGCCTAGTGCGCAGGCGTTGATACCCACCGCTCCACACGGCTACGTGTTGGGCGCTTTTTGTCTACTTTTCTGGCAACACTGGCTTCCTCTCGTATGAAGCTATTGTTGTACCTCCACAACGTCCTGTCACACGCAGGCGGTACCTGTAGGGCACCCGTGGGGTACCCGTACGGCACCTGCAGGCTACCTGTAGGCTACCTGTAAGCCGCGGGGCACACCGCAAGCACAGGCCGATATATGCCGAGTCACCAGGCCAGGCAGGGGGCTTCTCAACAGGTGCTACCTGCCGCACCCCGCCCCGCCCCGCCCCGCCCCGCCCTGCCCGGCGGCCGTTTGCGTCCGCCCGTACGTACTACCCACAACCCACCGTGTATCACCTCGGGAAAAATTTAATTAATTATTCGTGATCTACCCTTCCGCCCGCCCGCCTGCGTCTTCGTCCGATGTGTGTGCTGAGCCGCTGCGGGGAGCAGGGAGGGCTCCGGGCTACCTCTGCTGCTGCGGGGGGCGGGGTGCTCGTGGGAACAGTGGAGGCGGAGGGGGAGGAGGAGGAGGAGGGGGGGTCCTCTTCTCACCTGGCAGGCCGGTCCACATCCGGTGTGTGTACGGTGTACCCTGTAGCGGTCCGCTCCGCTCCTCTCCGCGACCGTTCTGACCGCCCCGTCCCATCCCGTCCGGTGCCCCTGCGCTGCGCTGCGCCCCCGCACCCTATTTTTTTTTTTATTAAAACCCCCTCTGCTCCTGCTCTCGGATGTCCTTGCGCCCCGTGTGTGTGCGCCAGGCCGCCGCAGTCCTAGCCACCTTAAAGAAAGGGAAAAGGAGGGAGAGCAAGAGAAAGATATGGGAAGGGGGGGACGAAAGTGATATTGGGAAATAAAATGAATGGACGAAGAAAGCGTTTGGCGGTCAAAGCGGTCATATTTTTTTTTGTGTGGTTGTTGGGAGAGGTCGGACCTTTCTTGGACGGACCGAAGGGAAAAGGACAACGGTATTCACGACGGAAAGGGCGAGTAAATGCCGAGGAAGCCCCTCAACTCTTTTTATGTAAAGCGTCCCGCTGTGAAGCCTCTCCTCCTCTCGCCGCGCTGCTGGCCCCGCCCCCGCCCCGCCCCGCCCCGCCCCGCCCCGCCCCGCCCCGCCCCCGCACATTTCACCATTTGGGACCCATCGTAGGAGCACGAGTAGCAGGCCGCCGTACAGGATAAAACTAAATTTGAATAAAATCGCCTCTTTCAGTCGGCTAAATTTTGCCCCGTACGCGCGGGACCCGTGTGGGTGGGCAGGCCCGCAAGCCCCGCGGCGCGAGCGGCACTGCATAGCTTCACGGCGGACGCCGCCGGCAGCTCGCGTGCGGTACCGTACCGGGCGTTTCATAAAAGACTCAGGTGCGGGCGGGTTTGCCTACCCCAAGGGGCTATGGCGCCTTACGGGGAGATCAAGTAGGCAAACCCGCTCGCACCTGCGTCTTTTATGAAACGCCCGGTACGTACTCCGTTCACAGATTTATTGGGGAAATTGGATCAGCGCGCGGAGCGGAGCGGCCGGAGCGGCCCGCTTCGCCCCGCCCTGCGCGTTTAGCGGAAGTGTAGCTCCTAGCTCCTCGCGCCGGGCATGCGACACGACCTCATTCCCTCGGAGCAACTACTGCTGCTGCTGCTGATCAGAGGACAATCCAAGCATCAAATCTATGTGTTATTTCCCAGCAGCGGCTGCTCCCGCCCCGCCCCGCCCCGCCCCGCCCCGCCCCGCCCCGCCCCGCCCCGCCCCGCCCCTCACAAACACACGCCATCCCCTCCTGCAGCAGCGCCCCTCCTGGTCGTGTCGCAACGCCACCGCCGCCATGCTCTGCTGTTCTCTCTGTTTTCGCGCATCTTATAGTCTTCTCTGCTCGCGGGCCGGGCGGGCCGGGCCTGCCGTTGTTGTTGGCCGCCCCGCCCCGCCCCGCCCCGCCCCGCCCCTGCTGGGAGCGACACGGGTTATTTCGTCACCGGCGCGGTGCTGCGGCCCAGCCCGGCCACCGCCACCCTCCGAGCCGCACTCTCACCCCTGCGAGCGCCTCGGCTCACCGGCGCGGCGCGGACAGTACAGCCGTGTACAGTACGTTGGGTTACGTCATCCGCCCCGCCCCGCCCCGCCCCGCCCCGCCCCGCCCCGCGATGAGCAGCGCGGAGAGAGGGCGTTCGCCCCCGCCCCCGCCGGTGGCGGAGCGGTGCACCCGACCGTTTTGCAAATTACCTGCCTTATTCCTCCCTCTCGCTTGGCCCCGCGCGGCGCGCCCCGCCCCTACGCCACTGTCACTCTGTGGCAGCGCACCAGACGATTATTTAGAGCATCCTCGCCGCCGACGAGACGACGAAAGCACATGCACTCTGCATGTGAATGGGGATAGTAAAATAGTTGTACTATCGCTGCCCCTGCATATGCGGGCGGAGACGGAACACGACCAGGGGAGGGGAGGGGAGCGCACAGGTAGAATAGCGAAAGCGTCTAGAGTGAAAAAAAAAAACAAGAGGGTGCATGTGTGTCACACGCGTGTATAACTAACTACGAGTGTACCATTCCGATCTGACTTTTGCTGTGCGCGAGATTAAAAGGGGTGTGACATTGCCTCACCTCACCGACCTCACCTCCCAGGCGGCACCGCCTACGCGTCAATAGGCCAGCGGGCTGCTGCACAGGAGGGCTGCGGGGCAGGGGGGGGAACAGATGGCCGCACTGTGCGGGTGGGGCGAGGGGAGGTTTGGCTTGGCAGAGTCGTGGAGCGGAGCGCCAGGTGTCGGCATGGCGTGCAACCACGTAGAGCCATGCACATGGCCAGTAAGTCCAGCGCCCGGCCCGCCCCGCCCCGCCGGCTCATGGCAATATAGCATCCCCTCCTACTTCGCCCCTACCTCCCCCTCTCACCCCCCCCCTTCCTCCCCCTCCTCCTCCCTCTCCCTCCCCTCTGTATCTCCCGCTTCGCTTCACCTTTCCGCTCCCCCCCACCACCCCCTCTCTACCTTTCCTCCCTCATCAGGTTCCGGTGCGTGGGAACTTTTATTTTCGGTGAGGAGCATAGCGGTGCGTCGGAATGGCTGAGCGACAGGAGGGGGAAGGGAGGAGGAGGGGAGGAGGAGAGGAGGAGGAGGAGGAGGAGGGGAGGAGGGGAGGAGGGGAGGAGGGGAGGAGGGGAGGAGGTGGTTTGGCTCTCCGATGCAGCGGTGCATAGGGGTCTCCTAATGACTCTGCAATTCGCCCTGTGGACTTTTTGCCTCCTGCTTCTTTGGCATCGCGCTTGTTTTTCTTTCGCTCGGGGCCCAACGGCCGGGGCCTGGCCCGGCCAGAGGGCTTGTGGTCCAGAGGTGTCCTCCACTACCCGCCCCGCCCCGCCCCGCCCCGCCCCGCTGTGCCCCGCCCCGCCCCGCCCCGCCCCGCCCCGCCGCTATGCCTCCGCTTGCATCAGCACCGCTGCATTGCGGCCCGCGAGTCACTGCAGCGGGACCGCTCGACCTGGCCCGCGCGGGTCACTTCCCCGTGACCTCGTGAGCTAGTATGTTTTCCGAGTAGAACCGCGACAAGAAAACCACGCCAACTGACAATGAAGACCATGCGGGGCGAGCGGCGTGCATGCTCTCCTGAAAGGCATACTGTACCGCATGCAGGAGTGTGATAGGGTGGCCTACGTGCGCCGGGCCAGGGGCCACAGTGTGTACCGGCAAGAGGTCACCTGACGAAATCATTTCTCAAATCGTCAAATCGACGTGTTTCTTTTTTAATTTTTATTTTATTACTCGGTGGCCGCACCGTTTTGCAGGTCTGCTGGGTTCATCTGGGCCGGAGTCCGGCGCGGCGGCGGCCTGAGGACGACGCCTCGTGGGAGAGCGCCTCCCCTCTCTCCGGACCGTGACGGAGCGCGGGGGCGTCGGGCGGGCTGGCGTCGCGGCGCCGCCCCGCGCCGGCCCGGTCAGGCGTCCACTCTAAACAGGTGCACAATCCGTTGAGACGAGGAGGCGAGGCGTGGCGGGAGGAAGGGAGTCCGGCCCTGCTGCGGTGTCGAATCATGCACCCAACCTCGACGTATGACGTATGAGGACGCTCTTCCTTCCGGAGAAGAAAAAACGATCCGTCGATAACAAACGCTCCCGTCAAAACGTTTCAAAACTGTCGTGATGCTATGGGTTCTGGTGTCCGGTCTTTACAGTTACAGTTACACTGTAAGACCCGGGTGTTCCCTGAGAGCACGACTTAGTGGCTTGCCTCCGAAAGTGGCACACCTTTTGTCGCTCTGCCACAGCACACCTTAGTCGCTCCCATGTAAAAACACCTTTTGGGTCCTGTGAGTTCCTCACACTGTATGGTATTGATGGGATAAATCCCCACTGCTCTTTACATATGCAAGGTCCAAGGTGTGCAGTAACAGCGCACCTTTCCCCTGTCTTCCCCTGGAGCCACAGGACCCAAAGGTGTTCTACATGGGAGCGACTATGGTGTGCTGTGGCAGAGCGACGAAAGGTGTGCCGTTTTTGGAGGCAAGCGACTAAGTCGTGCTCTCAGGGAACACCCAGGTTTCACAGTGTCGGCCCCTACCGGGCGCGCACGCGCACGCGTGTCCCCAAAAACCTCCCCGCCGTCTTCAAGGCGCGCAGCGCGGCGGGTCACGATCAAAATAATAGTAAATGACGATAGTAATAAAAAGGCCTGCACACGCGTGACCCGAGGAGGGGAGGGGAGGGTCGCGCGCGGAGCGAAGGAGCCCGCCGAGGAGGCGCTCTTTCGCGCCAAGACGGCGCGGCCTCTCCGTCGTGTGGCCGGCGTACGCTGCACGGCGGGCTGGGCCAGGCCGCGCCGCGCCGTGCCTCTTAGCTGATCACCATTGATTCCAGCTCAACCCCAACCCCAACCCCCTGGCGGGGCGGGGCGGGGCGGGGCGGAGTGCCTCCATCTGCCGACGCGCCGCAGCGTAGCGGGTCCGCGCCGCGAGGTGAGGCCGGCTGCTGCCCGACCTCTTCGCGCCCCGCCCCGCCCCGCCCCGCCCCGCCCCGCCCTAGCCCGGCCCGGCCTTGGCCAGGTTGGAGGGGTGCGGCTGTACGGTGCGGACCTCCCCTTCCAAGACGTCCCTTCCCGTCCCGCTCCCCTCGCACGGCGCCGAGCCGCCAAGGCGAACAAAGGCGCGCCGTGGGAACCACGTGGGAACCACGACCAGACCAGGTCGCCCCGGCCCGGCCCGCCAGGCGGAGTGGTGGACAACCCCCGGCCAAATCACCCCTGGACCCTAGGGGCGACTGGCCTGGCGCGAAAAGAAAAGGAAAGGAAAGCTTGATTTCCAACAACACGTTCCGAAAGGTGAAGTCGACTGCTGGCCGGCTGATTCCGATGGATCGCTCTGTCTTTGTCGCACTCGTGGGGTACCGCCACGCCCAGCATAGGACACCGCCATGGGTGCGACAAGGACGAGGGCGATCTTCTGAATCGGTCGGCTAGGGTTCAGCTGCAACGCGGACACGCCGCTTGGGAGCGCGCGCGCGGTCTTCGAGGAGGCATAAGAAGTTGAGAAAAAATTTAATTCGTAATTTATATTTAACGCGCCCGGGAAAATGTGTCCGAGGGTTGTGGAGTCGCGCTGTGGTCGTGGCACACGGGTGGCGCACGTCTCACGTACGACCCCTTCCTCCTCGACTCTTCTGTAAACCTCTGGTAATGACGGCCCTGTGGAGGAGCTGGGGGCGTGGCGGGGCGTGGTGGGGCGTGGCGGGGCGTGGCGGGGCGGGGGGCTGTCTCACCCGTACGGCCGTACGTGGCGCTGCCATCACTCTGCCCGAATCGAGGAGATACTTCATCACTCGCCCGGAAGTGGCTCCCTCATTTTCGGTTGGGATAGGCAGAGCAGCAGTCGGGCGGGGCGGGGCGGGGCGGGGCGGGGCGGGGCGGAGCACAAGTAATAGTCAGACCCGTACGTACGTGAACCACAAACAACACTACGGGTAAAAATGTTCCAACGACACATTCAGTCCCTCTTTATCCGATTTCGGATCGGATGCTGCTGCTTATCTGTGTGATCCCTGGGGACACATGTGTGGGAGCCGCTGGTAGTATGGTCGGCCCCCTGGGGTGCGGGGCCGGGCGGGACCAGCCAGGAGTTTGTACGGGGTGCGCCTCGGACCGCCCCCGCCGGGCCAGGCCACCGAGTGGTGGGCTCATGGTGGGCTACGGTGTGGGCCACGGCCCGGCGACGACGGCAAAGGTCCCCGGGGCGGGGCCCGGGGCCCGCAAGGGTTTTGCCTCTGCTAGGGCTGCGGTCTCAGACACGGCCCCGCGTCATGACATGACCGGCTCGGGAAGGCATCCATCCTCGGGCTGGCGACTGATTCCGAAGATCGCTCTCGTGCCTCCGTCCTTGTCGCACCTATGGCGGTGTCCTATGTCGGGCATGGCAGTACCCTATGAGTGCGA
Source organism: Frankliniella intonsa (assembly GCA_033675135.1). Classification (NCBI taxonomy): domain Eukaryota; kingdom Metazoa; phylum Arthropoda; class Insecta; order Thysanoptera; family Thripidae; genus Frankliniella; species Frankliniella intonsa. The sequence continues at coordinate 2,011,487 of CM066250.1, forward strand.
CAAGGACAGATGTACGAAAGCGATCCTCGGAATCAGTCGGCAGAAGGAGGGGGCCGGGGCATGCAGGGGCCTATCGGGGCCCACCACGGCTGCGCTTAGGCACTATGCGCTGCATTATTATCATTCCGGTGCAGAGGTCGTGTCGGGTAGGGTCGGCCCGCGGCGGGAGGGAGGGGGAGGAGCGGGGAGGCTCGAGCCAGGGGCCCGCTTTGCATTGCTGACTAAACGGATCCGCTCTGCCAAGGCTCGGACGGGCTCGTCCATGAACGCCCAGCTATAGGGCTGTCGTTAACGCCCACTCTTCCGGAAAACACGTCAAGCTCGCGCGCCGCCCTCCTCCGCCCCCAACCAGACCGTGCTGGTGCAGGGTGCATAAGTGCACCAAAGTGCCTCGGCCTTCACTGCCCTAACCGACCTGGGGGGCGGATTTGAGGTGTCAGGATCGAGGTTTTGAGGGAGTGTGCTGAGGTCGGTGCGAGCGAGCTGACGAGGATCTAGCAGGGCCTCGCCCGGGGCCCGGGGGCGGGGCGGGGCGAGGCGGGGCGGGGCGAGGGGATCATGGGGAAATTCATAAGGTCACGGGAGCGAGTCATGGAGGCATAGCCAGTCACGATCGAGATCCCAAGTGAAACGGGAGGGCATAGCGATGCGGGGGCGGGTGGGGGCGGGGGAGGGGCGGGTGAGGGGCGGGTGGGGGCGGGGGAGGCGCGGGCGGACCGGACATAGCTCCACGGCGGCGCTGACGGCTGCTCCTGACGCAACAGGTCGGCCTCATGACGAGACGAGGAGGTACTTGGGGTCCACAGCAGTCAACCGCTCAGACGAATTCGATTAATCGAGGAAAATGGGTATGTGGTAGTCTCGGGAGCCGAGCGGAGAAAGGGAAAGGAGAGAGGACATCGGAGAGCTGCGGGGAGCGTGGCGGGAGCGTGGCGGAGAGCGGGGCGGGGCGGGGCGGGGGGCGGGGCGGGGCGGGGAGCGGGGCGGCGCACACCGTGGGACCCGTGGGACCGCTCCGCTCGGGCCGGGCACGGGGACTATATCGGCTCCTAAACTGTTTGCAGAGAAGAAGAGAGGTGATGTCGAGAGGAGGAAAAGAGAGATGGGAAGAACACGGAGGACGGAGGGAGGAGGCGACGTGAGGAGGGTGAAGGAATGAGGGAAGAGCCATAGGAGAAGGACGGGGTGCGGGAGGTGCAGGGGAGGGGAGGGAGCGGGGGGCGGCGGGAGGGAGGGGAGGGGAGGGGAGGGGAGGGGGCTCTCTTAGGTGTGGGAACACGCCGATGTGTATCGGAATGAGCGCTGAGCCGCGCCGCGCCGCGCTGCGCTACGCAGGGTGGAGGGGAGGGGGTGACGGCGGGGCGGGGCGGGGCGGGGCGTCGAGTGGCTCGTAGTGGGCCGGAGGCTCAGTCAATGGTGAGCGCTGGAGCGGTGCGGATGGTCGTGTCCTGAGCGAGGAGGAGACCGTGTGTGAGAGAGTGCCGGGCGCCTCGCGTCGCGGCCCGAGCCGGTGCGTGCGTGAGTGTGTGCGTGTGTGTGTGTGTGATACATGTGCGACTGTGATTATCCAAGATGCCGATCAGTGACAATGAGTGCGACGATTTCGATGTGGAATACGGCGGCGGCAACGGCGGCTACGACATGGGCGACGGCCAGCCCATGTCCAAGGCGGAGCAGAGAAGGGTGAGTTGTGCTCTCTTGAGGTGGCAATTATTTTTAGGTCGTTGCGCGGGTGACAATCCCTCTAGCTTCCAGCTGCGGAATATTTAAAATCAATTGCGAAAGAAGTTTGTTGGAATCGTAGGAATGCTGTAGAGGGAAGACCACAACCGGGAACTGCTTAACAACTTAAGGTTAAAGTGCATCCGACTTTTATCCAATCGTACTCAATCACAATCAATAATTTTTAAAGGTATCCGGAAACAAGGGGAACATTTTTACGGCATTTGCCTTTACATTTGCAATTACAATTTAACTAGGTTGTAATATAGTGTAGTTACGCAACAGGTCATGCGTGTATCGCCTTAAAACTCGTCACCGCTCGTGTGCCAAAATACAAAGTACGTTTGCTCAGGGCGCACCGCTGTTAATTTCGAGTAATTCCGCCCCCCTGTAATTTAACGCAGCAGCGCGTGACCACATATTGCGTGGATTGGCCCTCTTCCCTCCCCCTCCCCCTCCTGTCCCGCTGCAGCCTGACTCACTGACCGCAACCCGGCGTTTAGAAAAACCTCACATCATGAGGCGGCGGCGCCGAGCCGAGGGGCCCCGGGGGCCAATAATGCTTTGCTCATGAGAGCGCCGCCCCGCCCCGCCCCGCCCCGCGCCCCGCCCCGCCCCGCCGCGCCATAATGACATTCAGAGCGCGGTCCCTGGGAGAGGCGCGGCCCGGCCCTGATGCTGATGCTGATGAGGCCTTCCCTCCCTGCCGACTGATTCAGAACATCGCTTACACGCCTCTGTCCTCGTCGCACTCATGGAGCAGCTCCATACCCTTGGGGGGACACCTTCGTGAGTGCGACAAGGACAGAGGCATGGGAGCGATGTTCTGAAGTTCGGAATCAGTCGGCTGGGGCCTTCCCTCCGCGCCGCGCCCCCGCTGAACTGCACTGCCGCCTCGTTACTCCCCAACCCCCCGCAGGGGGCGCGCGGCCGTGGCGGCGGCGGCGGCGGGGTCGCACGACCTTGACGGGAGAAAGAGAGAGGCGGGGGAGGGGAGAGGAGAGGGAGCGAGCGCGAGCAGTCAAGGGCCCCGGAGGAGTCCCCCCCCCCCTGGAGGTCGGAGAAGTGAAGGGGGAGTGGGGAGGGGGCCGGTCGGCGCGGCAGAGTTTCCTGGGTTCCCACACTCGAGGGGGGCCGCACGCCGCGACCGCGGAGGGGGGAGGGGGGGGGGCAGTGGCGGGGGAGGCGGGGGGGTTCGAGTTGCCTGATGATTCGTGCGGCCTGACCGGGCGACCCCGGGGCTCGACGGCGGCACGGCGACGGCAAGCCCGTCGAACCCGGGGCGGGGCGGGGCGGGGCGGAGCACCGCCAACGGCTAGACTGACCACGAAAGCGGAATGTCGTGGTGCTTTTCCTCATTATAACGCCAAGTAAACGCCCGATTGACCTGGGCATAATAAGTGTGATCGGGGCCGCCGGGAATTCTTTTCCTCTTACTGCTCCGCGCCGGGCGTTCGCAACGAAATAAGGCGGCGGGTCCCCGGGCGGCGGGGCGGGGCGGGGCGGGGCGACCGGATTCAGTTATCTCTGTACGGCTATGGGAATCTGGCCAGCTCAGCTCTGCCCGGCGCGACCACAGCCCCAGGGACCCTTTGCGTCCTTCCCAGGCAGCCAGCCCAGCGCGGACGACTGTCTCACACGGCAAAAGGGAGAAAATAACAAACGGGGGGAAAATGAGAAAAAGGAGAATAAGGAAGTAAAATAAGAAAGAAACAGCAGCGGCCGGCAGGGCCGGGCAGGGGGATTATTGGCGCGCTGACGACGACGACGTCGGAGACATCAACGCTGGGCGGGGCGAGGTGAGGCGAGGCGAGGCGAGCTGAGTCCCCTGGGAGCGCTGCACATCGGCATTGTGCACCAGGACAGGACAGCCTCGAGGAGCACTGAGGTGTCAATTGTAGGCATCCCCGAGTGCAGGCCAGGCCAGGCTGCAGGACAGGCGCCAGGGCCTATTATCGTGTCACAGTCCCTCGACGCGGCCCCGGCCCGGCCCGGCCCTTCGCTCCCACGCAGGAGGGCGGGCCGTCTGGGCATCCTCCCCCTCCCCCTCCCTTCCTTCTCCTCAAGCGTGCGTAGAATTCATAGACAATCTTTCAGCCTACCGTTGCTGCTTTGCTGATTTGTGTAAAAATAATAGGGTCCTAAATATGGGAAAGTTTTCCTAGACAAACCCTGCCTACTAGGCAACATGTCTACACCCCCGTGTACGGCAGTTTGCCTAGTAGGCAGGGTTTGTCTAGGAAAACTTTCCCATATTTCGAGCCCTAAAAAAAATAGCAATCACGTGTGCGTATTTGGGTTGGGTACCTTGGGCCTGCCTGATCATGGGGGCTGATCGACATGGACACGCTATGGGGACTTTGGCCTTTCACCCGCCATGCCACCGGATGCACTTTACTGGAGGCAGACCCGGCCTGCCCGGCCTGCCCGGGGTCAAAGGGTGGCTGCCTCATTCCATTCTAATGAGCTGGTCGAGGGGGCGGGGCGGGGCGGGGCGGGGCGGCCACTGTGCTCCTCCCCCATACACCTGTTTGAGTTCCGGTGCGGTGCGGTGGTGGAGTAGAGTGGATAGGAGGGAGGGAGGGAGGGAGGGAGGGGGCCCCCCGTGGGATCTATGGACTTGCCTCCCACTAAACACAATCGTGTTTCTGTAAGAAGAGCGGCTCCGGGAACACGGTAGTGTCACCACAGCGTGTTAGTGTGCGTGCAGTTGTGCGCGTGTGTGTGTGTGTGAGAGAGAGAGAGAGAGAGAGAGAGAGAGAGAGAGAGAGAGAGAGAGAGAGAGAGAGAGAGAGAGAGAGAGAGAGAGAGAGAGAGCGTGTCTATGTGTCAGGAGAGGCACTCGCATTTATCACGGATCGAGCCAGAATGGTCCCCAAACAAACCCACAGGATCCCCTGAACCCCAAATGGACCGTACTGTTTGTACCTGCTCTCCTGTCTGGGGCGTCCCCGCCCCCGCCCCCGCCCCCATCCCCACCCCTACCCCACCCTCACTGCGGCGTCCTTGTGATATTTTCACTTAAAACGGAGCAACACACACACACACACACGTTCACGCTCACTCAGACACACACGGATGCACACACAAAAAACCAGGCATGAAAGAAGAGATCATAATCACCTTCATTGTGTTGCCCGTTCGAGCTCAATTTCCTTTGCGATTTGGTTGGTGTGAGCCTTTCCTCCTTGAGTCCGGGCCGGCGGGGCGGAGCGGGGCCCCGGGGGCTTTTACCTCGTCGTCTCTGACCTGACCTGAGGTGGGGGTGGGGCGGGGTGGGGCGGGGAGGAGAGGGGCTATGGGTGCATGGCCGTTTGTATCCAACAGCCTCCACATTCACACGCAGTTGGACCTGTACCTGCGGACCGACCGACCAAACGGGCCTGCCTGCCCCGCCGGGGCATTAGTGGGGCTCTGCGGGGGCGCTCCGCCCGCCCCGCCACGCCACGCCACGCCACGCCCCGCCCCGCCCCACCACGCCCCGCCCCACCACGCCCGGGGGCCTTTGGCGGTGCCCATGCCGACACGCCAGGTCTCTCTTCCTCACTCACTCTCGTCATTATGTCGCTCCTCTGCGATGATCGGCCCGAGGGGCGCAAGTCGTGCGGCGGGGCGGGGCGGGGCGGGGTGAAGTAACCGTTCGTGTTGGATGGGTGCTGGGCTGAGCAGCGCCTCGCGCTTTTTCGACGTGCAATGCGAGCGCTGGAGGTTCCATCTCTGGTTGATGTTTCTTTTCTTTTTTTGCCCTCTCCCCGTCCTCTGGTTCCGCCCCTCCCACGCTCGGAAGAGCGGAGCTGCACCCCATCATGAGCGATGTGCCGTTGTCAAAAAGTTTTGGCCGAGCCCCATACCTTCCTGAATGGGATCGCCCACCTGTATGGACGACGTGACCCCGACCTCCTCCTCCTCTTCCTCCTTCTTCTCCTTCGCCCCCCGTAATCTGCGGGGTGCCACCCGCGCGCCGTGTTGACACTGCAAATACAAGTTGATTGTGAGTCGCTGATCGGCGGGGCGGGGCGGGGCGGGGCGGGGCGGGGCGGGCGTGTCTCTTGGCTGCCCCCGGGGATCGCATAAAATCGGTCCTTCGGCTCACAATGGGCGCTGGGGTGTGGGTGCGGGTGCGGTGGCGGCCCTGCGCCGGGCCGGACAGGGTGGTCGGTCAGGTGGGGTGCAGACAGGCGAACCCTTCGACGTGAGATATCTGACCACGACTCCATCCCACCTGTACCTGACCTGACCTGCTGGTACTGTCGCCCTCTTCTGTCTCGACATGTGTTAGCCGAATCCTATCATATATTGGAAAAGAGACAGCATGGGAAAATAGCTCGGAGGCATAGGAGCGGGGTGTGAAAGCGGGGTGCGGTTTTTTTTCTCGAGAAGGTCCAGTTGGTCGTTTCTCTCACAAAACGAGTCCTCATAACTTTTTTTCCCTAACCGGCCGGTCTCTCTTTTTCTGTTCGCAGAGCAACAAGCCGATCATGGAGAAGAGACGGAGGGCCCGGATCAACCACTGCCTCAACGAGCTCAAGTCTCTTATTCTGGACGCCATGAAAAAAGACGTGAGTAGCTTTGCTAATTTCTTGTCACAAAATATTTTTTTTTCTTATCTCGCTTAGCACCCAAGCTTTAACATTGTGTTTTTTTCCCATGGTTTAGCCGGCACGGCATTCAAAGCTGGAGAAGGCCGATATCCTGGAGATGACCGTGAAGCACCTGCAGAATGTCCAGAGGCAGCAGCTGTCCCAGGCGGTGTCCACGGACCCGCACACGCTGCACAAGTTCAAGGCGGGCTTCAGCGAGTGCGCCACTGAGGTAAGTGCGAATCACGATTTAAACAAAAAATATTTTTAAAATGCCAGAAAAGTGTCAAATTTTGTGATCCGTGCGAGGAGAACACGCCTGCTAACCTGTGTGTGCCCCTGCAGGTGAGCCGCTACGTGTCCAGGATGGACGGCGTGGAGCCCGCGGTGCGCCAGAGGCTCGTCGCGCACCTCTCGGGCTGCGTCCAGGGCCTGCAGCAGATCGCGCCGTCGCCCTTCTCCTTCCCGCCCTTGGGCCAGGGCCTGGGCGCGGCGGGGCTGGGCCTCGGACAGGGCCTCAACGCGGGCCTCGGCGCGGGGCTGGCCTCCTCGCTGGGGGCCTCGACGCCCTCCGTGCTGCAGCAGGTGCAGCAGCAGGTGCAGGCGCAGGCGCAGCAGCTGTCGGGCGATATCAACAACAACAGCAACGTGTCGTCCTCGTCCACCTCGCGGGTGCAGAGCGTGCAGAGCCTGCAGCTCATCCCCAGCAGGCTGCCGACGGGCGAGCTGGCCCTGTTGCTGCCCAACTCGGGGCAGCTGTCCTCGCAGCTGTCCTCCGCCGGCCTGCTGTTCCCCGCGGCGAGCGCGGCCGCGGCCGCGGCGGCCCCCGCGCCGGCCGAGACCACCAACGTCATCGGCCTCTCCACACCGGTCATGAAGACGTCCCCGCACCCCAGCGCCTTCACCGCGGTCGGCAGCCTGAGCGGCCTCGGCTCGGTGGCGGCCACTCCCCCGGCCAGCGAGACGGCCTCGGCCTCGGCGTCCTCGGCGTCGGGCTCGGCCACCAACTCGCCTGACACCCCGCCGTCCTCGGCCAGGGCGCTGCAGCTGTCCCGCGTGGCGGCCGACTCCTCGACGCCGTCCACTCCCGAGTCCATGTCCGCCTCCCCGTGCTCCCAAGGGCGGCCCAGCACCGACTCGCACACCACGCCGACGTCCTCGTCCGTCGAGATCAAGGTGGAGCCCAAGCTGGAGCCGGTCGAGGTCGTGAGTACGCCGAGGGCGCCCCACCCGGGGCCGCGCGCCTCCAGCGCCCTGGACTTCTCCTTCAAGCGCTGCATGTCGGACAGCTCCGAGGCCGAGGCTGAGGCCGAGGGCGCGCCGCCCAGCAAGATGCCCCGCTACACCCTCAGCGTCATGTCGGCCCCAGCCACGTCCACGGCCTCGTCCACCGGCGTGTCTATCGGCGCGCCCTTCGCCCCGGTGCCCCTGAGCCACGGCCTCGCCAGGCCGCTACCGCTGCCGGCCTCGCTGCACGGCAACGCGGCGGACGACAAGGACAGGGACATGTGGAGGCCCTGGTGAGGGGCCTCGGCCCTCGGCGACCCACCCTGAACGGGGGTCGCTGTGGAGGTCGTGGGAGTTGACGTTCACTGGCGTACCTGATGTTTAATTTTTTTCATATCGACTGTGTCAAGTTGATACTTTGCTACGGTTACGTTATGAAAATGCCGAAAAAATCTTGTCAAAAGGGAAGCTGCTGCGAGGGGAAGGTCTCCGGGGTACCGATTAAAATGACTTTCGTGTACAGTTCAACTCGTGTATACAAGTTTTGTTACCAAGAGTAGTACTTACAACTTACTGTAGCCTCGAATGACTTAACTTTCCCTGAATCCGTCTGTGATTATACTGATTGCTTTAAATCCAATGTACATAATTCTTATGTTTATGTGCCTTATAAATAATTGTCACTTATTTTTTTAGTCGTATATGCCTGCCACTTTGTGATAAATATCATCCTCTCATGAGGGTGTTTGAGTCTATGACACCTGTGGCATCCCAGTGGTGCAGAAATCAGGTGGTGACATATTTAATGGCAATTGATCTCGTTTATATTGTACAAAAGCGTGCGTAGATTTATATTATATGAACCATCTCCCGATTGGAGGTGGAGTGCAACACCACAAGTGCCTTACTTTCTCTCTGAGGTGTTACAGTCAATCAGCACTGGCCCCTGAGAAATTTTATATTAGTTTTAAGCTTGACTGTGCCTTTGTGTGTCTCAAATAAATGTCCGATGTCGGACATAAAATCAAAACTCGTTTCCGGTTAACATGTAAATATTATACGCACTGTAAATCAGGAGGACCACGTATATACATTGAACATTGTTGCCGCACTTTTGTGAACAGACGAGACGAGGCCGGGGCGATAACCGCTCGGCCGTGTACTGAAAAGAGAATACACAAATCTATATTTTTTTCATCGCAACTTTGCATTATTGGCTCATTTACTCAAACCCGATCCGCTACTCATCCAGAGGCGCACCTCACCGCACCGCTGGCACCGCTCACCAGGCGTCGGCCACATAGGTCACGTGGGCTGCGGGGCTGCGGGGCTGCGGGGCTGCGGGGCTGCGGGGCTGCGGGGCGTGAGTCAGATCCCCCCCTCCCCTCCTCTCCTGCTCTCCGCCGCTCTCCCTCCGTCTCTCTCCGCGCGCCGCTCCTCCCGGGAGTAAGAGCGAGAGAGCGCGGTTGCGCTTTTGTGAGAACTCCAGCTGTTGATCTTTCCCACACGACGCATAGGGACTGGACGACGATGGGGCCTCAGGGCGCGGGTGGGAGACGGAGAGGGGGGGGGGCGGTGCCGGTGCAGGGCCCCCGCGCCGCGCCGGCGGCGGAGCGGGGCGCGCGGTGGGGCGCGGGGGCGGGGGCGGGGCGTGCAGTAGTCGGGAGCAGTGGCAGCGGCGGCAGTAGCACATACATGCAGCGCCAGGGGCCCTGCCGCGGGCCCCGGCCCGGCCCGGCCCGGCCCCGGTCACCTCAAGAGCCTTACCTCCACCGGTCTGCCCCTCCACCTCCTCCTCGCCATCGCCAACGCCCCCCCCCCTCCTGTTCCTCTCTTATACGTGCACATGCCTGTGCCAGTGAACGTGGAAGGAGAGAGAGAGAGGACCTTTCCGTACTTTGACAATCATGCAAGGGATCTCATTAGACGGCGGGTTTGTTAACAAAAGCAGCCCCAGCCGACTTATTCCTAAGATCGCTCTCATACCTGTGTCCTTGTCGCACTCACGGGGCACTTCCATGTCCAGCATAGGGCACCGCCATGGGTGCGACAAGGAGAGAGGTAACAAGAGCGATCGTCGGAATAAGTCGGCTGAGGGAGGGGGGAGAGGAGGGGGGGGGGGAGAGCGGGTGCAGCCCCACCGGGGGCGCAGCAGCGCAATTACCCAACTTGGCTAATTTGTAGAACGGATCGCATCGGATCTGATCGGCAATGCCGCGCGGCCATGCACTATGACGCGGCGCTTTCCGTCGCGGACTGCCCCCCCTCCTCCGCCCGCCCCTCCCCGCCCCACCCCACCCCGCCCGGCACACTGCAGGTGATGGGGCGCAAATCGGACTGCTACAAGTTGATCGCTCACACCTGCGCATCCGCTCAGAGGCTCGCTCATCCACATGGAGCTCACTAAACCTCGCGCAAAACCTGAAACGGGTGAGGACGGACGGGCGCGGTGCGGTTTACATACTACTGCACCACGTGTGTGCTGTGTCGGGTCGGACACATCGGTCGACGCTTGTCTCGGGCGGCGCTCGCCACCAGTGCTGCCAGAAAAGTACACTGGAAAAACAAAGGTGCTAAGTCCTACCTTTGGAAACGCACTAAATTTTATTGTTAGTGCCTTTTAAAGGTTGAACTTAGCACCTTTAGCTGACCAGCTGCGTATACTCCATACAAATTTAGTGCCTTTGCAAAGGCACTAAGATTTAGTGCCACAGGAAAGGCACTAAACATAGCCTTTGACTCTAGCGCCCCAGGAAAGGCGTTGCTTAGCACCTTTGTTTTTCCGGTGTAGGCAATAAGCAGCCCAAACACAGTGGATTAAAGCGGGCTGCATCTGCTGGCTGAATACAAACAGTTTCAAAGTGTATACAATCCAATTAATATTTATACAATATCGACCCTAGACAAGGAGGGGCTGCTCATCATTAAATACTTCCACACAGCACTTAAAGCTGTTGTTAGGCTTTTACTCTAGAGAGTTCCATTTTGGAAGGTAAATATTTGAGATAATTTGTTTACTTTTGACTCTTTACATGCAATCTTTACACAGTTTTACAAGGATAAATAAGGTTTAACAAACTTTTATAAGGTACATGTTTATTAAAAATTTATACAAAGCAAATACAAAACAGATACAGCACTTAATTTAGAACATATACAATTTCACTTCGCGGGTGCACCTGCCTAGTAGGCAGCTCCCGAGCACAGGCGCATGCGTGTTGCCTAGTAGGCAGGCGCAGACGCAGCCCTCCTTACTCCACTGTGTTTGGGCTCCCCGGTGCACTCTCAGATTTTGTTTTTTGCTATCAACGTATTTGTGCATTGATAAGGTATCAACAAAATCATTAATTGGTACCACAAAACTTGTTCAGAAATTATCAACAAAACCATTTTGTTGCTACGAGAAGTGTATACGCTATCAACGTTATTATTGCGAGTTGATAACAAATTTGTTTATACCTTATCAACGCACAAATACGTTGATATAGTTTACCAACAAAAAGGTCACTACGGGATTGAGGGTGTGAGCACACCGGCCGGGCCGGCCAGCCCAGCCCCGCGGGACGTTATTGACAAACGTTAAGCCCGTCGGCTTTTTGCGCCCCTTCGCCTCGCCGGCGGGGCGGGGCCTGCGGGTGGGGCCGCTGGAGCGCGACACAAGCCTCCACGGGGCGCATAAATAGGAGCGGGAGGCCGGCAGCCAGGCAGTGCCCCATGACAGCTCAGGGACTGGGACAGGGCCCGGGGCAGGTCCCGGGACTGGGCCCCGGGCTGGGGCCTCCTCCCCTGGGAGGCTGGTGGACTCCTCCGCGGCGGGGCCGAGGCCGGGCGCGCGGCCGCGGCCTGGGGCTGGGCGCGCCGCTGCGCGTGCTGCTGGCCGCCGGCGTGCTGGCCGCGGCCCTGCTGTCGCTCGGGGTCGGTGCGCGCGTCGTAGTCTCCAGCACGGCGGCGTCCTGGCCGGAGCCGGGCGACCGCGGCTGGGGCTGGGGCGTGCTGGAGCAGGACGCCGAGGCCTCGGCCGTCGTCAACGCCTCGGACAGCCGCAGACTGGACGGCGAGGCGATCCTGGACGCGGAGGCGGAGGCGGCCAACGGCACGGAGAAGGTGAGCTGACGGTCATCATGTGCGCGGTGCGGCGGATGAGATAACACACCAAAAATTGTGTTCTTAATTCAAGAACATTGCCTGAAAGTTTTTAGGACACTGTTCTTGATATCAGAAATTTTACGTAGTTTAATGACGAAATGTGCTTCACTTAAGCAAAATGTTCCTAAAACTTTAAGAACACTGAACAATTAAGAACATAGTTTTCTGGGTGAAGAGTCCGTGCTTGAGCGTGCTATGGGGTTCTTCGTGTCGCAGGCCGGCGCTGGGACCATCGCGGCCACCAGCACGGGGCTGCTGCCCATGCTGATGTGGGCGCAGCGCGGCGACCCCGGCGGCGACGACCCCGCCGGCTCCGACCCCACGGTGGACCCGCCCCCGGTGCGGGCGGCGCGCCACGCCCTGGCCGCCCCCATCGACATGGCCGTCGCCGAGAGCAAGAAGAAGAAGGGCGGCGGGAAGAAGTACAAGAGCTCCAAGAAGATGAAAAAGGTCAGAAACGGTTTGGGTAGTGTGTTTGCTGTCGTCATTGCGCGGAACCAAATGTCTAACACCGTTATGTGATTTTTCAGGGCAAGAAGGGGAGCAAGAAGCACAAAAAGAAGAAGTATTGGAGCAAGAAGAAGAAGGGTAAGCACAAGAAAAAGAAGAAAAAGTCCCATTATAAGAAGAAAGGAATGAAAAAGAAGAAGCACATCGACAAGAAGAAGAAGTACGGCAAAAAGAAGAAGTCCTCCAAGGGACACAAAGCCAAGAAATACCACAAGAAAAAAGGACACAAAAAGGGCAAGAAGATGAAAGGTACGTTCAGTCTCTTAACATTTAGTATCTTTTGCATAATCATACAATTATAGGAGAGGCCTCTATGCAAGTGGGTTGTTTGGATAAGACGTGGCGAGAAACGCCTGGACCATAGGCAACACGCTCTCCCTACTAGTCCGGCGGGCTAGTATCATTTATCTGCTTTTCTCCTTTCCTGTTTCAGGTTACCACAAGAAGATCCACAAGGATAATTATAAGAAGAAACATAAGTTCTGGGACAAGAAGCACAAGAAAGGTAAGCATAAGAAGTACGGCAAGAAGCACAAGCACCACATGTCCAAGAAGGGAAAGCACAAGAAAGGAAAACACCACAAGTCTGCCTACCACAAGAAGAAGAAGAGCAAGAAGGGCAAGAAGAAGAAGGGACACCACGACAAGAAGAGCAAGAAATGGAAGGGAAAGAAGGGGAAGAAGAAGAAGCACTCGAAAAAGAAGAGCTATGCCAAGAAGGGCGGCAAGAAAAAGAAGAAGAAGTGGGGATTCAAGAAGAAGAAGGGCCACTAGTCTGTGGTCTTGTCGCGGAGCAAATTGTATTGGCTCCAATAATTCTAGTCAAATGCGGACAAATGTTTGTCGCTCCTGAGTTAAGCAATTAAAGAAAGATTATATTTTGTCAACTTATCTGTTCGTTCTTGACAGCCACCATTCCTTTCAAACCCCAGTCTGTAGTTTGCAGAAACAACTCGGTCCAATTACCCTAGTATCTCAGACAAGTACGTCGTCACCGATCTAAAATTGCGTTAATCCACGATTGCCCCTCCAGTACTCTTAAAACATATTAGAGCGACTGAACCTATTTCGGAACAGTCCGCCTAAAGTTTCAGAGGAGAGCAAAAATTTGGGTACCCCTATTTTATCTTTCTGCAAAGAGAGCTTCCTGTTGTTGTTTTTGGACCGATGTCATTGCAATCGATGCCCCCTTCGTAAATCTTCTGGCACCACCGTCCTTGAGTATACCGCCTAGAGAGAGGGAAAATCGAAATCTGGTCCGAAATAGGTTTAGTCGCTCTATAGTTACACATGGCTCGAAGCAGTAGGTATGCGTCCTTCAAAAAGTTTTATCAATGTTCCTGGCGGTGCCTGACCCCCAGAGGGACAGGATATACCGGGTGATACCCGTGAACACGGCGCTGCGGGGGCGGGGCGGGGCGGGGCGGGGCGGGGCGGGGCGGGGCGGGGCGGGGCGCGGCGGGGCGGGGCGGGGCGGGGTGCGCCACTAGGCCACACCTCTGGCACCAATCCGTCGCTCCGAATTGATTCGCTCCATCGGTGCGGCGCATGCACCCACCGCACGGGCCCGCTCATTACAATCAGACGGGTTGCAGCCGAGGCGGGACAGCCACATACGGCCCCTGGTTAAGACGTCGTCGTCGGGGTGGCCGGGTCAGATAGGCGACCCTAGGTACTCCTCCTGGACGGCGGCACGGCGGTCTGTTTTCCCTGGATTTTAAATACATGGCGCCAAAGACCGTAAAAGTAAACAATTTTACGGCCTTTTGGAGGGGGGTACTCCCACTGACGTTTTTAGATAGCCTTGCGTCGATGAAAGTTTTTGGTTTACCCGTTTGTCCCTGAATGGTGGCCTGTAACTCCGGTGAGGTATGCAACCCGCATACATACATGCATGCGGTACAGTATACCTCAGAATGGTAGGCGGATTTTAACCTCCAGCCAACAATTTACGACGTCAATTGAACGTTTTTTTTTTTTTTTTTTTTTTTTTTTTTTTGAGGGGGGGGGGGTCTGAGAAGAGCGATCATGTACAAAACGTCCACCGTAAGGTTTATTTTTGTCAATAAATAGAACACACAAGCGAATACTACACACATAAATAACAAAAGCCAAAACAATGATGGCAACAGGCAAACAGAACAAGTACAACTCACAGTAATGCCCCCTTCCCTTGACTAGAGAAACAACAACAGTGAGATCCCTCCTGACTCAAACTCGTCATGTTAAGCGGACTTGAGCGGCTCATGCAGGCGGGCGCGTCAGTGCTTCTCCTTGTAGCCCCACTTCTTCCCGGACTTCTTGCCGTCCTTCTTGCCGTAGCTCTCCTTGTGGGCGTGGTGCGAGTCGTGGCCCTTCTTCCCCTTCCACTTCTTGTCCGCCTTGTCGTGGTGGCCCTTCTTGCTCTGGCCCTTCTTGCCCTTGTGCGCCTCTTTGTAGCCCGAGTGGTGGTGCTTGCCCTTCTTGTGCTTGCCCTCTTTGCTCTCGTGGTGCGAGTCCTCCTGGCCGTACTTCTTGTGCTTGCCGGTCTTGTGCGCCTTGTCCCAGAACTTCTTCTTCTTCTGGAAGTCGTCCTTGTGGTGCTTCTTGTGGTATCCTGTGAGGTGGACAAGAAATTAAAATTAGTAGAAGCACGAAAAATGAGAACACGGAAAAGAGTCCCGCGACACCGACTCACCTTTGACCTTGTGCCCCTTCTTGTGGCCCTTCTTGTGATGGAACTTCTCGCCCTTGTGCCCGGACTCGGACTCGTGCTTCTTGCCGTACTTCTTGGCCGCGTCGTGGAACTTCTTCTTGTGCGCGCCCTTCTTGGCGTAGTGCGACGCCTTGTGCTTCTTGCCGTGCTTGCCCGCCTCGGCCGCGTCCCAGTACTTCTTCTCCTTGTGGCCCTTGTCGCCCTTCTTGCCCTTCTTGGAGAAGTGCGACTCCTTGTACTTCTTGCCGCCGCCCTTCTCGTGGTGGCTGGCCGCCGCGTGCAGGTCCTGGCCCTCCTCCGCGGCGACACTCCTGCGCTCGCGACCCACCAGGCCGTCCTCCTCCTCCTCGTCGTCGTAGTCCTGCGCCAGGCCGACGCTGCGGCGCGACCTCTCCAGCGCGTCGCCGGCCTCGTCGTCCTCGCCGTCGAACACAATGTCCTCCGAGTCGTCGAGGCCGACGCTCCTGAGCGAGCGGTGGACAATCTCGTCGGCGTCGTCGTCGTCGCCGTGGTCCAGCACGATGTCCTCCGTGTCGTCGAGCCCGAACAGGTCCCTCCGCGACCGGCGGAGGCTGTCCTCGGCCTCGTCGTCCTCACCGTCCATCATGATGTCCTCCGCGTCGTCCAGGCCGACGCTCCTGCGGGCGCGCTCGCCGCCCTCGTCCTCGCCGTCGGCGGCGCCCAGCCGGTCCATCGAGTCCTGCGTCTCCTGCAGCAGGCCCTGCAGCGTGTCCTGCACCTCGAGCCGCAGGCTCTCCTGGGACACGGCGGGCGCCGCCGCGGCCGGGACGGCCGGCGCCCTGGCCAGGCACAGGCCGGCGGACCAGGTGCTGAGCACGGCTAGGAGAAGAGAGATCCTCATGGTGGACTGATGCCTTCCGCCGATGTGCCGGCGACATTTATACGAGCCGCGGCCGAGAGCATCCCGCGGCAGTCCAGGGCGGGCGGTCCAGGGCGGCCCGGCCTGGGCTGGAAGGGGAGGGAAGCGATAGGGGAAGGGATGGCCTCACTTGGAAACGCTTTCCTCTTCTCTGGCCTCTGGCGGGCCGGGCCGGGCCGGGCCGGAGCCCTCCACGGTCATGCCGGACACAGGACTGCTGCTCGCCCGACCCCCGAAGCCCCACCCCGCCCCTGCCACCCGCCATGCGCCCGGAGACGGCGACCTAGAGTCCAGGACCCGAGTCCCCGGTCCATCAACCAATGGCAAAAGCTCCAGCCATCTCTGATAATTTAAGATTTTACGGATGTTGACGGGTTTTGAATACGACTCGTCGTTTGCTGGACTGTTTGGCAAAGCCGGAGCTGCTGGTATGCGTAGAAGTGGGGGTGGGGATGCGAGACACTGCAAGGTGCACGCACATCCAAACAATTATGCAGCCTTTAACACCACAAAAAGCGTGGAGGGTCCGGTATCCCCGCCACGCCGCGCCGCGAGGTGAGGCCCCGCGCCGGCCCCGCCAGCCCCGCCAGCCCCGCCAGCCCCGCCAGCCCCGCCCCGGACCGCGGCGCAACGGGCATGACTCGGGCTTTTCGCGGACCTTCCCCATTCCACCTTCTCCCCCCTCCCCTCTTCACCTGACTGCCCCTGCAAACCTCCACCCTTCGTCTGGCATCTATCCCTAGGGCCTATCCCCCCTCTGCAGCCGCGTCCCAGTCGACTCTAGTCCGGCCGATCAGTGTCACTAGAGCACGAGACGATAATGTACCCACCACGCCTACGCTGCTCTAGTAGCTTTAGCTCTATTGGCAGACGGTGGCCCTATGTTCAACACTTGCGAGGTTCTCGTCGACGGCTCAAAAACGCCAAGTCTACATTAAAGCCCTAGAGTGCTAGGGCTTTAGTCTACATGAGCGCAAACTGTTGCGCAGGATGGCGTTCCCCTAGGGGAAGTCCTGGTCGCTGGTCGCAGCTCGCGCCAGGCAAAAAGTACTGATGAATTTCTCAGAGCTGCTCCGGAGAGTGGGTGTGCGCATGCGCACAAAATTATTGTTGTTGGCCCCCGCGATCCTTATGTTGTTGTTGTTTGTTGGTCTACTTGTGCTTGTACTGGATGCGAGGAGTGCTGCTGTGACTCACAGCGCCGATTCGCAAATGAGTAATCTGCTAGCGACTGCGGGGTCGTACGGCAAGCGGGTTCTCAGCGTAGCCCGCGAGGGTTTCGCCCAGTTGCAACAGGGACTCGGAGGCCTCCGGTCCGCTCGGCCAGCAGACGACGAAGCAGTCGACGGGGACTTCGCGGAGGTTAAGGACCACCTCAGCGAGAGGAGCATAACGTCTCAACTCCTTCGAATTTCACTCGTTGCGCTCCTTCTGAAGGCTCTCCATAGCGTAGTAGATCGTAAGTGTTAACTTTTTGAAAGTGTGCGTGTGTGTGTTTTTAAGCGTGTGCGACGCGATGGATATACCGGTGTCGTCAAGGCTGACGAGCTCGTTTTGGTGGCGCCGTTTTCCGAAGTATATTCCCATTAAAAGAAAAGTTTTGTGACGAAGTCGGTTTTCTGAGCGTCTTTTAAATCCAAAAATGATGCATATTAACTTATGTTTTGAAGATGACATGTACTTACCCTGCACTCCAAAAATTGCATAACTTTCTGTAACAGATGTTCAAACATTTTTCTGCAAGTGAACAAGTAAATTAATTTTGTTCAATGTTGCTATTTTAATAATTTTTACACTGATTTTTTTTTTGTTATATGCATGGTAAATTACAATGTATTATAAGTTCATGAAGTACTTGTTGAAGTTTATCGTCCAAAAGAAAATTTTGGATGAAATTGTGCTGAAACAGAAGAGAAGATTTTTAGGATTAATCCATCTTTTTAATTATTTTAAATGCTAGGGGGAAGGTAGGTCCAAATTTTTAACAGCATGACTGATATGTCAAATAATTTCTACAAAACATGTAGGATCTTTCTTGTATTTTACATAGCTCAGATTTATTTTGTTTCTTTTTCAGGAAAATGGCTGTTGGCTGTGTCTTCTGGAATAAGCTCTCTTTTCACCTCTCCGATAGCAATGTGGCTCAATTTGGATATTCTGCTGGCAATGGCAGTGCCCTTCCTCTGTGGGATAGCTATGCTAGTCATCACATGGTATACTGTTTTCCTTGACAGTTACATTCCGGGCGTTTACTCTTCACCTTCAGAATCAAAGAAGAAAAAACTGTGAGTAGACAGATAAAAATGTCACCTTTTGTTTTTAATATAAAAGAAAACTAATGGGAAAAGAAATCATTTGATGCAAATTTTATGGAAGTTTCAATTTGCCTTTCAGATTCTCATGGCCGACACCTTTCCACATAGGGCACACTATTGCGCTAGTCAATATGCTGTTCCTTTCTTTCTTGATTTTTTTTTGTTTCCAAAATTCATCTGAATTTCAATCATCCTAATCCTTTATCACTTTGTAATGTCTAATTAGCAAAATCCTAGAAACCTGTGTGCTTTTGTGTTCTCAATCTTGGAAAATATTTGTAAATGACTGGTTACACTCTAGTCATTATGCTCATTTCATTTTCAGCCAAAGAATTTTTCATTTATCATCTAAATTATTTTTTAATTAGAAGCTTTTGATCAATAGTAGTTCATGTTTGGTGTGTGAGGTCAAGACTGTTATGCTTATCAAGTTGTATCCATAAACTGGCAGGTTGCATTGACTTGTGTATGTCAGTGTTTGTTTAACTTTTAATTAGAATAATTGCATACTATTGTTTTCGTTACTGAATTTAGAAAAGAATAAACAATAAAAGTTTTTAAATAAAGTATTTTAAATTTGTATTTTTTTCTTCTGCTATTTGCCCAATATGTTCAAAAGAGTGTGACATAAAAAACTGTCCTCTTGCTGTGGATGCCCAAAACCAAGAACCTCATAATTTCTTTTACAGTTGAGTCTTATCAACATGGAGAAAAAGGGTTGCTGCATCTTTGAACGTGAAGAGTATGAAGAATTATCGAGTGGACTTCAGTTAGCTCAATGCATGTTAAGGGGTAAAGCCCCAACCTTAGATCCCGATACTTTATGTGAGTGAAAAGATGCCATCCATCTGCTAAACCACATTGATTTTTTTTTTTTTTTTTTTTTAAATTATGTTTCTGTTTTGAATGAAAATTTCTAATTTCTGAAAACCTATTTTTCAGCTCCTGAGGTGTCTAAACAGCTGGAGGATCTGGTAGTAGCAGATGCTCATTCTTGCTCCTGCTGCTCAGTCAAGTTTCCCAATCCAACAGCTCAACGCGCACACTTTAAATTAGATTGGCATAGGTATAATTTAAAGAGACAGCTAGCAGGACTTCCATCCGTGCCTGAAGAAAGTTTTACAGTTTTAGCAGACAGAGGAGGTATGTTCTTGATTTGCCTAAGCCCTAACCCAAGCAATTTTAGATCTGAAAGGAAGAACTTTTTCATTCTCATAAACAGATGATATTGAAAGTATTTCGGGATCAGAGTCAGAATCCGAGACTGAAGGAGATAAAAGTGGAAATTCTGAACAAGGGCCAACTCGTCATGCAAAAGTCTTTTTCAGAAACAGCAAAGATCAAGTAGTTTCCCTCTATGGTTGTTTGCTCTCATCCAGCAAGGTATATTTGCTATCCATGTGATGAATATTTTTGGAGGAGATTTCTGGCTTGATTATTCTAGTTTTTGTTGTGTAACTACAGGATCGTCCTGAACCAGATACTTTGGTAAATGCTGCCTTACAATTAACTCACCAAAATAAGTGGGCCATAATAATGCTTGGTGGAGGCCACTTTGCAGCAGCAATATTTCAAGGTTTGTGTCTATTTTTACTAATTTTTTTTTGTATACTATTTTTGGTATTTTAGTAATCTTTAAGAACTTATGTTTAATACATTAACAGGCCAGGAAGCTATTGTTCATAAAACCTTTCATCTCTACACTGTACGAGCTAAGCAGGGAGGATCACAGAGTACCCGAGACAGCAGAGGTGGTAATCATCCTAAGAGTGCCGGAGCTAGTCTTAGAAGATATAATGAGCAGCAATTAGTCCAGGTTTGTCTAGATGAAGTTTTGTCTTGTCTATTACTTACTTATGTCTACATCTTGACTATAAATATTTAACTCCATACTGTAGCTTGTTCAAGAGCTCATATCTACATGGGAAGATCATATCAGCTCTTGTAATGTAATATTTTATAGAGCAGTAGGCCCAAACAACAGATCTCTCCTATTCGGAGGTAAAAATCCACCGCTTGATAAGACTGACTCAAGGCTCCGAACTGTGCCTTTCCCCACTCGTCGGGCCACATACAGCGAAGTGAAGAGAGTTCATGGCATGCTGTCTTTCATGGAAGTGCATGGTTTGTATTGCAAAAATATCTTACATGATTGTAAAAAAAATTTGTGAAATGCTTAACACGATGAGTACATTTGTTGCTTTTTATATTTTTGAAGGTCTTGAATCAGAATTTCAAACAAATTACCCACCCTCACCAGAACGCAAGTATGTATCTTCTAAAGAGGAAAAGGCAAGCGGAAAAACTGATGATGTTGAGTCTTCACCCCGCAGTAGAAGTAAAACAAAGGGAGGAATCAAGCCAAACCGTGCCAAGTCACGTCCATCGCCCCAGCGACCTTTACCTGCAACTCTTTCTCGTACTGCTTCGGAATCTGAGATGGCTAGTGAAGATGAAAATGTTACTGGAGGTGCAGGAAGTGAAGGGAGCCTAATATGTCAGGATGTAGAAATTAGTTTCAATGACAATGTAGAAAATTTTGATGCCATGATTAAAAATGAAACAAAGAAAAAGAAGGACAAAGTGAAACAGAAAAAACTCCCTGAGGCTTCTTATGTCCTAGTAGACAAGAGGTCAAAAGAGGATATTGAAAAGGAAGAGTTGGCCAAAGCTAAGGAAGCTGAGAAAAAAATGAAGTTAGCAGAAAAGAAAGCAAGGAAAAAAGCAGTGGCAGAGCTGAAGAAAAAACAGGAAGAAGAAGGCAAGTTTTAAAATTACTTACAGAAAAAGCTAAATCATTTCCAATAGTTTAGTCAAAATAATATCCTTTACAAAAGCTCTTTTTTTTTTTTAAATCAATTACTCTTATCTATTTATCTTCTTTTTTTTTTTTTTGCAGACTCTTTATCACCACTTGCCATTTTTCAAAGGGAACTTTTGGGAGCCATCCAGTCTGGTGATTTAAACTGCCTTCAAACCTGCCTGTCCCCAGCCTTCATTCAAAATTTGCCATCTGAGTTGCCTGAAAGATTAGATCAAATTCTCAATCTCCCTTTAGCTGAGGGTAACAACACTGCCTTACATGTTGCTTCAAGGTCAGGAGCAGCATGTATGATAAGGTATAACAGATTTCATGTGTATCTTACCAAACATTTAATTTTAGTGTACAAGTTACCATGAGTTTTTCTGTTTAAGTGAGCTTATGGCCTGTGGTGCCAGTCCCTCTTCTTGGAATAAAAAATGTCAGACACCATTTAGTGTCTCAGCAAATAAGGAAGTAAGGAAAGCTTTCCAAAACTTCCGTGTGGAACACCCTGAAAAATTTGATTACTCAAAAGTATGTGTTGATATAGTTGCAAAATTGATATAATTGTTTTTGCTCTTTACTCATTCTTGGCACTTATTTCAGTCTTTAATACCCTTGCCTCTAACCGAGGAAGAAGCAAAGGAAATAGCAGAGAGGAAAGCAGCTCAAAAGAAAGCTAAGAAAGACAGAGAAAAGGCTAAACTCAAAGCTAAGGCAGAGGAAAAAGCAGAAAGAGAAGAGAGAGAACGATTCATGGCTTTGAGTGACAGAGAAAAGGTAAAGCATCAATGCCATTATAAATTTAGCTTCTTAAATTTTTCTTTTAAAAAATGAATGTAAACTAACTCATTTCTTTCAACTTTAGAGAGCCTTGGCTGCTGAGCAAAGAATATTAGCTGCACAGAGGAGAGGTACTGTGGATGAAAGCAAGAAGCTAGTGCTTTTACGATGCTTCATATGTGGCACTGATATTTCTGGTCAAACAACATTTGATTACAACCATAATAAATTTTGCTCAGTAGAATGTTTGAGGGCACATCGTATGCAAGAAAATTCTGACTTAAAACGAATTTGAGCATGTATACAGTAACCTGCCATCATGATATTCCTGTAATTTTTGATAATTAATGTTTGAAGGTAGGGTAAGAATAAATTTCTGGTTTGGGAAAGTTACATTTATTATAATTATTTTAGAATAGCTCCCCTATCCAAACAGTATAGAATTAAAAAAAAAAAAAATCAGTCCATCCTGGTTTTAATCTTGCGGGTTGTAACCTTGTCTTTCTCACTGAAAAAGAATATGGATTTGAGAACACATGCTTTGCAGGAAACCAATTGAAATGAATGAAATACTTAAAGGATACTTACATGATGTGTACAACAGCACCCATACCAGAGACTGCATCACGATCAAATGCATTCATCATGGCCTGTGAAATACATTCAAAGAGCTCATCGGCATTTAAATCAGGCTGCCAGAGAGCTTCACTCATACCATACATCTGTTCGCCACAAGTGCCGGCAAGAGCAAATTCATCAGTAGCAGTGACACAACCTATAAGATCCATACTAGCCAAATAGGGCTGTTGCTTTTTAGAATCCCAGCCAGCAATTACAGGCTCAACAAAGTATGGTCCAAATCTGGAAATAAGATAGGTAGATTAAAATATCTAATTTAACCAATATAATCCTAATATGGAAAAAAGGAAAAGAAAAATCACCCACCTCCTTTCATACAACATGTTGGCTATCATTGAGGTCAAAACAGCAGGTTGCATCCGTCTTGCTTCTTTAAGTTCATATAAATTAACTCGAAGTTTCAGACGCTGAAGCACAGTCTCTGTATCGGTAGCCAAGCCAGGAAGACCAACATAAAGTTGGGGTCCAATCTCAAATACTTTCTAAAATGACATGATAAAAATATGTGATTAAACTTCTGCAAGAATGACGAATGAAAGATAAAGAGTGAACTTCTTACCTCATAGTTAGTAGCAACTGTCATTCCTTGGACACCAAATCTCAAGTCTGTCGCAATAGCAACACAGTCCTTACCCATCATGGCAAGGACACAACCACCATTATATTCCATAATAGACTGTAAAGTGGAAAGGGAATCAAAAAAGTTAAAAACGCAATCAGATGTGATAAAAAAGAAATAGACGCGATTCACAATAGAAATCTTCATATTCATCATCACAAACTATAACCTCTAAATGGAAACACGATTTTTATATCAATATAAAGAGGAACGTACTGAAAGTCGAAGGCACAATATAGCCGAAAGAATACATATTGTTGGTAAAAATCGCGAGAAAAATTAATAGATTTACAAAAATTTAGGATAAAGAAGGATAGTGTCGAGATGACAAGTCAAGCATTTCTTAGCTGTAAAAAAGAATTTTCTTGATACACATACCATGATTGCGGTTTGAGGTGACCTCTTAGAAAGTTGAGTAAGTTAATAAAGTAGATTCTTCCAAGACTCCAAGCGCAGCAGATATAAAAGTTTCAAATTAAACACACTTAAGTCTGAACCGGTGACTTGCGATTCAAGACAACAGTGCGGAGCGACAGTTCCAAAATCGTCCGCTAGATGACGTACTATGCGCACCTATTGCCAACATAAAGACATCACATTTCTAGTACAGAGCGATGTAGTTTAACAAAAGAGTAAATTAACTTTTTAAATTACAACAACTTAAATTTTTCAACTTAATGAAGGGTTTACATGTTAAGTGTTATTTAAGAGATCATTAGAATATGACAGTCGCTTTTATGTGTAACAGCTATACATCGCTGTGTTGGTGCTGTCGTACATTGCGGTTGACAGACAAATAAACAAACCAGATATTTGGTGTTTTAATAGTTTGTTGAGAACTGACGTTTTTCGTTCTTTTTGCGATGATTCTTTTTTGTGAACCAGTTGTTTAGCTATGTTATTTTATCTACCGTGACTCGTTTAACTGCGCCCGTTTTGTGCTAAAACTACAAGCACCATGTCTTTTAGGTTAAAGGGGTGGTTATGTGTCTTTCAGTGTCCTTATAAAATTTGTTGCTGATCCAATTAATGAACCCTACTGGTGATTCTACGCCACTCTTTGATCATTCCACTGTTATGGTAAGATATACATGGTGTACATTGTGTGTGTCATTTAAGAGTTGGACCATTGCCTACCCAAACAATCCTTGCCCACTTATCAACTGATTGTCAATCAATGTCAGCAGTGCCATTCACTGCCAATTAAAGTAGCCCTGAGTGGTCCATATGACGTCATACGTACCCGTATTCGACAAGATTGATAAAATCAAGGTTACAGCTTGTAATATAATGTTAACTTAATTGTTTTCTATAGATACCTTTCTATAATTTTGAAGACAGTCTGTTATTTTTATCAAATTTTTTTAAGTTGCTTCTAAAGTTTTCCTAAGCCTCATCTTGCGTCATATTTATATTAATCTTCTATTCGAAAAAAGTTAGCATTGCTCACTATTTTATTAGCCTGGGTCACAACACAACACTTTCCTCTTTTTACTGCTTGCAGGAACTACCCTGATCACTCGGATGACTCGGTGATATCAAACATGCGCAACCCAGATATGCTAGGTGAGAACATTTGCTCTGTATAAAAAAATAATTATTCTTCATGTTTTTTTTTTAACAATTTACCAGCTCATAAGCAAAAGTCGACTCATCACCTCATCTGCCACTATCCTTTTAAATTCACCCCCCATTCATCATATGCCATCAGATGAGACCCCCTGCTCTCTCTCCCTTCCTCTTGCCCTCGATCTCCGCCGCTCTCTCTCTCTCCCGCGACCTTCCCCAGTGTCCTGGCGGCCGAGTGACCCTGCAAACCTTTTCAACCCATTTCCCGGGACACTTGGTCAAAGCGGCCGACTGCAGATGTCACATATGAAAGGCTCGTCAGCATCACTCTCACTCACTCTCACTCTCACCCGTCAGCCGCGCCCGCGCGTGCAACATCCGCCGCGCAGCCTACTCGACCGGACCGTGGCATACCCTACCCGGCACGGCGGCCCATTCATTTGAGACCCCTTTCTCCCCCCTCCGCTTCCAGTGCCCCACATGGAGCCTGCACTTCGGCAGAGTGCGCCCGGCCCGCCTAGGCCCAGGTCGGGGTCGTGTGGCTCGCGCAGGACGAGGACGGGGTTCCCCGGGGCCCGGCCGAGGGGTCCTTCACTTCGATTTTTCGTGTACATGACTAAAGATTAAAAATAAGTCAATGACTAAAAAATGACTTAAATTGACTGAAAAGGACAAAAACAACTTAATATAAAATTACTAAAATTGACAACAAATGACGAAAAGTGACTACAAATGATTAAAATTGACTGAAATTGACTAAAAATGACTTAAAATGACTAAAACTGTAAAAAGGTTGGGTGACGAAAAGTGACTATAAATGACTAAAAATGACTGAAAGTGACGAAAAAAGTGATGAAATTTCCGTTTGTACATGACTAAACGAAGTAAAGGACCCCTCGGGCCCGGCCCGGCCCGGCCGTGGTGGCCCCGTAGTGGAGTGGCGCCGCGGTGCCCGCCGCCGCGCCGGCCCGGTGCCGGTGCCGGTGCCGGTGGTGCACGACAGCGAGAAGGTGCGGCGTGCGACGGCGCAGCGCAGCGGCGTGACAGTTGTTGTTACGCTGACGTCCGCGATAAGCGAGGCGGGCTCGTTAAAGCACGAAGCACCCTCCGCCCCGCCCCGACCCAACGCAGGCGGCACGGTGTGCAGTTTTATGCCTAACGCAGGGCTTCTGCTGGTGCCGGGCTGTGCTGGCGCTTGCACACCACACACGGCCGAACGGGTTAGCGTGCCGTGCCCGCCGTGCCGCGGGGGCGCCGCCACAGTCCACCGCCACTGTCACGCAGCATGGTCTTCTCTCTCTGTTCGCAAGCCGCCGGTTTGTACCGAGTGCCCGCTGTCCTCGGGGTACCACCCCTGCATGCGCCCGCGGCTCGCGGGGCTGTTCGCGCCCAGAAAAGCGCGTGCTCGATTTTTCGTGTGCTAGGTGTATCCAAGGACTTCGCGCCTGTTTTGAGAGCATTGGCATGGTCACAACCTCGCTAAACTCGGCTCAAAACAAGCAGACGAAAAGTCGAGTTCAAATATGTGTTGATATGAAGAACGCTCTTTTTTGTGTGCGGCGCCCTGTCGCGGGGCTGATGCCACGTATCCCCCGCCTCCGCGGCCTTACGGCCCCCCGTACCCCAGTACCCCGTACCTCCCGTGACGTCAAGGCAAGGCACCCTCCCCGTAGTGTCGTAGAGCCTGTAGGACCACCCATCTGTCCGCCCGCCCGGCCCGTCGCGTCTCCAGACATGCTGGTGCGGAGCGCCTGTCAGATCGAGCATAGGCCACCGGCTTCACCCCAGTGTGGAGATGTATGCCACTCGGCTCTCGTCTAGTCCGGGCCGGGCCTGTGCCCGCCGCCGCGCCGCGCCGCTGCCTGTGGTCTTCCCTCCGCAAGCTGGCCCGCCCTACGACTTGTACGGCGGAGCAGGGAGGGCCCGGCCGGGCCGGGCCGGGCAGGCGTGAGACCGGGCGGAGCGCGGCAGTTTGTCGCTTCGAGGTGTGAGTCTGCTGGTCGTGTGAATAACGTAGACAGTGTCCCCTTTCGTCTCAGCGAGTGACCGGAAGTGCGGGGAAGTACCACGAAATAATATATTCGTGTTTCGGGCTCGTACTCCGTACTGGATATCACCGTCTGGCCGGTCTTTGAAATGCTTGCGGACCGTCCAGGACTTAAGTCTTACCAACGTGTCGCGAACACCCCCCCCCCTCCCCCCAAAAATATCCTTGTCATCCTTGCCGAGAAATGTGGCATTACCACTTGTTTTCATGCAGAAAGAAAGTAGATAGTTAAGGATAAGCTTGCAGTGCTTGAAAATAATTCCTTTTCTGTTGTCAAACCAATTGCTCGCCAGCACTTAGCTGTGAGTGATTGCAACGTGGGCGGGGCGGTTCGGGTCACGGGTCAAGATTCAAGCCTATGTAACAGGTAACTAGCAGAGCCGGGCCGGGGGCGCGGGCCGGGCGCGAGGTACTCCTGCAGTAGAGTCCTGAGTATCTTCTACACTGGTAAAACTAAAGCGTAGTTGTACGCCTTTTCCAAGCGTACAACAACGCTTGAAGCTCTTACGCCCTTCTTGAAGCGTACAACTACGCTTCAAGGCAATTCCCCCCATGCATTGAGATTGGAGGAAAGGAGCGCATGAGCTGTTACACGCTTCAAGGAGGGCGTAAGGACTGTATGCTTCATGAAAGGCACTAGTTTTACCAGTGTAGTAAGACAGTCGCTCTGCCCACATGGCCTTATCAGTCTTATCGGAGTGCGAGCAGGCGTGCCGAGGCGACGCGATCTCAAGCTAGCCGTAGCTAGTGCCGCGCCGTCCTGCTGTGTTTTGGAGCTTTTTGGGGGTTTTCTGTCGTTTGTTTGTTTTTTTTGAGCTCATGTCATCTGCGGGGAGCAGCGGTATGTTTAATAACGAATCGATTGTCGTCGGCACTTGTGCTGTGGGGATGGGGATGGTGGGGGAATGCCTTCTGAAACTCTGTGGAGTTGGAAGGTAGTGTACAGTACCGTGAGCGCATATTTATCTTGCAACCACTTAATATTTTACGATTTACTGAACCAAGCAATTTTTAAATTGTTCTCAGGCTTGCTGCGGCCTCCAGCTGGGCGGACGTTTTGCTACCTAATATGTGGAATTTTCATTGGATTCAGTTCAGCATTTATGCTTCTTTCAATTTCCTCTAATATTTCTTCATTTGGTGACTTTTTGATACCACCAAGGTAAAATTATATCTTTCTGTTGTTTCACAATTTACTCCATATGAATGACTATTTTTTTTTTCTAATTCTAAATTTTCCTGCTTAATAGACCAGGGCCAAGGCATAGTGACTCTCATGGTCATGGCCAAGATTCTAGTGAAATGTTACCGCACCCTCAGGAGTTTGGAGCTCATAGTTCTGATGAAGATTTTCATAAAGGTAAAATCTATAACCAAACTTATGCTGGTGTTCTACATTCCTGGATACTATAAAATCTGAATTTACTTTCAGGTGAAGCCATTGTAGCCCAGAAATTGGCCGAAAAGGTCAGAGTGCTATGTTGGATTATGACATCCCCCTCAAATCATGAGAAAAAGGCTCGTCACATCAAGGCGACTTGGGGGAAGAGGTGTAACATTCTGCTTTTCATGAGCACCTCGAATGGTAATGAAATTGTTGTTTAGCCAAATTTTAAAAACTGACTGACTAGCCTTTTATAAATTTCTCATAAAGTAAGCTGTGGTTCAAACATTTCAGATACATCCCTTCCAACCGTAAATCTTGGTATCGAGGAGGGAAGAGATTATCTTTGGTCTAAAACTAAGGAATCTTTTAAATATGTTCATAAACATTACTTAGACCAAGTGGATTGGGTCTTGAAAGCTGATGATGATACGTAAGTAGTATTGCTTTGTTGTCTTCTCTTTTGTATGTGTTATTATTTTTGTTTCCCACTCTTTATAATTTTTATTTCATTTTATTGATGTCTGAAAATTTATATCTCAGGTATGTTATTGTTGAAAATCTTCGCTTTATGCTATCGGCTTATAAACCAACAGAGCCAGTTTATTTTGGATGCAGGTTCAAGCCATTTGTCAAACAGGGGTACATGAGTGGTGGAGCAGGTATAGTCAATACTTTCTTGTGATCATCCAACTTTTGGTTCCCTTGAGTGGTTTCCGTAATGAAGTGAACTCAAACATTGCAGGGTATGTATTGAGCAAGGAAGCAGTAAAAAGATTTGTGGAAAAGGGTATCCCAGACAAAGAAAAATGTCGCCAAGATCATGGAGGCGCAGAGGATGTTGAAATAGGTAAGTTTGGATATCCTTATTGTTATGTTCAAAAGTTATGTGATTTAAAAATTTGCACTTAATATCATAAAACTACTTACTTTCAGGAATTTGTTTGGAAAGAGTTGGTGTGAAAGCAGGGGACTCACGTGATCCTCAGGGAAGAGGCAGGTTTTTCCCCTTTGTTCCGGACCATCATATCACTGTTGGCCACACTGATAAAAACTTTTGGTACTGGAAATATATATACTATCCAGTGAAAGAGGTAGTGTATAGTTTGCTCAATTGCATGTTCTTTCTATAGATTCACTCAGCAAAGACCTATTTAATTGGTTTCAATTCTCCTCTTTCAGGGATTGGAATGTTGTTCTGACAGTGCCATATCTTTCCATTATGTGTCACCACAACAATTGTATGTTCTTGAGTATCTTATATATCATTTAAGGCCATATGGCATCAATCATGCAGTAGATCTACCAGTAGATCAAGTTTTGGAAAATTCAAGTGTTTTTCCCTCAGTGTCACCATCATCCTATTCATCATCTTCAACAGTCACTGCAGAAAAATCAGTTAATCTCAGTAAGAAATAACTTTGTATTTGATTACTGGGAATAGGAAACAATTGAACTTATTTACTCCAGTAGAACTTTGCTTTTTACCTACACTTTTGCCCAAAGGTAATTTAAATTATTGTATTTTATTGTTTGCTCTGTATGTGATCAAAGCCATTCCTGGTGGTCATTCCTTTTGTAAAACTTCTTTACCTCAAAGAGACAAATTTTTTACTCAATTCATTGTAACTTTATTTCCACTCCGAGCACTCAATCTAGTAATGTGTTAAAAGGTAGGCTTAATAATATGGTTTCTTTACTAGTCATTCTGAGTTTATCGTAAGTATTTTGAGTTAAGTAACTGTCATTTATTTTTCCCTCTCTTTTCTGTTCAATCACCCTCTTAACAAATGTGATTTTCAGTTCTCTAGTAGGAAGAAGGGGGTGTTATCATTGCCGACATTTTGATCTCACGTTACTTTGTGAGTTCTTTGTTTCTTTAATTGTTCCTGAAACTATTTTCTCCTTTACCAAGCTATTCTCTGCTTGTAAAGGTGTTGCATGTTTCTTTCTTTTTTTTTTTTTAAGTTACTGAGTTTGTTAATTATTGGGACTGGCTGTTTCTTTATTGTTCCAACTTAAATTTAAAACTTTCTATTCAATTTTAGAAATATTTTCTTACCTTAAAGGCAAATCTTTCAAACATGACTGTAACATTACAGTTAACTTAAATGAGCTCTTTACTGACTCTTTTCTTAAAAGACAGCAGCTACTGAAAGAGTTACAGTCATAGGCTTGTAACATGTTAATGTGGATCGTGTAACCATCATGCACTTGTCCACATATTTGCTTTATGCCACTTTGGTGTAAGAGTAATTCATTGTTTGTTTGTTTTTTTTTTTTTTTTTTTTTTTTGCATATGCATTACTCCTTATACTAGAAAAACATCTGCATTTTTAAAAATTTTATTTTTTCAATTATTCTTGTTTATTTTTCTTGTTGTGACTTGCTTATGCATTTTACCCAAAGACTTTGGACCAAAGTGGATTTGTTTTTATGTACTGTTTCTGAAATTTGAAGGGGTCTAACCCCTTTATATTAACTTTTTCATATTTTGAAAAAAAAAAAATATTACACTCTATTTTCTGAATGTAGGAACTTCCTATCTAATTAAGGAGTCTAGCTTCTTAAAAATTGTACTAGCTTCTTAAAAATTGTATAAATCTGGTTAGGTTTTGACTGTTCAAGTCTTTCTTGGAATGTGATCTATGTGTTTCTTTAGATGTATGTTGTATCCAACAGCAAACAAGCTTAAGCAATTAGTATTGCTCTAGTCTCTGACAAATGGCTCGAACATACGTGATATTAATATTCTGTGAATATGACTGAGACGCTAATGTCACTTACAATATTTGTCATAATAATACTGTATGTGCCATAAGATCAGAAGTTGAATTATTCAACTGTCAGACAAAGACCATACTGTGCACTCTTCAATGAAATTTGCATTTCATATCAGTCTATTGTCTTTCATGACTGACTAAGATCAGTGTAAAGGAATATTGATATGTTTATTAATTTGTGCCATTTCTGATTTGATGGAAAATGGACAAACTTGAAACCTAGTGGAAAAGTTACTTGAATAAATGATGTACATTGTACTGGGTGTCATTCATTAATGTAATTGATCAAAACTAGCTTGCGCAAGAACCGATGCACTGTAAAATAATGAAAAAATGTCAAAGCAAAGCAATTGTCTACAGAACAAAAATCAAAGAAAGCAAGATGCAAAGAACATCAAATTAGTTTGATATTATACTGCATAGACTTGTTTTTAATCCGTATTACATTGGGTGACACATCAATGGAAATTACAACAGCTGGTTCAAGTATATTTTTTGTGTAGAGGTCAGCGGGTGTGCTACAGCTCGGAGCAAGGCTTTTGGATAGTGTTGATTCAAACTGGGTAGAAACAGTAGTCAGGTTTCTTCAAAATGAATATTTATTAAGTGGAATGCAGACATGCCTTTGCTTTGATACAAAATTAAAAGGGTGAAATAACCAAAAGAAAAATCTTGTTTCCCTTCAGCAAGGCAACATCTTAGCAAACATTTGAAACAAGAATGCATCCTGCCATCAACGTCAGTTTCTGATTTGAACTTTATTCACACCAAATGAACTTAATCCAAAGCAAGAAGATAATGAAACCATGCTTAATGAGGGGCTAATGCAGAAGTCTAGAAAACATGAAAATGATGGGATACACTTTCCTCACAGATTACTTAATGCAAGGGTATAAACAATATCACAAGTCATTAATTCTAGTGAGAATAAATTAAAAAAATGAAAATAGCTCCAGCACCTTCTTGCACACTGAAGTAGACTGTAAATCCTGTGAATGCCTTCTTAGGAACATGGAAATTCTTCTATGACTGAGTAAAAAAGACTATGAACTAGACAAGTTCACAATATCCTACAAGGCAAGTACAGCACAATTTTTGCAAGAATGAGCAGCGAGCTGAGTCTTCTATCTCCACTGTCTGACTTGACCAGATGACCTCTAAAGGTAATCATTAAATTTATAACATTACTTTAGATATCATCACATCGATATCAAACAGTCCCCAATAATGCAACGTGAAGTTAATCACTCTGCATATTTTGATAAATTACCAATGCACAGATCAGGTTGACATACTTAATCCAAAAATACATTTTTTCAAATTTCAATATCTTTTTTCTGAAAGACAAAAATAAATAGCCTGAACATGGGCACAGATTTTTCCCCCTTTTTCTTTAAAAAAAGAAAGAAAGAAAATGACATACAATTTGTCTGCACAGTCTACACAACTCTTGAAGTGGGACCAAACTCAGACTGAGTCCACTTAGTTTAATTTGTTTATGGACAGCTGAAAAACTAATAAAATCCTCACGCATAATAAGGAAAAAGGAGAATCCTCAATATTTCTACCCAAAAGTAGTACAATTCGGACTACTGGCCAATGAGAAATCATTAAAAATAATTTAAAAGCACATTAATGAAAGTAATTTGCAGAAAAAAAAAAGTCTTTGAAAGAAATAAGAAACATACACTATTTAATTATGGAACCACAGTAAAAAAATATCACAATCACAATATCACCTGAGTTCAGTAAATATTCAGGGTATGTGTTAATTAATTTTGAAAGTCAGGTGGGGAAAACTTGTGCAACTTTTCCAAAAAATTTGTTTTTAGACATATGCTGGTCAATATGTACAAGTTAACCAAATGATATCATTTTAGAAGCCATTAAGTACTTCAACCAATACAATTCACAAAATCAGGGTAATTGGATACTGATATCTTTTGGGATTATTTTGTCATTCCAGTTATGATCATTTAATTGGCTGGGACTTCCTGGATTGTGGGTGCAGGGGGGTTAGCGGATTCAGTTGAATTACCAATGGTTGCTTCAACACATTTCCAGAGGCCGTAAGTTTTCCCAACAGTGGTTTGCCACAAGCGAAGAGTACCATCTTCAGATCCACTAGCATATAACTCGCCATCAGGAGAAAATCGTACACAATGTACAGGGCCAAAGTGTCCCTTAAATGATTCTGAGGGGAAAAAAAGCGAAGGTGAATTTGAAGTTGGGGTATAATTTTCATGTAAATAAAAAAATTCTAAAAACGCACCAATCTCTGTTCCAGTTGTATAATTGAACTTATACATTTTAAAGTCCTCTCCTCCACAGACAAAGATTGTTTTGTCGGGGTGCAAAGAGGCTGAACTTACTTGAGTTGGCATTGTAAATTCTTTAACAATTTCAAACCTATAATTAAAACCAATTCATAATTAGTAGTACAATAAATATATATAAATACATAATTTGCTCTATATATAATTCCTCATGATGTCAAATTACAATGCATATATTTTTATAAGCACTCACTTCTCTGTGTCCCAGAAGCTGACAACATTCCCATACGATACAGTCATCAGTGATCCATCCTTAGATACCTCTAAGCTGCTAGGAGCAGCAGACAGCTCAACTTTTTGTACTTCCTAAAACAGTATTGAACATAGAAACAAATTGATTAATTCCTGACAGAGTAGGAATGTCAACGTATTAATTTTATATAGCCTGACCTGTCCTGAAGCTCTATCCCACACTCGAATAGTTTTATCATCGGCACAGCTAATCAACTGAGAATCTCCACGGAAGAACATGACATGTTTCAAACCTCCTGTATGACCACTGAAGACTGTGGGATCTGAGTAGATGGATATAAAATTAATATATGACAATAGAAAAGTTTGTGTAGTTTCAAAAATCAAACCTTACCGGCTTCAGGTTTGTTTAAGTCAAAAATGCGGAGCAACTTTTCATTACTTCCTGTCACAAACAGAGAGCTATCTGCCGAAAACTCAACACTCTTCACAATATGGTTGTGTTGGAAAGAGTGAAGTTCATCCCCTGACAACGCATCCCAGACCTGTAAATCAAAAGATCAAATTCCTGATGAAGAGCAGTTTGTCCTTTCCAGGATTGCTGGAGTAGTTTCATAGCCGCCCAGGGGCTTGCTCAAACAGCCAGGACTCATGATGAATCAACAAAAAACTGGATGACCCTGCAGTCATCCCTCTTATACACATCAGTCAAGTCCACTCCACACTCCAGGAAGCAAGGCGCACCTTAGCATTGAAGTCGGCCGCTCCAGAAGCTGCTCTCGTCGCCTGCGAATTCAAGGCTACCCCCCAAACGGCTCCCTTGTGGCCTTCAAAAGTGCCAATCCAATCACCTGTGTCTCCCTGCCTGAGCATTGGCTTCCCATCTGTCAGGAGGAAAATGGAAGACGTTAGAAGAAATAAAACCGGGGGAGGCAATTATTACATTTTGTTAAGTTATCGAAAGTGCGTGAAAGAGAAGGTTAAGTGCACGCAAACACTAAACAGGGCCAAGGTAAACCACTCAGAACGTCGGTACACAATGAAGCAACACGTACCTTTACAGGCCGAAATTAGATAATAGCCAGTATCAGTGACATCGCTGAAAGCTAAGTGCACTACAGGCCGTGTATGGCCACTGCATGTGAGTGGGGTCTGTCTTAAATTTGACATTTTGAACGCCGAAAACGCACTTGCGACACCTCCGACGTCCAACCCGTCCAACTCCCTTCACAGCAGCAGTCGACTCGTAAGGCAACACCGCCTTATATAAGTTTTTGAGATTCCGCAAAGCATTTCGGGTTTACCAACAGTAAAACAAAAAATCGGCATAAGTTTTGTGGTCATATAATCATTTCTTGCGACAGAATATCAGCAAAAATGTTTTTATTATGTTTCGAAGTCGGCAATTATTATTGAAATGCAGTTCTTTACCGTGAAAATCCTCATATAATATATGCTTACTATGTTTCAAAGATATTGACCAGGCTGTTGCTAGGAGATTGTGAAGTGGGTGTTTATAAACACAGGGGCCAACAGGGTTCGAGCGGGTTATTAGTGAATTTCGCGAAACATCATGAAGTTCGCCTTTATTTAAAGATCGAATGATTCAGCACTTTATGAGTACTCAATACTGATCGATGGCTATTGGCTGCAACACGCTCATTGTTTTACTGTAGTGATTTTGTTGGTTTATTTTAGACAGTACAGGTTATGGATAGGAGTATTAACACTCAAATCCAAAGGTTTATATTAGCTGTCTTTATAGTTCCGTTTTTCTTCTTTGACATTTTGTGCGTTGATTTGAACATCAACTTGCCCCTTCAAAGACAACACTTCCTGATGTTTCTTTGGGGTGGGGGGAATTTTCAATAGGATACATGCAGTCATTTGCACATTCCACAGACCACCTGTGCTTGGAAGTTGTCTTCTGAAACCTTACAATGGAGGGCAATCCATCATTAAATCGCCACATTCTTGTCCCTTCGAACAAAATTCCTAAAATTCCACTTGAACCTCTCCGTGCATTTCAAGCAACAGACAAGACATCTAGGTTGTTTGATGATGTTTTGGCTGCAGCCAAGTATCCTCCCCTAATGCAACCTAAGTCATGGACCAAAGCTGTTCCGTTTAAGGTGAAGAAAATCCTGTGTCGAATAAAACCTTATGAATTTTATGAAGTAGTCTGATTAATTATTTCTACTTATTAAAGGATGGTGTCCAGTATTGCAAGCCTTCAGAATCGATTGGCAGCTGTTTCTCCCAAACTGCAGCTCCTCTCCGTATTCACACCCTGTCTGCACGTAGAAAAAGAAGTTCTCCCAAGAAACTTGAGCTACCTTTTAGTGAGACAGGGTTTCTTCAGCATCCTCCCCCAAAAGTTGCTAAACTAGCTGAAACAAGAGTCTTTCAGACCACTGATGTTATCAAACCACAGACTGTTCCCTTAATTGTATGTTTTTAATATTCATGAATCTTATCTCTAATTTTCATGGGCTTTTACCAGTTATTATGTTTCCAAGGAATTATGCAATGGAGAGTTTGCTGTTCGTCGTGAATTAGAAGAAGTTGAAAGGAAAGCTAAAACAGAACAAGATTGGCTGGAGCGTTCCACAAGAGTTTCATTGGAACGTGAGGAAAGAAATAGGTAAAACTATTTCATTTAATTTTTGGGAGGAGTTAAAAAAGGTTGTCTGAAATAACTTCTGGACCGGTATGATTTAGGCTGATTGAGGCAATGGAGGCTCCACAGCCTGTCCATCCAGACCTACAATTAAGTTTGCTCCGTCAGGAGCAAGACAAAAATGCTGCATATATTGTTGACCCAGATGATGCTGAAAGGATTGCCTACTACTTGCAGAAGGCAAGACCTGTAGTAGAAATGCACTTAGCTCTTTGCCATGTTGACTTACTGTATTTTTTATTACTTGATTTTTTTGTATGCTTAGTTGAAGATTTTAGTAAACTATTTAAGTTTGCACAATTTTAGGTAGTTTGCATCATAAGAAAGATAAATAAGTCAAAATCTTTGTTTAAAGCAAAATTAATCCTATTCTATTCTTCTATCACATACAGGGAATCCCAGATCACATGATAGAGCCATATCCACAGCATTTGTTGAAAAAGATACTTGAGAAAACATGTGCGGGGAGGATAGTGTATGTATAAAATAGAATTTTTTTGTGTGTGTGCAATGAGACACATTATCTGACATTGAGAAATTTTGCAGTAATTTTGGATCTATTGAAGAACTTGAAGAGGAAATTTATTGTGACTACATGAGTACGTTACGATTTGTAATATTTGATTATATTATGCTCGATCCTGCTGAGAGAGATAGGTTGAGCATCCAAACTTACCCAAAACCATTTATTCGTGTTTGTATAAGAGCACCAGTGCCTTGGCATCAAACAGTCATAACCAACAAACAAATGGTGGAGCACCATCTATTCATAGTGAACCCTGTTATTGTTGCTCTAAGGGATTTGTGGCTAGACGAGTAAGAATTACATTATCATCAAAAAATCAATCCTTATTATGGTTATCTGCTTAGACACAAGACAATATATCGCTCTAATTGTTTAATTTGTTATTTTTCTTGAGGTACGACAATATGCTCATTGTTCCGGTAAGCCAGCTGGAAGACTCAAATCCATTCCCATTAGAGCTCACAGAACTTGAATCGGAGGTAGATCGATTGTGTCATGAATCCTCTGATCGGTTAAGAAATGAGTAAGGCCATCTTCCTAAGTAGAGTAATTATTTAAGTACTTAAGTATTTAAACACCAATTAAATAATTTGGCTTTAGGTGGCTCCCCAAATGTGCTGACCTATTTTTGAATATGAAGTCAGCATGGCGTACTTTGGTGCCAGATAAAAACCGTGACTCTCTTAAACTGGTTGAGTCATTTTTTTACTGTGCTCGAATTCTAATGTCCATGCAATTGCGCAGTCTTGTTATGCGGTCTTTGCATCATATGTTGTCTTTATTTGTGCGATTCAAAGTAAGTCAAATGCAAGTTTTGCTTTCGTCATGTTGAAATCTGTTCACTATTAATTCTAATTTTGCAGGGTGGTAATAACTTTGGTGAAGTGTATGCTGATTATGCTTGCATAAATATTCCATTGGTGACTGTCACTGTAAAGGCATCTCCTCTTAGCACAAATCTGACCTTTTTTCCTATGCTTGATGATATTAGAAAATTTGTGCATAGCTGTTTCAGTAAAATATTAAATGTCAATTCAGATATTCCCTGTGTGGAGTGCCTTCTTTTTTCTGGTAAGTGGAAAATCAGTCCAACAGTCTTTCCTTTTTTTTTTATTTATTTATTTTTTTTTTTTTTGTTAGTTACTGAAACATTAAGATTTTTCAGCATAATTTTGCTTTAAAGACATGCAGGATTCTGGTTTGACTCTATACCCTGTTGTTGAGTCGGAGAGGGAAGTGACCGCCATTATACAGGAAGCCTTGGAAAGCTTTGACACTAATATGGCTGGTCCTAATGCTTTTCTAAGGGAGTATGAGCCTTATCTGTATATTCTTGATGGTACAGCTGAAAAAGATGTCAAGAGTCTTTTTGATATTGTGCCTCCTTGCGTACTAAAGGTGCTGTATTATCAAATATATATGTGTTCAATCTCAAAAATAAAATTCTAAAATAAAATAATTATTTTAGGATTTTGCAGCAGAAATTGAAAAACTTGAAGAAAAAATCTTAGAAGTGGACTTCTTGAGAAGGACAATTCCTCTCAATTTTATAAGTCTTAATTGTGCAGAAGTCAATGATACCATGGTCAATATTTTGAGTGATTTAAGAAATTATGTAACAGACTTTTTTGTTACCAAAATTCGTACTGAAAACAAATCGTGAGTCATGTCTAAACCTCTAATGGCAACCTGTCTTAGAGGAATAAAGGTAATTTTAAATTAAAATCATTTTCAGAGTCTGCCGTACTTTTGAAGATATTTGTAACAGAGTAAGTGAACTCCCAGAGAAAACTGCAGAATTAGTTGAACTCACTCACTTCATGATTCAAAGCCGTGATGTAACTGTATTTGATTTGAATATTCAAATCCTCAACATTGCTGAGAATCTACTTTTCATCATAGACCGTACTATACTCCCTGGTAATTTTTGTCAACTGTTCTCTTAACTTCCTTATCTAATGAAGAAAGAAAAGATGAAACACTCTAAATTCAATTCATGTTTTAGGCGAAGACATTCAATTAAACTCAAGAGTATTCAACTGGCCCAGGGAAATAGAAGTGTCGTTAGAATTAGCAAACACAAGGTTATCACACCGAAGAGATATTGTGGAAAATGCACTTCGGAACCGTTTGGATGAGCTCAATGTCTCGTGAGTTTCCTATAAATTTTGCAATTTAGTTTTAATGCCAGTTCAAACTCCTTTCTCTCTGTTTTGAAATAATTTCAATTTAGGATTGCTAAGCACGGAAAGGAATTAGATTTGTTCCGACGAAAAGATCCACCTCTTCTTACTATGGAAGAAATGGAAGAAAGTGCAGCAGCCATTAATGATATACAGGAAAAACTTTTTGAAGATAAAGTTATTGCTAATGTAATGAGATAAATTGGTTTTCTGTAATCCATGCTTCTTAGTTGCAAACCCATTCATGTCATGAATGTAATTGGCAGGAAATCAATGTAGAAGAGGGCCTTTTGGAATTTGATTCAACTCCATTTTCTAATCTGAACAACATGCTACTAGTGGTGGAGCCTTTTCATCGTTTATGGCATACTGTCTTGAACTTTCACAAGCAGTATGACAAGTGGTACTATGGTAAATTTAAAAAAAAAAAAATTTCTGTTTATCTTTTCAGAGTTTTATGTTTTTGTATACCTCCCCCTTTTATTAACTCTTTTTCTACCCACCCATTATGCAATATTTTTAGGGCCTTTCTTAAAACTGGATGCTGAGGAAATTGCTGAGGAGGTAGAGTCAACATGGCGTACACTGTACAAGCTAGCAAAGACTCTTCAGGACACTCCAGGAGCTAAAAGGATTGCAGAAATGGTTCGTGCTAAGGTAGAGAAATTCCGCCAATATGTGCCAGTTTTAACAACAATTTGCAATCCAGGCATTCAAGAGCGGCATTGGGAAAAGGCAAGTGAAAGATACAATGAAATTCTAATTGCATCTGATTTTTTAGATGCTACTTAAGTACATATTTAATTTTATGTCTTGTTCATAGTTGAGTGAAGTTGTTGGAGTACCTCTTAAACCTGATGAAAATACTTCTCTTGAGGATATGATAGAGGTAGGCCTACCTCAACATTTGCAAGCTCTAGAAGAGATAGGTGTTGCAGCAACTAAGGAGTATGCTCTTGAGAAGAACCTTAAAAAAATGAAGGATGAGTGGCAAGACATGAAATTTGAGCTTAATCTGTATCGGTACTACTATTTTTATTATTGCTTTCACATACAATAATTTTTAGTACTTAGAACAAAATCAAGACTTTTTCCCTTTTCCAGTGATTCTGGAGTATCTATTTTATCAGCAGTTGATGACATACAAATGCTGCTTGATGACCATATCCTGAAGGCTCAAACAATGCGTGGCTCTCCATATGTCAAGGCTTTTGAAGCAGACATGGTTGCATGGGAAGAGAAATTGATTAGTATGCAGGACATTCTGGATGCCTGGCTTACTGTAATTATCCATTATGTGTATTTTGTGGTATCTCTTTGTCCTTCATAACTCTACTCTCTGAAAATATCTGTTTTAGTGTCAAGCCACATGGCTCTACTTGGAACCTATCTTTAGCTCTGAGGATATTATGAGGCAAATGCCTCAGGAAGCAGCCAATTTTAGGAAAGTGGACAAGTCTTGGAGAGCCATCATGGCAAATACTGTATCTGATCGTCACGTTCTTATTGCTACTGACTATCCTTCTATGTTAGAGTTGCTGCGGGAAAATAATGTCTTATTAGAGGAAATACAGAAAGGCTTAAATGACTACCTTGAGAAGAAACGATTGTTCTTCCCAAGGTAATACTTAATTTTCCATATTTTATATTTCAATTGAATCTAATCTTTTTTGTTTTTGTATGATTGGTTAAATATGTAAAATCAATTTGTAGGTTCTTTTTCCTCTCAAATGATGAGCTTTTGGAAATTTTGTCTGAAACAAAGGACCCAATGAGAGTCCAACCTCATCTGAAAAAATGCTTTGAGGGTATTAACCGTTTGGAGTTCAATCAGGACTGTGAAATTCTCAGTATGATTTCTGCTGAGTCAGAAACAGTGCCTCTGATTAGCAGAATTCAACCTCATGATGCAAAGGTGATTATGACTAAAAAGCTAATCTAGAAATCAGCGTTAAAATTTAGCCTACAAGTGGAATAGCACATAATCACAATAATTTTACTGTTTTGATCATTTATTTTTTGTAGGGTATGGTTGAAAAATGGCTTGTACAAGTTGAAGATCTAATGGTAAAATCTATGCGTGCAATTGCATTGGATGCTGTAGCAGCTTATTTTAACTCTGCAAGATCTTTGTGGGTTCTAAATTGGCCAGGTATGATAGTTCTTTGTGGAAGCACTATTCACTGGACTGCAGAAGTTTCTGAATCTATCACTAATGGATCTCTGAAGGTAATATCTCAATACTCTACATAATTTAACCAGTGACAGTTGTTTCCTTAAAATTTATTTTTGAATACAGAGCTATTTAGACAAGAGCAACCAACAAATAGAGGAAATGGTTGAGCTTGTACGTGGTAAACTTTCTAAAGGTTCTAGGATTACTATTGAAGCTCTCATAGTCATTGATGTACATGGTATGTATATATGTTACTTTTGTATTTACTCCAAATTTTTCATTTTCCTTTTCTCATAACTGTACAATTCGCAGCCCGAGATGTGGTGAGGATGCTAGTTGCCAATCAAGTTTCATCTTTATTAGATTTTAATTGGACAAGTCAATTACGTTACTACATGAAAGAAAGTAATGTCTATGTGTCAATGATAACAACTGAGCTGGCTTATGGATATGAGTATTTGGGTAATACAGGACGATTAGTTATAACACCCCTCACCGACCGTTGCTACAGGTTTGAAAAAAAGTACTGTTATTTTCTTTCCATTACAGATGGCAAATTATTATTATTATTAACTTTTTACTGAACAGGACATTGATGGGAGCTCTTCGTTTGAATTTGGGTGGGGCACCTGAGGGACCTGCTGGCACTGGAAAAACTGAAACTTCTAAAGATCTTGCTAAAGCAGTTGCAAAACAATGTGTTGTTTTCAACTGTTCAGATTCACTTGACTACAAGGCTATGGGTAAATTTTTCAAGGTAAATATTTGAGTGAAAATGTTAGTTTTTGATTTGGTTGTATTGAATACATTCTGAGGTATTTAAATTTACAGGGACTGGCATGCTCTGGTGCTTGGGCTTGTTTTGACGAATTCAACAGAATTGAGGTGGAAGTTTTGTCAGTCATTGCCCAGCAAGTACTCTGTATTCAAATGGCAATAATTAATAAATTAGAAAAATTTTTATTTGAAGGGGTGGAATTAAAGCTCAATCCAACCTGTACCATTTTTATAACCATGAACCCTGGGTATAATTCACAAAATTATCACAACATGTCTTATGTAATCGATCTGAAAATCACACTACTTCTCTTGTTTTGTAGGTATGCTGGCAGACAAGAGCTACCGGACAACTTAAAAGTTCTTTTCCGAACAGTAGCTATGATGGTGCCTGACTATGCAATGATAGGAGAGATCTCACTTTATTCCATGGGCTTTGTGAACGCCAGAAGGTAAAGTTGCTTGAATCAGATTTTTACCTCCTTCCTTACAGACTGACCACTTAACTTTTTACCACTTACCACCTACCTTTTGTGTTTTTTGTAAAAACTAACAGTTTATCAGAAAAAATTGTTGACACCTACAAATTGTGCTCCGAACAACTTTCATCACAAAGCCACTATGACTATGGTATGCGTGCTGTGAAGACTGTCCTAACAGCTGCTGGTAATTTGAAACTGAAATATCCAAATGATGATGAGTCAACATTAGTTTTACGTGCAATTACTGATGTTAACCTTCCCAAATTCTTATCAGAGGTAAGTCAACAACAGATTATTTTCTTGTTGAATTATTGCTCATAAATGACATACCATTAGTCAAGGTGTGAAGAAACTACAATAAAATGCATTTGCAGGATGTACCACTATTTTCTGGAATTATCTCAGACCTATTTCCTGGAATTAAACTACCTAAACCAGATCGGGACGAGCTGTTACAGAAATTACAAAAAAATTTGGAAGCGAAAAATTTGCAAGCAACTGACTGGTATGTTGAGAAAGTCACTCAGTTGTATGAGATGATCCTCGTTCGTCATGGCCTTATGATTGTTGGCGATCCCATGGGAGGAAAAACATGTGCATATAAGGTAAATACCTCTTACCATTTTCCCTGTCTTCAAATTGAGAATTTTGAATGAAAAGACTTCCCCTTTGCTTTTAGAACTTGGCAGACTCATTAGGTGATCTTCAGAGTGATTCTAAATCAACAATGGAAGAACGCAAAGTTAACTACAGGGTGATTAACCCGAAGGCTATTACAATGGGTCAGCTTTATGGTCAGTTTGATCCTGTTTCTCATGAGTGGTCAGATGGTATGAAACAGCAATCAATGAATTTTGCCTTTAGTGTTCTCTTCCTCTTTCTTCAAATTTCTGCTGATTGAGTTTTTATTTTAGGTGTTCTGGCAAAATCATTTAGAGAATTTTCAAGTAGTCTTTCAAATGACCGTAAATGGATCTTGTTTGATGGTCCTGTTGATGCTGTTTGGATAGAAAATATGAATACTGTTCTTGATGATAATAAAAAGCTTTGTTTGATGTCTGGAGAAATAATCCAGGTATGTATATTACAGTACACATGTGCACAGTTTTGTAGTCAGTTAATGAATTTGAGTAGTGTAACTTTTTGTTTCTTTACACAACTAGATGACAAGCAAAATGAATATGATTTTTGAGCCTGCTGATTTAGAGCAAGCTTCTCCTGCTACTGTCTCAAGATGTGGTATGATTTACATGGAGCCATCTCAGCTTGGTTGGCAACCCCTCTGTAAATCATTTCACAGTACTCTCAGCTCAAAAATATTAGAAGAACAATTTGAACTTATTGAGGAGCTAACTGCATGGATTATACCACCAACTATGCAGTTTGTCTTGAACTCTTGCAGACAATTTGTATGGTCCTCAGAACTACATATGTTTCAGTCATATGCGCGTTTGCTTACCTGCCATCTTGAAGGGGAAACTCAAGTGAGCACAGTTTGGTTGCAGTGCGTTTTTTTGTTTTGTGTGATATGGGGTTTTGCTTCAACTATTACTGGAGACACGCGGAAGAAATTTGATACATTTTTCCGACATTTACTGGATGGAAGAAATGATGAGCATCCAAGACCTAAAACATTTAAGCTCAGCAAATCACAATTATTTCCTGAGAAAGGTACTGTCTTTGAATGGGTGTTTGACAAAAAGAATAATGGTTCCTGGATTACTTGGTTGGATACAATGGAAAAGGTCTCATATCCACCCTCAGCCAAAATAAATGAATTAATAATACCTACTACAGAATCAGCTTGCCAAAGATATTTCTTAAAGATGTGTCTCTCAAATGATGTTCCTATTCTATTTGTTGGTCCAACCGGGACTGGAAAATCTGCCATTGTATTGAACCACCTGATGAGCTTACCAAAAGATAAAATTCTACCAAATGTTGTGAACTTCTCTGCAAGAACATCTGCCAATATGAC
The DNA here is from genome assembly GCA_033675135.1 of Frankliniella intonsa. Lineage (NCBI taxonomy): Eukaryota > Metazoa > Arthropoda > Insecta > Thysanoptera > Thripidae > Frankliniella > Frankliniella intonsa. The sequence goes on from CM066250.1 coordinate 2,055,519, forward strand.
TCAAGAAATTGTAATGTCAAAACTTGACAGGAGACGCAAGGGAGTTTATGGTCCTGCAATGGGAAAACAATATGTTTTATTTGTAGATGATGTAAGTTTGCCCATGAAAGATACTTATGGAGCTCAACCTCCCATAGAACTTCTTCGTCAATGGATCGATCATCGACATTGGTATAATTTAAAAGACACTACAAGAATTGATTTGGTTGATATCTTGTTTGTTGGGGCTATGAGCCCGCCAGGGGGGAGCTCAAACCAAGTCACTTCTCGTTTTCTGAGACATAATCTGATTATATCAATTGATTCATTTGAGACTGAAACATTGACTAAAATGTTTCACTCTATTCTTGAATGGCACTTTGCTAAAGGCTTCAGCGCAGATGTTTCAAGATATGCCAAGCCAGTGGTAGAGGCTACAATGGAAATTTATCATGGATCAATGGCACGGTTCCTGCCAACTCCAGCAAAGTCTCACTATACTTTCAACCTCCGTGACTTTTCTCGAGTCATTAGAGGAATTATTTTGGTGCCATCATCACACCTCAGTGATATTGATAAACTGTTCAGGTTGTGGACCCATGAAACTTATAGAGTGTTTTATGACCGTCTAATAGATGATATTGATCGTAAAACATTTTTTGATATGATACGATCTGCATGTAGAACTCATTTGAGAACCCCTTTGGAGAGAGTACTCAGCGACCTTATACCAGAAGGTGAAAATGATTTGAAAGATGAACATATGAGGGACCTTTTCTTCGGCAATTACATGGATCCTGATGCAGATCCTAAACTTTACACTGAGGTTGAGAGCTATGAATTATTAGTTGAAAAGATGCAATACTATTTAAATGAGTACAACCTTCTAAGCCGCACCCCAATGTCCTTAGTTCTCTTCAAATTTGCCATGGAACACATATCTCGCATAAGTCGAGTTTTGCAGCAAGACAATGGCCATTGTTTGCTTGTTGGCATAGGTGGCTCTGGAAGACAGTCAGCAACAAAACTAGCCACTAGTATGGCCGAATATGGGCTCTTCCAAATTGAAATTAACAAAAATTATGGGATGAATGAATGGCGAGATGATATGAGGGCACTGCTCAGAAAGGCTGGTGTTGAAACAAAGCCCCACGTTTTCCTTTTCAGTGATTCACAGATCCAAGATGAAGCATTCATTGAAGATATAAATATGATTTTAAATACAGGAGATGTTCCAAATTTGTATGGCTCTGAAGATAAAGCGGATATCCTTGAAAAAATGATGTCAGCTGCTCAAAGTTGTGGGAAGAAAATAGATTCAACTCCTTTGGCCCTGTACAACTATTTTGTTGAACGTGTCAAAAACAGCCTTCATCTAGTGTTGGCAATGTCTCCTATTGGAGATTGTTTCCGTGAACGCATTAGAATGTTTCCCTCTCTGATAAATTGCTGCACTATCGACTGGTTTACTGCATGGCCAGAAGATGCACTTGATAGAGTGGCTACAGTTTTTCTGAAAGAAATTGATATGGATGATAAAGTACGAAAGCCATGTGTAACTTTGTGCAAGAAGTTTCATTTGTCTGTACACACTGCAACCACTGCTTACTATCAAAAAACAAAAAGATTAACTTATGTCACTCCTACATCATATCTTGAACTCTTGCACATGTTCAAAAAGTTATATGATGTTAAAGTAGAGCAAATAAGTAAAATGGCTAACAGATATGAAGTGGGGCTAGAAAAATTAGATTTTGCTGCTGGCCAGATAGCTTTAATGAAAGAGGAGCTGACACAATTGCAGCCGCAACTAATTGATACTTCTTTGAAGACAGAAAAGTTAATGATTAAAATTGAGCAGGATACTGTAGTTGTGGAAGCAAAAAAAGAGATTGTAGCAGCTGATGAGGCAGTTGCTAACGAGGCTGCTGCTGCTGCCCAGGCTATAAAAGATGATTGTGAATCCGATCTTGCTGAAGCCATTCCCGCTCTGGAGTCTGCTATTCAAGCTCTAAATACATTGAAACCAGCAGATATTACGGTAGTGAAATCACTTAAAACTCCTCCACATGGAGTGCGCCTTGTGATGGAAGCAGTCTGTGTTATGAAGGGTATAAAATCAGAAAGAAGGCCTGATCCCAGTGGGTCTGGTAGAATGATTGAGGACTATTGGGGCCCTTCGCAGAAGATATTGGGTGATATGAAATTCCTTGACAGTCTTAAAACATATGACAAAGACAATATCCCTCAATCCATCATGAAAAGGATAAGAGAAAGATACATAAATGACAGAGATTTTGACCCTGCTCACATAAAGAATATTTCAGCCGCCTGTGAAGGTCTATGCAGATGGGTCCGAGCAATGGAAGTGTATGATCGTGTCATCAAGATTGTTGAGCCCAAAAAAGCAAAGCTTGCTGAAGCTGAGGCAGAACTTGCTGTACAAATGGAAACACTGAATGAAAAAAGAGCACAACTTCAAGAAGTAGTTGACAAACTTCAGGCTTTGAATGATGATTTTGCTACCATGACCCGCCGTAAGAAAGAACTTGAAGATAATATTGAACTCTGTTCTCAAAAGATTGTCAGGGCAGAACAGCTAATCGGTAAACTAATTTTAAATGTAATATCTAGACTTTCTAGAAACCTGTCAGGTCATAAATTTTAACCTGATGTACTTTTTAAATTATTTCAGGTGGTTTGGGAGGAGAAAAAGCGAGATGGAGTGACACTGCCAAAATGTTGCATGGCCTTCTTGGGAACATTGTTGGGGATGTTCTTCTCTCATCAGGATTTATTGCATATTTAGGTGCATTCACTGTTGACTTTCGCAATGTATGAAATAATGATTCTTTTTTTAAAAAATTAGTTAAATTTTTTATCTTATAGTTTATCCCTTTTATTTTGTTTACATTTACAGAGTATAAGAAAATCATGGAACCAATCCTGCAAACAACTTAATATACCATGCTCAGAAGAATTTTCATTGATTGATGTTCTTGGTGAACCTGTCTCTATTAGAGCATGGAATATTGCAGGTCTTCCCGTGGACAGTTTTTCTGTTGAGAATGGAATAATTGTAACGCAAGCTAGACGGTGGCCGCTTATGATAGACCCACAAGGTACTATACAATTGTTTTTTTACAGTTTAAGCAATTGAATTTTTTTTTTTTTTTACAAATAATTTTACTGAATGTCACTGAATATTATAACAGGACAAGCAAATAAATGGATTAAAAATATGGAAAAGGCCAACAACTTACATGTAATTAAACAATCTGATCCAAATTTTCTTCGAATGGTTGAGACTGCTATTCAAATGGGTCACCCTGTGCTTTTGGAAAACATCCTGGAGGAGATTGATGCAGCTTTAGGTACAGATCTCGTTGGTCCAAATTGCCATGAAATAAGCTCTTTTTTACTGACTTTAATGATTGATTGCAGAACCAGTCTTGTTACAATCAGTTTTTAAACAAGGGGGTATTGAGTATTTAAATTTTGGGGACAATGTGCTTGAATATAACCACAGTTTCCGTCTCTACATTACAACTCGCCTACGTAATCCTCATTACTTACCAGAAGTGGCTGTTAAGGTAAATTAGTCTCTTTGTTAAGTTACAATAAGTACCTTTCAGAAGTATATATCATTAAAGGACATCTCTTCAGGTAACCCTCCTCAATTTTATGATAACACCACAAGGCTTGCAAGATCAGCTTCTTGCGATTGTGGTTGCCAAAGAATGTCCCGAGATGGAAGAACGTAAGAACAATTTAATAATTGAAAGTGCTGATAATAAAAGGCAGTTAAAAGAAATAGAAGACCAAATCCTAATGGTATTATCATCTTCAGAGGGTAATATTTTGGAAGATGAATCAGCCATTCAAATATTAACATCATCTAAGGTACAGTAAAAGGAAGATGCTGCAAAAGTTGGTTGAGAGCAGAAACTTTGCTAACTTTGCTTCCTTTTAGGTCTTGTCCGAGTCAATTCAAGCTAAACAAGAAGTTGCAGTCGTAACAGAAAAAGAAATTGATCAGACCCGTAATATGTACATACCAGTTTCCACACATTCTGCTGTGCTGTTCTTCTGCATTTCCGAGCTTGCAAATATTGATCCCATGTATCAATATTCTCTGTTGTGGTTCATAAATTTGTATTTGCAGGTACTTTTTTGACAACCTACTACTTACATAATTTTTTTTCTTAAATAATTCTCTTATTTATTTATATTTCAGTCCATCAACAATAGTGAAAAATCTGACAACTTAGATAAAAGGATGTCAAACTTAAACTCCTACTTTACAATGAGCATCTACAAAAATGTGTGCCGTTCACTCTTTGAGAAGGACAAACTTATATTCTCACTTGTTTTATGTGTAGGAATATTAAGATCAAAGGTTAAAGGATTTCCTAGCTCTTTATGTGTGTGTTTAATGGTATTTCAAGAAACATATTTAAATTTACTGCATTTCCTTTTAGCGGCGTATTCAAGAAGACTTATGGACTTTCCTCTTAACTGGGGGAGTTGCATTAGACAATCCAAATGAGAATCCAGACCCCTCTTGGCTTTCCATGAAATCCTGGTCTGAAATAGTCCGAATATCTCATCTTCCTGGGTAAGTTTTGTTCAATAAAAGCTTAAGATAATGAAAATATGTCTTCATTTTTCAGTTGTTTTTTTTTTTTTTGTTTTTAATATATATTTTTTTTAAAATCTAGGATGGAAGGATTTATGAACTCTGTTAATAATAATACAGCTGGATGGAAATCATTTTATGATTCTTCAACCCCACATACTGAAAAGCCACCAGCTCCTTATGTAGATGTGAAAGGCCTTGAAAAGCTAGTAATTTTGAGAGCTATCAGACCTGACAAATTGGTGCCAGCAATACAGGTGGGCAAAGTATTCTTACTTGTTGTACATTACAAATTTTGAATTGGCATTTTTTTCTTTGTTTGTTCATATATATTTACATATCTCATCTCTACTTCAGGAGTTTATTTCAAATAATTTAGGCCAGTCCTTTATAGAGCCACCACCTTTTAGCCTGCTTGACTCTTATAATGATTCTCATAGTGGCTCTCCTTTAGTTTTTATACTTTCACCAGGAGCTGACCCAATGCTTCAGCTCTTGAAATTTGCAGAAGACCGTGGTATGGACAAAAACAATTTAGGAACAATATCTTTAGGACAGGGACAGGTATTTGAAATGTTGCTATTTTGATTAGTAAAAGTAAAACAGTAAATTAATTTTGTATTTTATTTTGAAGGGTCCAATTGCTGCAGAAATGATAAATCGGGCTATTAAGACTGGACAATGGGTTGTTCTCCAAAACTGCCATCTAGCAGAAAGTTGGATGCCAGAACTTGACCGCATCTGCGAAGAGGTCATAGTTCCTGAACTGATTCACAAAGATTTTCGTTGTTGGCTCACCAGCTACCCCTCTAAAGCTTTTCCTGTTTCTGTCTTACAAAATGGTTAATATTTTATTTCATCATTTTATAATACTGTATGTTTAAATTCTTGAGTAATATTTTAAAATTATTATTAATATCAGGAGTTAAGATGACCAATGAAGCACCAAAAGGTCTGAGAATGAATTTAATGAGATCATATATGTCAGATCCCATAAACAATACAGAGTTCTTCAATTCCTGCACAAAGCAGAAAGAGTGGAGATGTCTTCTGTTTGGTCTTTGCTTCTTTCATGCAGTGGTTCAGGAGAGGAGGAAGTTTGGTCCTCTGGGATGGAATATTCCATATGAATTCAATGAATCAGATTTAAGGATTTCAGTTCTTCAATTACAGGTATCACTATTTAACTTTATGAAATAAACAGAACAAGTTGTTGTGTATTCTCAGCAGTCAAAAAGTTCTAAAAACCATAATTGACAATTTTTTTCCCTCAGATGTTTCTAAATGAATATGAATCTGTGCCATTTGACGCACTGTCTTATTTAACTGGAGAATGTAATTATGGAGGTCGAGTCACTGATGACAAAGACAGGCGTCTTCTACTTTCTCTATTATCTATCTACTACAACAGGAACACTATTAATATACCAAAGTACTCTCTTCTATTTTATATTACAATCATAATGAGGCATTGAAAACAAATTTTCTCTTTTATTTTGTTACATCTTTGTTCATTTATTTATTTTCCAGTTATTCATTTTCATTGAGCGGTCAATACTGCATCCCTGAAAATCCAGATGTTGAAAATTGTTTGGCGTACATTAAGAAAATATCGCTCAACCCCTTACCTGAAGTCTTTGGATTGCATGATAATGCAGATATAACTAAAGATAACAAAGAAGCATCAGAGGTAAATGGCAAAAATTGTTACAGCTGTAGAACTACAACAGAATTATTGATCTTCCGCTATTTTGTGACAGCTTCTTCACGGAGCACTTTTGACTCAAACACACCTAACAACGGGAGGTGCGGGAGGAGATTCTGATGCTATGGTTATTGAGCTGGCTGCAGAAATATATCAAAAGATACCAAAGGAGTTTGATATTGTAACTGTTGCAACTAAATACCCCATTATGTACAGCAACTCAATGAATACTGTTTTAAAGCAGGTAGTTAATGTTATAAACAATATTATCCAAAATAATGATTTTGTTATTTTGTTATTTAAATTTTTTATCTTACTTCCAGGAGCTGGTACGGTTCAATCGTCTCATAAAAGTTGTCAAGCACACATTGGTTGAGGTCCAACGAGCTGTCAAAGGAATTGTTGTCATGAATTCAGAATTGGAAGAGGTTTATCAAAGTATGGTTGTTGGTCGTGTCCCTTCAGCTTGGCGTGCTAAATCTTATCCGTCATTGAAGCCGCTTGGAGGATATATTTCTGATTTGTTGTCTCGGTAAATTGAATTATCTCTCTCAAGAATTAATCCTATCAATTGGATGAAAAATTCCCATGTGAATTATCTGTCTTAATATTTTTTTCTCTAGGATAAAATTTTTCCAAGATTGGATTACCTATGGGTCTCCTGTTGTCTTCTGGATATCAGGTTTCTTTTTCACTCAGTCATTTCTTACGGGTGTGTTGCAAAATTATGCTCGCCGAGAAAAAATTCCAATTGATCATCTGGGTTTTCTCTTTGAAATTACTCCTTATGAGAAAAAGGCCCCTGAAGACCCTTCTTATGGAGTTTACACTAAGGTAATGACGGCAAGTCTGTAATATTCTCCTGTGTATCAAATTATTAATACTCAAGTAAAGGTTTTTTTGCATTTGACTGGGAAGTGTTCTATATAATAACCACAAAAAATGTATCAATTTTTACATGCAGCGTAAATTTAAAACAGAGGAATTTAGTGTGTTCATTGAGGTGAGACAAGGAAATTTCGTTTTGAATCTGCTGGTTTTCAATTTGTCACAAACTATTGCACGAGACCCTGCTCATGAGAACCCCACTCTAATGCCCTGCTTCTTTACTCTTTGCATGTTTTAGTTTGTTTTAAAAAGTAGAAAGGGACAAAAAAAAAAAAACAAGGTTGTCTAAAACCTTTTTATTATTACAGGGACTTTTTCTTCAAGGAGCTAGATGGGATAGAACATTGAAACTGCTTAATGACCCCTTACCCAAAGTGATGTTTGATTCTCTCCCTGTTATTTGGCTCAAACCTGGAATTAAGGTACAATATATTTCTTTTAGTAAATGTAAAAAAAAAAAAAACTAGTTTAGCCAATCTCAAGTAGAAAAAATATTACATTGGTTGCAGGCCACTTTTAAACCCCCTCCATCCTACTACTGTCCAGTGTACAAGACAAGTGAACGACGTGGAATTCTCTCAACAACTGGCCACTCTTCCAACTTTGTCATGTTTATTTTGTTGCCGTCTGACAGACCAGAAAATGTCTGGATTAATGGTGGTGTTGCTGCTCTCTGTGCCCTAGATGACTAACAGAGTTAGGCTGCCACACAAAAAATCCATAATGTTATTTTGCAAAGAGTAACTCTTGCCTTTCTTTAAGAATTGCACGTGAAGTAAAACTGAAGTTAATCAATCTGTTCTAATTTTTTTCCTGAAAATACATATTTTATTTCCATTTATTTTCAAATTTTTTGCACCTGTTTCATTTGTCACTCCATTAAGAACGTCACGCAACCAACAACAAATCAGTACACGACGTGCAAACCACATTCAAAATTCCCGCAACACCCTTGCGGAACTCCTGGCCCTAACAACCGGATGTTTTGGGCCAGTTGAGGAAGAAGAAGAAAATCCCTGTTATGACCATGTGTGTTGTGTGCGTCGTTGTCGTTTTCCGCTTGAAAACATTGTGAGTCATTCCAGAAACTGATAGACCCCTTACACAAACAAACCCATAATTTGTTTTCGTGAAGAACATAGTCGTGTTGGCCTCAGCAATCGTGCTCTAGCTCTATTTATTCAAGTCCATGTTTGACTTGATTTTTGGATCGCGATCGTCACGTGGCTGTGGCCACCCACGTTTCGTTGGATTGTGGGTAAACACTCGGTAAACACTGCGATTTTCATCGGCTGGAAGCCATTTCATCAGTAAGTGATGTCTGCACATTCACGGACTCAAGAAAGCAATGCTTGGGCTCTTTTAGCCCTCAAATCTGCTCCTGCAAGTCCTTCTAAAGTACAATGGAGTCCAGAAAACAAGGGGACACCGATTGCTCGGCTGGAAGGACGAGAATTCGAATATTTGGTACGACAGAAGAGGGTCACCATCGGCCGGAACAGCTCAAGAGGCGAGGTGGATGTAAACATGGGTGTTTCTAGCTTTATTTCTCGAAAGCACCTTGAAATATTCTATGAGCACCCACATTTTTATATGGTTTGCGGTGGAAAGAATGGAGTGTTCGTCGATGGAGTATTTCAGCGGAAAGGCGCCCCATCTTTACAGTTGCCGAAAAGGTAAGCTAATACCAGACATGTTTTGTAAACAATCGGTTTTGAATGCCTAAACATTCTTTTGAAATGATCTTAGTTGCTTCTGACGATCATTGGCTTCATATTGAACGTTGATTACTCATCTGAATGACATGCCCTTGCCCTCAACTAGTAGTTAAAGCTATCACAGTATTTTCGTTAGCTCTAGCGAATGCGTGTGTATGATCTATTTTTAACATCGAGGTTGCCGTTTTGAGTTACTTAAAACCCCATAAATTTGCTATCACTAAGTGCGTGGGGCACTTTTGTACATTTTTTTTCCATTTACGACCGTTTCGAGGGTTTTAAGTGTCAAATTTTGTGGTATGTCGTCTCCTTGTACGTTTTGCTTGGAGACCACATGTCTGCTTGCTATGCTGTGCTGGGTCTGGTCATGTCGAGATTGAGGTTAGTCTCTTTATCGGGAGTCGCGAAATCTCTCTATCAGATCTATATGCGCGTCTCCTCTTGACCTTCTGTTGGTCCTTGTTCGTTTTGTATACAACTGCCTTTGTTGTTTTTATTTTCTATGTGTATTCATTTTTATTTAGAAATCAAAAGTACTATCATTGTGACTAGATAATAAGTAAGGCCCTTAGTTACTGGTTTGTTTACACAAATAAATTTTAAGAAAGTTGGTCTTGTGCTCAAATAGTGTATTTTCTTTGAACAAATTTCTGTTCTTGTATTTAATTCGAGCCTACTAGTGGTCCTGAAATTTGCTTTCCCCCGATTACATATCTATCTATAAATATATATATATATATATATATATATATATATATATATTTTTTTTTTTTTTTAAAGTCTTTATTTAATTTTTACCAGCTTTTCTGTGCCATTAGAAAAAATCCTCTTTTTTTTATTTCTTGATTGTGGTGTTCACATATTTTTTGTTGACCTAATCAAGGTATTGTTTTGGGTTGCTTTCAGATGTCAGTTCAGATTTCCAAGCACAACTATTAGACTTGAGTTCCAATCCCTAATTGATGAAGGAGCATTACCAGTGGAAGTCGCCAGTAACCATCATGCTTCACCAAACCGTCAACACCGAGTTCCTCTTCCTCCATTGCGTATTAACATTCCCAATTCAGACCTCACCTTTGGAAGTCCTTTTCCTTCTCCAACAGGAACCATAAGGTTATTATCTTGGTTTTTGCTGCCTTTTTTTTTTTTCAATACTTTGTTCCTTTTGTTTTCATTGTGTTTTGTTATGTGCAGCGCTGCCAATTCATGTCCTGCAAGTCCTCGTGGTGGGCACGCACGTCGCAATATCAGTGCAGACCTTCAAATGGTTGCTGCTTGTGTTGCCAAGAGTAATAGTGGAGCTCACCCTGTTGTCAACACAATAACTGTATCTACATCAGGAGATGACAGGTACAATTGCAATATATAACCTTAGGAATTTTAATTATTTCTTAGAAATGTCTTCTTTATGACCGTTTTCTTTAACTTACAATTGTGCCATTTTTTTTTTTTTCCTTACAGAGGTGAAGTCTTGGTGGGGGCTGCAACTTCTAGTCATGGCAGTGTGACATTATCAGTCCCATCACCTGAAGGTTCATCACATTCATCTACCTTAGAGCAAGTGCTCATTCAGTCTGGGAATGGACACAAAGTTTATAATAGCAGTTCTAATGGAACACACTGTCCCCCTCCTAATCAAGAATCATACAGTCCTCCAAAGGTACCTGAATATTTATCATTGTAATTGTAATTTTACTTTACTGTTTTACTAGGATAATAATTTTTACTATTGTAATTTTCAGGATGACTCAAAACCTCCATTTTCTTATGCCCAACTTATTGTTCAAGCTGTAGCATCCGCTCCAGATAAACAATTGACGTTGAGTGGAATTTATTCTTATATTACTAAAAACTATCCTTATTATCGCACTGCTGATAAGGGCTGGCAGGTGTGTGTCTGCATTGTTATTGTTTCCATATCTTTTAATGTCAAATCCTAATTGTGTCCGTATCTTTCTCTTCCAGAATTCGATCAGACATAATCTTTCTCTTAATAGGTACTTCATAAAAGTACCGCGTTCACAAGAAGAACCTGGAAAGGGTTCGTTTTGGAGAATAGATCCCCAATCTGAAGCTAAACTGATTGAACAAGCATTTAGAAGAAGAAGACAGAGAGGTGTTGCTTGCTTCAGAGCACCATTTGGTCTCTCATCAAGGTATGTCATTTTTACCTTTGTGACACTTCCTCTATTAACCATCACCTCTCTGTAGCTTTTTGAAACTGTAATATAATTAATGATATATTTATGAACAGGAGTGCCCCTGCTTCCCCTAGCCATGTGGGTATGAGTGGTTTGATGACCCCTGAGTCCCTCTCAAGGGAATGTTCTCCAACTCCAGATCAGTACCCAGACAGCACTGTAGCGTCTCCAGCAGTTGTGGGTCAGCACTTGGAACTGAAAACAAGCCAATCTGCTCCTGGATCACCAGGTCATTCTGGTAAGTTGCCCGGTGTCTCCAATAATGTTCATAGTTTTGATGTCAACTCTACACTTATCAATTTTAACAGGTGCTGTTGGAAACATGAGCACAGTTATGCATAGTGTACCAACTCAACATGTTACTGTTGTTACCAATGGTGTGTCTGGTGAAGTTGTACGTGAATCAAGTGGTCAGTCTTCAACTTCAAATTTTGAAATTTTGACAAAACGGTGGATGATACTTATTATTTTCTATCAATTATATTCTAATTTTCAAAACTTTTCCCCAGATAAATACGGGGTTGGGAATCATGTCGGAGCTCACCAATTGATAGTATCTGAGGAGCAATCACTGTCTCCCCCAACAACGTACTCGGCACCTGTCATAGTTCAAACATCTTACTCAAACTTCAGGTAATGGAGATGTGGAACAAACTTGTTTTCTGATGCTTGTGAACTTCATGCAAGCTGAAAGACTTTTTATTCCTTCTTTTATTCATATATGCTTATTATTATTATTTCAGTAATTCCTACGGAGGTACATCTGTCATCACAGAGCACAGTAGCAGTTCAGGTATTAAACGACCGCATGATGCTCCAGAGGAGTATGAAGAGAGTTATGAAGTTCATACTGAAACTGTAACTACAGAGGCAGATATGTCTTCCGACTCCCACAACATTAATAAAAAACCAAGAATTGGTGAAGACTCTAACCACAATGCAGATTCTACACCTCTCTCTCATGAGTAGTGTAGTGCCTTAAGTCTCTCTCTCTCTCTCTTCGGCTATGATCTGCATACTGGCTTATGGTTGACTTTAAAATTGCTTTGGCTTCACACCCTCCTCAGTCTTCTTATCTTGTTTTGAAAAGTTGAAGATGTTCCCTGTTGACTGCAAGGGGAGGCACTTTCTTCGTAGTGTTTCGTTCCTATTGATTCAGTACTATCTGGAATCTGTGTAGCTAATAGGATCTGAATTAATCTTTGTTGATGTTGACGCTTGTACTTGGATATTCACTTTATCTTCATTGTACATTGTATTTCAAAATTATTTTTGAACCGTTGTTGGTAGAGGCAAATCATTTAATACAAACAACACAACCATGTTGAGATTTGTAGGTAATCATTGTACAAATATTAAAAATGTAAGTGAATACTCCTGTGTTGAAATCTGCTGTTGTTTTGGAGATTGTTATTTATCAAACATTGAGATAAATGTTTGAGTTAGCATGTTATTTTTCTCTAATATTCTTTTCTTGATGTGCTAGGTATGTTACCTAAAAGGCAGGGTGCATAAGTCTCAGATACAAGGCATCGAAGGAGTGTGTTGTTTTCTTCTTTTTTTTTTAATGTGAAGTGGTGACATGAAAGTTGTGATCATCTAAGCACTGTAATTGCAATTGTACCGAAGCACTATTGTCATGCATTAGTTAATGGCAACTCATAAAGTTTCACTCAACATGTTTTAGAGAAACCCTTGCCACTTGATCATTTAAATAGTACTGTAGGTATAGGTTCTGTGGTTGTTTAGTGCTTACCAAGTTTATTCTAACGTTTTATTGTTGACTTAAGTACTAAGTGCTGAATGGGTTTTGGTAGCTAACTGATCAAAGAGGGTTGCTAAATTCAGTACAAGCATGACAATGTGATTCAGTATGATCACGTCATCATTTAGCTGTTAGTCGGACTCCCCACTAGATGGCGTGGCAGTTCTAGAACTTTTCTTCTTTTTTCTTTGTTTTTGGTTTCATAATAGTTTGGATAATGTAGGAGAAAGCGAGGACTAGTCATTTTTTTTCCATGTTGTATTTGTGTATTTGCAGCCCATATGCTACCGTAATGTTATTTGTAGGATACAATGAGCTTTGCCATAGTTTTCAAAGCAGGCTGTGAGTGACTGTTGTCAGAGTTCCTTTTGTGACATGATGCCACATTCAACTCTTGTGTTTTGTGACAAGTCACCTGCATTTGTACAAGTGGTGAAGTCTTGTATTGAGCTGGAAACTATTATATTTATTTTAAACCATTTGACAAGATCTTTTTTTTCCCTTCAAATTTGCACTGAAAGGCATTTGACAATGAGCAAATGAATTTGGAGTTCTTGTATTTCATGTTAAATAATTGAAGTATTTAATTTTGGATGATTTGTATTTCATGTTTGATTTTTTTGTGGTTGTATGATCATCACACAAAGATTTTTTTTTTCCTGGTGGGTGAAGTTTGATTACGTCAAAACTGTCAAGCGGGCCAATCATACTTCAGTCTCAGATTTACCGGGCAACTGCATATTATGCAATTGTGATATTTTAGAGGCACTGTGGGAGACGAATCCTCATCAATAACTAATTCACTGTGGGAGTAATTAGTGGTTTTCTTTTTTCCTCACTTAATCCCAAATTTGAAGAGATAAAAATGTTCAGGCATCTAAAACCATCTTGAATTATTTGCCATAATTTTATTATATATGTCTTTCAAAATATTAAACAGTATTCTAGTTCTAATCATTATCATTCAGCATTTTTACTTCTTCCTTCCTGTTTGTCATTTAATGAAGTGCATTCATTTCGGAGATCTGCATGCATTTGGGGATTTTAAAGAAAACATTGGAAAAAAGCATGGATTTTTAAAAATGTTATTAGTTTTTGCTTGAACATACTTTTTTAAAAATATTATGCATTATTTGCAATGCTGCAAATACATATTTTGATGGGTTTTTACCTAACTAAATTAGATAACAGATACTGTGATGTCTCAAACACATCCCCGCTCCACTGTTCGATTTTTTAATTATTTGTTTTTCTAAGTAATTCTGTGTTAGTGGATATTCATCCACAGTGTCTTCTGAAGTATCAAGCATATGGTTTGCTTAACTGTAATCAGTCAAATTACAACATTAAAAAAATTAATTTTTTTATATTTTTAAGGCGCAAATAACACAAGGACATAAAAAACACATAGCAATAAAATTTTGTGTTATGTAGTCTTTGTGTGGTATCGTAAAATTCAAACCAAAGGGGCATGTGAGGGCAATTGATGTAATCTTGACAGCTGTTCACTAAATTTTCCTATTTTAGTAAAGCATGTGAAGAACTTAGCCATGTGCATGTCAATTTGGGAAGCAAATGGAATTCATTGCAGTGGATTGAGTCCATGTAGTGATTGAAGTGCCTGGGATTCATTTTGAGTATATTGTGATCTGCAGGATGGAGTATCATGTGCTGTGCTGTGTCATTGTCGTTTAAGTTGTAATAATGCAGAGGTTTTTTCTTTCCCCATCTTATGGGAATCAAATTTGTCTCTGGCCTGGAAGGTTTATTTTCCATGCAAAGAGTCACTTCTTGTTTCCATCATGGAAATTTAATGTAAAATGTAGCTTTAGCGTGGCTGCTTCTAGCCATCTTAGGGATTGTCAACAAACTCAGTGCCCTTCTCATATTTGTGCATCTCCAAGATGTAGGCTGTCTTAGTTCAAAAACATTGCTTGTTTGTGACAGTTATTTGTTTTATTTTCTGTTTAGAACCCAATTTTTTAAACTAATTTAAAGACGAATTAATTTTAGGAAGTTCATGAGTGAAAGAACAAATTGTTGAGTTTTTAAGATTTATTCATTGAGTATGCCCCTGCTTGTGGGTTTCTTTTTCCCCCTTTCCCATTTCATGTCAGTGATTACTTCACTAATATGTCAATGACCACAAAGTGCTTTCTGGCACTTAAGTTCCCACACCCAAGCCTTCTCCTTTGGTAGATAAAGAATTCATCGTAGAAATCCTCAGTATTAAATCTGTAAGAACAACAATCATCATGGCATCTAAGAAAACCACTGTTTTGGCCTTTTTTTTTTTTTTTTTTTTTTTTTTTTGATCTGTAGCCTTGTAGTCTTGTCAGAAACATACTCATATAGTTACATTTTTGAATCACATTTATCATCCTGTTGAGAACTAATAATATGTTTGTTCATCACTACAATTCAGCTCTACCATTAGTAAGAATTTAATTTGTAAGATTATTTTTCCAACTCATATCAGCCAGAAATAAGGAAGGGTATTTTGAAGAACTCTTAAAGCAGAACCTGATAATACTAGAAATATCTTGATGATAGGAAGACAGTGCCATTGTGTTCAGTCAAAAATTGATCAGTAACTCTCCAGTTTCAATAGCATATTATTAAAACCATGGACCATAGCAGTTAAATGAATTGGAGGTTTGCTGTGTATTGAATAAAGTGAACGTCATTAACTGAAGTTTTACTTTCAAGGTTTACTCCATCTTGGTCGTGTTCTTTTCAGCCACTGTTTAAGATCGTATCTCTGTTCATACTGCTGAAAGTTTATTGGAACACACAACTTGTAGTATATGTAGATGATAAAGGAATTCATGTGTAAATATTGTACCGATGAACCATTGTGTTATTTAGACTCGATGAAGCAGTTGATACAGAAAGTAAAGCCCTTACCCATCTATTCCTCACAATAAATATCAAAAATTAATGGCTGTTTTGAATTTATTTCAATTTTATAGGCAGTTGTAGTTGTGCTTATTTTCATTTTTTGTTTTGTTTTGGAGAAGTGCTTGTATTGTACTCTAAGCTAATTGGAGCTGTTGTGTTTTGTTAGTGGTGCCTTGGGTGCTCACTTTATTTTCACTTCTGATTTTGTGCTAGTTGAATAAATTTGTTTAAAAAGGCCCCAAAGATTCTAAGGATATATTTATGAATGTGCATAAAGAATTCTACCAGCAGTTTTGCGCATTCTGCCCTTGAAGTATGAGAATTGTAATTTGATGAATATATTCAGAATAAAACCTATGTATGTTGATTACCGCAAATTTATCTGAAGAAAATACCCTGTTATGTCCACCTTGGTGTATGTGCTAGAGCTGAAAAAACTATAATGTGTTTGGACAAACCAACCCTCGGGGTATGACGACGGTATGGGCGGTCATCCCAAACGACACAGGGGTTGGGCTGGTTGCCTGCTGTCCCGGCGCTGCTACTCGCGCTGAAATATATCAACATGAACATGAACACAGTGTGTGAGTTTGGTCGAAATCCAAGACAATTTTTTTTCGACAGAAAATCGCAAAAACGCAAAGGCTATAGTCTTTGCATTTTTACGATTTTGGGTCGAATATTTTTTTCTCTCCAAAATGATGGGGGTGGTACAGGAAGTCTCTAACGTACCCCTAGACCAACCCCCAAGGGTCAGTTCGTCCGAAAACCCGGTTTGTCTGCGAGGGAATGTCGCGATGTGTTCGGGCAAGGTGGCTTAGGTGCCTATTTTCTCACTAACGAAGTCCGGTATAGGACTCCTAAGGACTTGCTATGTGTTTTTTGGTCCCAGAAGGAGGTAACCTGTGAGTTTGGTCGAAATCCGAGACAATTTTTTTCGACCGAAAATCGCAAAAACGCAAACGCTATAGCCTTTGCATTTTTACGATTTTGGGTCGATCCTTTTTTTCTCTTCAAAATGACGGGGGTTGTACAGGAAGACTCTAACGTACCCCTAGACCAACCCCCAAAAGTCAGTTCGTCCGAAAACCCGGTTTGTCTGCGAGGGAATGCAGTATTCCTAATAGCGCGCAATGTGTTCGGGCGAGGTGGCTTTAGGGTGGCCCCACAATGACCCGCGCGACGCTACCCATCACGCCCATCGCCCATCATGATGGTTGGTTTGAGGCTCACATCACGGCACGGCCGCTAGATGGCGCTTTGACCTGACCCAGCGTTGTTGTGCGCGCGGTGCTATTCAAGCTTGCTCGTGCATAAGTACTGGCCGATATGCGAAAAGGGCATGCTTGCATGGCGCTGAGAGGTTAACCGTATTCATGATGGCGGTTCCTGCACCTGGCTAAGCATCAAGAGAACAAAACTCGGCCACGAGAGATCCATCCAAGGATAAAGTGGTGGGCTTTTCTTGTGTGGTCACTGCGACCGGCTTCGGCCCCACACACGGGATCTGTGCCCTGACAGTTGTCAGAAACAACTCCGCCTGTCCCCCCTCCCCCGGCTGACCCGCTCGCTGAGCGCTTGGAGCAGCCCAAGGCCGTACGTGGTGTGGGGGTGCCACTCCGACTGGCAGCAGGTGGAAACGGTGGGGGGACTTTGGTGCATCCCTTTTCCGCATAAGGCCCAGTCAAAACCACGCCACCTGCTTCGTCATTGGTGAGCGCGCAAACATGTGTGGGCGCCTGAAAGCTGGCCCAGGCTACGTTTTCCGGGCCGGCCACCAGATGGCGCTCTGGCATGATCAGCGCTGCTGCTTCGCGCGCGGTCCTTGATACGCCAGAACATATAGTGCCCAACACCTATCTTGGTGGCTGATGTGAGGCTCACAACACGGATGGCGCTTTGGTGCTGTCCGTCTACCTAACAGGCTTTTATCTCATTTTTGCAAACAAAGACAAACTCTCAGGCAGTCTTTGGGAGATGTGGGATTTCGGAACATCACCGGGAAGCAACGGGCATGCTTGGTCATTGGCGAGAGCGGAAAAATGAATTGGCGCGAAAGTAGGCTGGGCGAGAAGGCTGTTCTCCGGGTCCCCCACCAGATGGCGCCTTGGCTTGACCATGCGCTGTTGCTGCGCGGGCGGTTCTTGATACGCCAGAACACATAGTTGAAATTCTCACAGGGGGTACCGGTAAGATCGCTCTTGATGGGTGGGTGGGGCTTTCTGCCACACCAACTCTAAATGAGTAACTTATACGAACGAAATTTTTAGTTGGAGGAAGTCAGTGCTGAGAGATGCGAATTGTATTTTAGACGCAACGTTAGCTCTCGCGGCTGACATCAAACACTCAAGTAACCTAGTCAAAGTTCGTATTAGCAGGGTGGTATGGGGGTGGGCCCTTTTGCCACAAACGTTAGCTCTCGCGCGGTCCTTGATACGCCAGAATGTATAGGTCAAATTCTCACGGGGGGCACCCGTGAGATCGCTCTTGAAGGGTGGGTGGGCCTTTCTGCCACGCCAACTCTGGTTGAGTAACTTATACGCAGGGATTTTTACTTGGAGAAAGTCAATGATGAGAGATCACAACGTTAGCTCTCGCGGCTGACATCAAACACTCAAATAGCCTAGTCCAAGTGAGTGTCTTATAAGGGTGGGCTCAGGGTGGGGCTTTTGCGGCCACACCAACTCTAGATGAGTAACTTATACCCACGAATTTTTAAAGTTGATTGATAATTTCAATAATTCTTCATATTTCATTGTCAAAGACACTGAAAAACAAAAATCGTGCGTATAAGTTACTCATCTAGAGTTGGTGTGGCCGCAAAAGCCCCACCCTGAGCCCACCCTTATAAGACACTCACTTGGACTAGGCTATTTGAGTGTTTGATGTCAGCCGCGAGAGCTAACGTTGTGATCTCTCATCATTGACTTTCTCCAAGTAAAAATCCCTGCGTATAAGTTACTCAACCAGAGTTGGCGTGGCAGAAAAGCCCACCCACCCTTCAAGAGCGATCTCACGGGTGCCCCCCGTGAGAATTTGACCTATACATTCTGGCGTATCAAGGACCGCGCGAGAGCTAACAGTGCGTGGTCGCAAAACGGGCACCTGGGCACTTTGGTTGACCACGCACTGTTAGCTCTCGCGCGGTCCTTGATACGCCAGATATAGTTCAATTTCACGGGGCACGTTTGAAGGTGGGCTTTTCGCCAACTCTGGTTGAGTAACTTATACGCAGGGATTTTACTTTAGAAAGTCAATGATGAGATCACAACGTTAGCTTCGCGGCTGACATCAAACACAAATAGCCTAGTCCAAGTGAGTGTCTTATATGGGTGGGTGCAGGCCACACCAACTCTAGATGAGTAACTTATACGCACAATTTTGTTTTTCAGTGTCTTTGACAATGAAATATGAAGAATTATTTAAATTATCAATCAACATTAAAAATTCGTGCGTATAAGTTACTCATCTAGAGTTGGTGTGGCCGCAAAAGACCCACCCTGACCCCACCCTTATAAGACACTCACTTGGACTAGGCTATTTGAGTGTTTGATGTCAGCCGCGAGAGCTAACGTTGTGATCTCTCATCATTGACTTTCTCCAAGTAAAAATCCCTGCGTATAAGTTACTCAACCAGAGTTGGCGTGGCAGAAAGGCCCACCCACCCTTCAAGAGCGATCTCACGGGTGCCCCCCGTGAGAATTTGAACTATGTATTCTGGCGTATCAAGGACCGCGCGAGAGCTAACGTTTGTGGCAAAAGGGCCCACCCCCATACCACCCTGCTAATACGAACTTTGACTAGGTTACTTGAGTGTTTGATGTCAGCCGCGAGAGCTAAAGTTGCGTCTAAAATACAATTCGCATCTCTCAGCACTGACTTCCTCCAACTAAAAATTTCGTTCGTATAAGTTACTCATTTAGAGTTGGTGTGGCAGAAAGCCCCACCCACCCATCAAGAGCGATCTTTCGCGGTACCCCCTGTGAGAATTTCAACTATGTGTTCTGGCGTATCAAGAACCGCCCGCGCAGCAACAGCGCATGGTCAAGCCAAGGCGCCATCTGGTGGGGGACCCGGAGAACAGCCTTCTCGCCCAGCCTACTTTCGCGCTAATTCATTTTTCCGCTCTCGCCAATGACCAAGCATGCCCGTTGCTTCCCGGTGATGTTCCGAAATCCCACATCTCCCAAAGACTGCCTGAGAGTTTGTCTTTGTTTGCAAAAATGAGATAAAAGCCTGTTAGGTAGACGGACAGCACCAAAGCGCTATCCGTGTTGTGAGCCTCACATCAGCCACCAAGATAGGTGTTGGGCACTATATATTCTGGCGTATCAAGGACCGCGCGCGAAGCAGCAGCGCTGATCATGCCAGAGCGCCATCTGGTGGCCGGCCCGGAAAACGTAGCCTGGGCCAGCTTTCAGGCGCCCACACATGTTTGCGCGCTCACCAATGACGAAGCAGGTGGCGTGGTTTTGACTGGGCCTTATGCGGAAAAGGGATGCACCAAAGTCCCCCCACCGTTTCCACCTGCTGCCAGTCGGAGTGGCACCCCCACACCACGTACGGCCTTGGGCTGCTCCAAGCGCTCAGCGAGCGGGTCAGCCGGGGGAGGGGGGACAGGCGGAGTTGTTTCTGACAACTGTCAGGGCACAGATCCCGTGTGTGGGGCCGAAGCCGGTCGCAGTGACCACACAAGAAAAGCCCACCACTTTATCCTTGGATGGATCTCTCGTGGCCGAGTTTTGTTCTCTTGATGCTTAGCCAGGTGCAGGAACCGCCATCATGAATACGGTTAACCTCTCAGCGCCATGCAAGCATACCCTTTTCGCATATCGGCCAGTACTTATGCACGAGCAAGCTTGAATAGCACCGCGCGCACAACAACGCTGGGTCAGGTCAAAGCGCCATCTAGCGGCCGTGCCGTGATGTGAGCCTCAAACCAACCATCATGATGGGCGATGGGCGTGATGGGTAGCGTCGCGCGGGTCATTGTGGGGCCACCCTGCTGAACCCCGATGGCTTGTCTGCAATGATGGAAACTTAAAGTTTCTGCGATTTTCGGCCGACAACAAAATTGGATTAAAATTCTTAAAAAATTATTTATTTTTGAATTATATTTACAGAAACTGCATACATGTTAGTTTTTATACAGATTTTAATTTTTATTGCATAGTCAGTATTTTCTTAAAAACATGGCTTAAGTTTTATATGTTATTGTTCAATTAGTAAATAATAAATCTTTCCTGGCTGTTTGCAGCCAAGATTTCATTCTGATTCATCATTCAATAAAAGTAGGTCACCTAAGCGGGGTGTTCCACTCCCCCACTTATACAAGCTACTTTTGGTGCAGACACCAGTCAAATGTTATCAGAGACAAGGTGTTCCATTCCTGGTTTCTAAGAACATTTGTTTTGAGTCCTATTGGCTGTACAACTGTAAAATATATTCTATAAGTGCTTGTGTATAACAATTAATATAAAATTATATTACATTTATTTACAGTACATACACACAAAAAAAAAAAGTATGAAAGAATTTCCAAAATATACATTTATGATCTACAGACCTATTTATTTACCCGTTTTCACTCAAACAGCCCATTGGCAAGACATGATTACTTCTGAGCAAACTGTAATTCCCATTTTTAAACACTATAAATAATAAAAATAAATAAGAGAAATGATAAGTTTCGACTTGTGTAAATGCTTGTAAAATGTATCCAAATATTGTTTTCAGAGACCATCTATAAAATGTCCTACGCTTTTCCGCTTCACTAATAAAAATTGTTCAGTAGTTCAAGGAATGCGCAGATACAAATAATAAAATCGTATAAATCATATTAGTGATGGTACACTACGGAACTCAAATGGCATAGTCACTTGTATGTGTTGGCTGCTTATATTGGTGGAGGTCCGTTCGGATACCTCAACATGGGTTCGAAACTGCGAGCGAAGTTGTTGGAAAGGACGCAGGAGTAGTCCTGATCGGCGGGCATGAGGGAAGCCACGCCCAGTAGAAGAAGCATGAGGGCTTGAATGGGCAACGACGCTCGGAGCACGCGGCCAAGGAATCTGTACCCCCGGGTTAGTACTCTGGTGTCGACGGCGTCGCCGCCTAAGCCATTGTCAGCACTGGAAACAAGCAAATAGCCTCTGTTCAGCTCCAGAGCAAATAGGATGTTCTTTCAAGTAACATGATCTAGTAATTTTTAATCAATGATAATTTTAAATTTAAAAACTACAAATTTTACACAGCACTGACAGTCATACAATCGTTTTAAGTTAAGGATTGTTTCCTATTTGGGAATCAAATCAGACAATTAAAAAAAAATGTGACCAACATACTTTGCCTGGATGGAATGTGATGAAGCTTGAAGCTGGCCTCCACTGGCTTGGTCCAAAAGCTGCAGAAAATGTGACAAAAATAATGTAAGCAAAAGCTCTACTTAATACTGTGGGCTTCCCCATGCTTTACGCAGTGCATTCTACCATCATAAAATTTACATGTAAATAACAATCTTGAAGTGCAGTTAACAAGTGGGTATTAGATAGACACCAACAGTTATTAATTTTTTATACAGTAAAATAAATTAATTTTGTTGTTTTTATAAAAAAAAAATAAAAAAATTTAAATACTGTATTACTAAACTTACATAAGTTTTAAATTTCAATTCAAAACAGAAAAAGAAAATGCACTTCAAAAAAAAAAAAAAAATTAAACAAATATATGAGGGAGTGCACATAGCTAGGGGAAGAACAGTGGATAAAATATACTCATACTGTGGCTATTGCAAGGTGCAAGCAAACTTCTTGGTTGAAGAGATTCGTTCAAGGGAACAAATTTGAAATTACTCCAGCACTTAAGTTTTGTCACCTTTTGAATTCATCTATGCCAAAAAAAAAGTGTCTAATTCTAAATTGCTAATAGATGACCTGGTAGGGAATCATTTTGCTAAATAGTTAGCAAAAGCTATCCTGACAAAAATATATCTAATCATTCATTGTATTTATGTAGGACGAATCTCCCCTTTGCACCAAATCTGGAAACAAACACAATTGGAATACAGTATAGTTACCTCACTGCTCAAGCTGGCTAATGATGCTGCCCTCGCAGATCCATCAAGTTCATCAGGCGAGCGACCAAGAACAGCACCTAGCTTCACACAATACAATGCAGTAAGTCTTCGCAAAGACTGAAGGCGTAGACGAAGGTCTGTCAGTCTCTGGAGGGTGGAGCCAGCTCCAACTGGAGCGTCTGTGTGCCGCAAAAGACTGTCAGCAGCCTCTTGCAATGACATGACACGAGGTTCATAACGTTCCAGTTCAGCATGAAGATCCTGTCATGAAGAGAGGCATTACAACTCATTCAAAATTATATGCCATTATTACGGTTTCAAATACAAAATGTTGATGCGTACCCTGAATTTCAAGTACTTTGCTTCAATAACTGCCAAGTCTTCTGTTACATCAACTGGTTCAGTGCTTTGAATATTTTCCTCTGTGGTAATCAGCCACCGGGTTTGCTCTTCAAGAATTTGATGGAATTCATCATTCTGTAAATGTATTTTTAAGATGTTTAGATTTATGCAAAAGAAAAATTAATTCTAAGCTGTTAGGAGGAAAATAATCTAATTAACATACCTCCATTAACGCTGTCTGTAGTCTTGTCTGCCATACTCCAGCTGCTCTACAAACAGCTTCCCAGCGGGTGTTGGCACTAGCTAGGCGAGCTCGCAGCTCACGGGCTCGATCCTCGTCGTCAGTGTGATCAGCGAGGTGTACTCCAACAATGTTAAGGGATTTGACTATTGAACGGTGACTGTCTAAGTTAAGAAGAAACTCCTGTTGAAAGGAATAGTAATAAGTTTAGCTGTTTGCAAACAAAAACATTTGTGGGAAAAGTATTGAACTGGGCCTTACTCTCTGATCCTGGATTATGTCCTCTAGTTGCTCTATGCTAGAAGGGGGATTTGTCTGGAGGGATTGTTCCCCCTCTGCATGCTCCAGCCATTTCTCAAGCCTCCAGAGATCATTATCTAACTGCTGCCAGTTTCTTCGGGAGCAGAGAGGGCATGTCAGCTTACCACTAAAACAGAAAATGATAACAAAATTACATTCTGTTGTGTCAGTTAATGACCGTATCATGACAACCATTTATAACAGAATGTATACTAAATTTAATTTTGGTTATAAGCATTGAAAAAGGTTAAATGCACTCACTGGGAACAGTATAAAGCGTAGTCTTTGATATAAGAGGACCTGCAGAAGAGGGGGAGAGAAGCAAAAAGAAACTTAAGAGCAACATTCCAACAAGACCAGTAAGTGTCATGTTAATTTGAAAATCCAACCGTTGTTATTTCTAATTGTTAGACAAGGAAATAAGTAAAGTCAAATTTAAAACCATGCTTGAAGTTCCACCACCACGGGAGAAAATTATCCATACAAGGCGTCACAATCAAAGGTTTTCAAAAATGAAGGGAAAAAAAAGGACTTTGATTTATAAAAATTGCTGTAAAGCCCACACCTCATTGTTGCTGAAATCATGCCTTGATCTGTGGCCAAGCTCAGTCAATGTAAGGGGTGTTTCTTTGAATGCGTAACAGTGTTGCGGGTTTGCCTACCCCATTCGCCCGTAAGGCGCCATGGCCCCTGAAGCCCTGGCGAGTATGCAATCCCGCAACACCGTTACGCATTCAAAGGAACACCCGGTATACTGTTAAATGAAGAGCAAGACTGCTATACATTATCTAATGTACAGCACCCCATGCCTCACACTAGGCGTCTTCCTATTTCAAGCAAATGCAGCACCATGTGCTTCACATTCAGATAATGTGAAAAGGGGAAGCTATACTTTAGGTCATGTGAGGGAGGGGGCTCTCCACGCTCGGTCATGTGACACAGGATTGCTCTACATTACCTTATGCACAGCAATCTCAGACTTACGTTAACAGTATAACGGATAGGCCACACCTTAGGTTGTTAGTCCCGAGTCCCGTCCCATCCCGTCCCGTCCCGTCCCGGTGCCAGTGAGGCTTCGCTTCCCTTCTCACCTCAGTTCTCGGATCTCCCTCTCGCGCAGGCGCGCCCGCTCCCGCAGTGCCAGGAAGCGCTCCTCCAGCGCGCCCACCTCGTCCGCCATGGCCTCGGCGGGCGTCATGCCGCACTGCTGCACCAGCAGCGCGTGCAGGTGGCGCACCAGCTCGTGCGAGGCCTCGCACGCGGCCGTGGCCTTGCCCAGGGCGCGCGACGAGGCGAGCGACGCGTCGTGCGCCTGCCCGCCCTGGCCCTGGCCCTGCACGAGCAGGTCCTCGAGCAAGTCGGTCGTCGCTCGGAGCTCGCGCAGGCCCGCCTGCAGCTCGTGGAGGTAGCCGTCGCGCGCCGTCAGGCGCTTGGGCAGGGTGTCGACCTGCACGGCCGCCTCCGTCTCGAAGCGCAGCGTGGTCACCTGCACGCCCTGGTCCACCTGCTGCTGCGCCAGCTGCTCCAGGCGCTGTCCGATATCCCTCCAGAGGCCTTGGTACTCGTCCACCAGGGCTTGGAGCCGCTCCACCTCGTCCTGGGGCGCGGCGCGCATCAGTTCCAGGCCCAGCTGGTCGGCGGTGGTCAGCAGCGCGCTGCGGCTCTCCAGGTCTTGTGTCAGCGCCTGCGGGCCGGGCCGGGGGAAGGACAGGGTTAAGACAGACTGCACGTTGCGACCATAACATGCTCCCTCGCAGGTGAGCGAATTTTTCACACACTTGTAGATGTGCTACAAATTATTCATGCAGTTGTAGGTGAGCGAATACACATTATAGATATAGAAATAGCTATGGCTTGCACGTATACGATTGGGCGTTCGCTCACCTACATGTGTAACAAAAATTCTCACCTCCAAATGAGTTACATTCGTACACCTGTATTTGAAGTAGTGTTCTCACCTGCAGCTGCCGCGGGTCTCGTGTCGCCGGCTCCTGCAGCTGAAGCTGCGACAGCCGCGCGTCGAGCTGTGTGAGCACGAGCACGGCCTCGCGGTGCGCGGCCTCGAACTTGTCGTGCGAGGCGGACAGCGTGAGCAGGAACTGGCGCAGCTCGAGCGCCTGCGGCCCGACGGCGGCCCAGCGCTCGGCCAGGGCGCGCGACTCGCCCAGCAGCGAGGGGCAGTTGGTGAGCTCGCGGGAGAGCCGTCCGTACGAGGTCTCCACCACGCTGAGGCTGTTGCGCCGGCTCTCCACCTCGCGCAGCAGCGCGTCCAGCCGCTGCACGAGCCGGCCGAGGTCGCGCCGCGCCACGGGCCCGTCGGCCGCGCCGCGCACCTCCCGCACCGTCCGCTCGGCGCCCGTCAGCCACTTGCGCTGGTTGGCGCACAGCTCGATCAGCTCCTGCAGCAGCTTCCACAGGTCCTTGATGGTGCGCTTGCGCTCGGTCGACAGCGCGCACACGCTCTTCCACCGCGCCTCCACCGCCTCCATGCTGCGGACCACGCCGGCCGCGGCGGCCGGGTCGCAGTCGCCGCGCACCACGTCGCACAGGCGGTTCACGTCGCCGAACTCTTTGGCCTCGTGCTCGATGCGGCGCTGCAGCTCCTCGTGCTCCTTGAGGCGCTTGTTGACGGCCTTCTGCGTGGGCGCGTCCAGCTCGAGCGGCCGCTTGAGCTCCTTCTCCAGGGCGTACAGCCGCGCGCGCAGCTCGTCCAGCCGGCGCTGCAGCTGCGCGGCCGTCTCCACGACGCGCTGCAGCTTCTCCGTGCGCGTGCGCACCAGCGACTGTACCCGCTCCCACGCGTCGCGCACGCGGGCGCGCGCCTGCTGCGCCTGCGGCTCCTGCTGGCGCGCTCCTGCGGGGTCCTTAGCAGGCTGGGCCTGCAGCAGCCACTCGGCCTCGCGCCGCTTCACCTCCACCTCAGCGGTCACGCTCGCCTCCAGGCGGCGCAGCGCCTCGGTCGGGTCCGCCGCGGCCATGTCCAGGTCGGGTTCCAGTTGTCCTCCTCCGGGTCGCTCCAGGCGCTCCAGGCGCGCCGCCTGCTCGCCGGCCCAGCGCAGGAAGCGGTCCGCGCGCTGCACGTACCGCTGCCGCTCGCTGTCCGCCTCCTGCAGCGCGAGCGCGCGCGCCCGCAGCCGGTGCTCCAGGTCGGCGTGCTTCTGCCAGAGCAGCCGGACGCGCTGCGCCGTCGCCTTGAGGTCGGTGGGGCTCACGGCCTCCTTGAGCTTCTCCTCGCTCACGCCCAGCCGCTCCAGGTCGGCGACCGCGTCGTCCAGGCGCTGCTGCAGGCCGCGCACTGCGGCCGCGGCCGCAGCGGCGTCCCCGGCGCGGGGCGCCTCCAGCGCGTCCAGCGCTCGCGCCACGTCGCTCAGCTCGCCGTCCGCGGCGGCCGCGCCCGCGTCGAAGTCCTGCGCCAGGGTCTGCAGCTTGACGAGGAAGTCGCGCCACGTCTCGAGGCCGGCGCGCAGGTTGTTGATGCGCTGCGCCACGGCGGCGTGCTCCATGCGCACCGAGGTGGCCAGCGCCTCGTCGCAGCCGGCCAGCAGGCGGCCCTGCAGCGCGGCCAGCTCGCCGGCCTGCTGCTCGCCAGAGGGCACCTTGGCCAGCAGCTCGCCGATGCGCTGCGCCAGCTGCGGCAGCCGGCGCAGCGAGATGTAGCGCAGCTGCAGGCGGCCGCGCTCGCGCTCCATGGCCTGCAGCCAGTGCAGCAGGGCGGCCTGCGCCGCGCGGTACGCCGCCCACAGGTCGAGGCGCGCGCGCACCGCCGCGTGGCGCTCCGTGATGCGCGCCAGCGTGTCGTTGTGCAGCGCGTTGAGCTGCTGCAGCTGCTGCGCCACGGCCGGGTCGCCGCGCTCCAGGCTGGCGCCCGTGCCGCCCAGCAGGACGGACGCCTGGCTCGTCAGCAGGTTCTCGTGCACCTCGCACTGGTGCTGGTGCTGCGTGAGCGCGTCGTAGTCGCCGGGCAGCCCGGCCGACAGGAAGGCCTGCAGGTTGAGCAGGTACTCCTGCCAGAGGCGCAGCGCCGCCACGCCGTCCTCGGAGCGCACCAGGCGCGCCGACAGGCTGCGGTACTGCTGGAAGGTGTCGCGGAACACCTGTTGCCACAGCTGCGGACAGAGGGTGTAGTTAAAGGCAACCGTATACAATTTGAGCCCTAAATTCCTGACATTTTCCTCATTTCTGACATTTTTTTTCTCTTTTAAATTTTCACGTATTCCTGATTTTCCTGACAAGTGGTGGGGCGGCGAGGCGCGGGACTCACCTCGAGGATCTCGACGACAGATGTCTCCCGGGCGGGGTCCGGCGTGGCGGGCGGCGTGTGGTCCGTCAGCTCGGCCGACTTGTCCCGCAGCGCCTGCAGCTGGCCCTCGGTGGCGCCCAGCTGCAGCAGGTGTTCTCGCAGCGCCACGAGCCGCTCGCCCGCCTCCGCGTCGCTCTCACTCGTACGTTGGGGTTTAGACACCTCCTGGAAGAGAGAGTATAACAGGAATATGAACACTTAGTAACCTGGCAGCTTAGCACCCTTTCAATTTTGTGAAAAGAAAGTAAACTTAATAATAATCTACCACTCGCTACCCTCGTCGGCGTAGGCTGGAAAATCCCAACTCAATGACGACCTCAACCTCAACACTTCTAGCACCACCACCCACCCCCAACCCCCACCCGCTACTCCGGATATCACTGCAATCTAAATAACCAAAGTTTTAGCTAAGCGGATTTTGCGTGCTCCTCGCTCGCGACTTGAAGAAAAGGGTTGGAAGCGGCGGGGGTTGGGAAAGGGCGGTATCGGGTGGGCTGGGAGGGAGGTGGGGTGCACGCGCGCTTCTGAATTCTCCACCCCGTCCTCCCCAGCCCCGCCCCGCTTCGCCACGCGTGCCACAAACAATCAGCACGCACGCCACTCACCGCAAAGCGCGCCAAAAAGTTGTTTGCGCAGAACGCCCGTTACAAAACGCGCAGGGCGTGGCGAGGCGGGGCGAGGCGCGGGCTCTCACACCGCGAGGTGCCGTCTGCAACGCCTCCCGCCATGCCTCCAGCCCTCCACTACCACCCCCTCGACGCCGCGCCCTTCAACTTTCCGTGCTGCCCTCCGCGCCCAATGTTTATGACCTACTAAAGCTTAGGTCGGGAACTCCCGGGGTGAACCGCGCCGCGCCGCACCGCCCGCCCCACCCGCTCACCCCCTGCGCGCCCCGGAGAGCCGCTGCTGAGGTGGTCAAGTCGATGCCCTCGGAGGAGACGCTAATAACTTTGGGAGAAAGGCGCGAAGCCTCTCTCGAGTCGAACTGCTCCAGCGACGCGGTATGGCGGGGACGGAATGTGTCAATATCACGCCACCACACGACACGTAAGCCGCATGTCTGCGCGACCCCGGCCCACCCCGGCCGTCGACCCCAACAGTCGCAGAGACTTCTCCTCCTTCTTCCTCTGGTACTACTTACTTCCGGCCCAAGTGTGCCCTTACAGCCGGAAGACAATGAGGCGGGGGTCGGAGCCACTAGCAGAGCGGGGGCGGGTGTATAGCTACTCGTGGGGTGGCGCGGGGCGCGGGGCGGGGCGGGGCGGGGCGGGGCGGGGCGTTTACCCTGGCCTGCACCGTGCACAATCAAAAAGTTGGTTCAGCAGCACCCCGCTCCGCACCGCCCGGCCCGGCGCCGCGGGCACGGAATCGCCACTTGAATGGCGCAGGAGTCGATATGTCGGGACGATGTATGGAATCGCAGTGTCGCAGGACGCGACGCCATATCACGGGGTGTCGAGCGTGCCGACGGGCCGTGGAAACAAGAACGAAAGGAAAGAGGGATAGGAGGAGGCGAGGTCGACGTACGGCAGCACGGCAAAGGGTTCGAGTGCACACGTGCTCTGAGATGTGGACAACGCGGCGAGTAAAGTCGGGGCGCTACAAGAACAAACTACGCCTCAGGGGGGGCACTGGGGTGGTCGGGGGATGCGCGGGCGCGGGCGCGGCGGCAGGCTCGAGCAGACCCTGCCTGGCGCCTCTGGCTGGACAGACACTCCATTTCCGCGTTTCCGCCGGCGTGCGAGCAGGCGGCGGGGCGGGGCGGGGCGGGGCGGGGCGGGGCGGGGCGGGGCGGGGCGGGGCGGGGCCCCACACGCGCCGGGGTGGCACTCCTGGCCTGGCCCCGCCCCGCCCCGCCCCGCCCCGCGAGGTAAAGGGGACGTTCGCGCCACGTGCCCGAGCGCGGCTTCCAGAGGGTAGGTCAGCAGGGAGGAGGCCCCGGGAACGCGAAATAAGCTGCCTGGAATCACGTTTTCTGGCTCAAACGCCAGCTGGCAGGGGACGGTCCGGGCGGTGGGGGAGGGGTCGCCGCTACTGTGCGGCACGCAGCTCCGCGCCGCGCCGAGCCACGCCGCGGGGTTTGTGTTTATCAGCGGGGCGGCGGTAATCGCGGGGCGGCGCGGGGCGAGGAGGCAGACCCCGACCCCGCCGACCCACTTCTCAAGGTCAGGTCGATGGGCGGCAGCGGGGAGAGACACTCACCTTGCGGACGGAGCCCAGGAAGGCCTTGGTGTCGCTGAGCTGCTTCTCGGCCTTCTGCCGTCCGTCGGCCACCTTGTCCAGCGACGAGATGGAGTCCCGCACGGCGGCCAGCCTGCGGTCCAGCGCGGCCAGCTCAGCGTCCAGGGGCAGCACGGCGCCTCCGGCTCCCGCCCCGGCCCCGGCGCCGCCCGTGGACGGCATCCCGGCGCCGGGCCCGCCATTGGCCGCCTGGCCGGCGACGCCCACGCCGAGGGACTCGGTGATCTCGGCGGCCAGCGCGCGCAGCTCCTCCAGGCGCTTCTGCTTGGCCGCCACCGCCTCCTCCGTCACCTGCGCGGGGAAACAGAAACACAAGTGTGAGATGAGCGGGAAGGCTTCGTCGCCCGACTCGCGACGCGACACCGCAGAGGGACCCAGTATGGCGACGCGACGGGAAGGAAGTCTGCGAGGGGGAAGTCCGCCCCGCCCACGGCGCGCCCCTTCCGCCGGCGTGCGGCCAGCAGCTCTTTTTATGCGCGGACCGAGACACCTGCGCGTCCTTCGACGACAGTGGTTTTATAGCCGACAGTACAACCAAACCCCAAAATCCAAAATATGACGAAAAAAATCTCATAGCACGCTGCACTTGCGGAACGCCCAGCGCGCGCGCCACACACACACACACACACACGCGTATGCGCGCGCCCACGCAAATAGACGTTTATTGCCCTTTATCGCGCACGGCGACACGTCAGAGTCCCGCGTCGCACTGCCGCGCCGCGCCTGCAGGCCCGCGGAGCTCTGCTTTCACGGCGCGCAGCAGAAGACATTCCCTGCGCTCGCCCCGCCCCGCCCCGCCCCGCCGCGACTGCAGCGATACTATACTGCACATGAAGGGGGTCCCTGTTCGCCCCGCGGCGGCGCGGGCAGTCGCGCTGTATGCCCCCCCCCCCCTGTCCCCGTCAGGCCCTGCCGTACGCCGTGCCGCCGCCTGAATCACGCGGATGTACAAATATTTATCGCTTCCCACAATAAAATAATTCCGTTTTTTCCGTGTTGCGGCCGGTGCGGTGCGGCGCGGCAGTCCTGATCCCCTCCCCGTCCTGTCGTGTCCGCGCGGTGACTGCTCCCCCCCCCCCCCCCCGACTCGCTCTGCAGACAGCTGGCCGGATCGTATTCTAATGACGAGACAATCAATTCGGTTGGCCGCGACTTAAACCAAATTGTGCCTCCCCGCCCCGTCCCCTTACGGCGGTGACACTGCCAGGAAAAAACAGAATAGCGACTCCTCGCTGGGCTCTTATCGGTAGGAAGGGAGTTCCCCCTGCTCGAGTCGAGTGCATGCTCAAGTGTTACACGCGGCCAAGCCAAGTGAGTGACGGCGTGTTTTCTTAATTTTTTTCTCTGTCTCCTATAAAAGACCCAATAAACTGAATCAAAAATTAAACCCAAGCATTCCTTCTGTACTTAACGTGAACAGAGTTGCGTTGCAAAACAATCAATCCCATTGTCCTTCCCTCCCGGCGCCTGGCCTGGCAGCACGCAAGGCGCCGCCCGCGGGTTTCGCGTGGGGCCACACGTGTAAGGACCTAAACCCGCGGCACGAAGGCCGCCGCGCCCGCCGCGGCCCGCGACCCGCGGGCGACCAGCCACGCACGCAAAACGCACACACACACACTCACACTGATCGTCCTGCATAAACCCTCTCCGATCCGCGTGTGCACATCTCTCCCAATTGCGGGCGCGCACACGCACAGCTGATTTCGGCAGCCTCTCCCCTTACCATCACCCCGCCCTCGACCCCGCCCGTCGCGATGCTGCATTGGCCATTATTTGTGGGTCCACGCGGCCGGGAGGAGGTCTGTCAAGTTAGCGACGCTCAAAGCGTGAGCTTTGCGAAGCCTCGAACGCGTACGCTATGCCGTCGTTTTTCCGATGGGTGCTCGGCTTGTTCGGAGCATTCATCGACAAATCGAAGGAGGGCTGAGCATAGCGTAGCGTACGCGAGGGGTCCTTCACTCCGTTTAGTCATGTACAAACGGAAATTTCATCACTCTTTTCGTCACTTTCAAGTCATTTTTAGTCATTTTCAGTCACTTTTCGTCACCCAACCTTTTTTCAGTTTTAGTCATTTTTAAGTCATTTTTAGTCAGTTTCAGTCAATTTTGATCATTTGTAGTCACTTTTCGTCACTTTTTGTAACTATTCGTCACTTTTTGTCACTTTTTGTCATTTTTTGTCAATTTTAGTAATTTTATATGTAGTTGTTTTTGTCCTTTTCAGTCAATTTAAGTTATTTTTTAGTCATTGACTTATTTTTAATCTTTAGTCATGTACACGTAAGATCGAAGTGAAGGACCCCTCGAGCGTACGAGTCTACGCTGCGCGCGTCGCAAACTTTACAGAACTAGGGGCGCGGCGCGGCGGGGCGGGGCAGAGCTCGCCGTGCACTCGCATGCAAAGGACCTCCTCCTCCCTACTTCCGTCGATAAGCAGCAGCAGCAGCAGCAGCCCCAGTATCACGCCCGCCGGACGAGCCCGCCACCAAAAGTGGATCCACTTCACCTCATCCACCGCCTAGCTTCACGCACTTCCTCCTCGGCCTCCTCGGCGTGCAGCCCGGCCCGGCCCGGCGCGCGCGTGCCGCGTCCCAACGCGGACAGGATGATGCACCCCCAGCGGGTCGCTGGCCGGCCGCGTCCTGCCTCCCCTCCCCTCCCTCATTATCACGCTGCTGCCGAACACTGCTTCCCCTCCCCTCCCCTCTCCTCGCCGTGACGCCCGCGTAACGCTGAGGCAGTCGCGTTACTCAGCCGCCTCAGCAGCATGTGGACTGCAGCAGTAGCAGCCGCTTTTGCCGTGTTTACACCTCGCCGTCGATGGGCTTTCATTATAGACTGGACGCCCTCCTCCTTCTCTCCCCGCTGCACCCGCTGCACCGCACGCGTAAACACGCTGGGCCCGGGGCAGGCCGCGGCGACTACTTCGCCGCTCGTATTTTTAACGGCGAGGGCTCCGCCGCGGCGGGGGCGCTCCGCGAGGGCGCGGCCCTACGCAGAGCGCCCGCCGCGCCCGCCTTACTGACATATCACATTTGTAGCTGTGGGTGTGTGAGTTTTTCCAGTCGGGCATTAGTGTGTGAAAGCCTCAGGAAAATTCACGCACTCTTACCGGCACAAGTGTGCGGCTGGAAAAACCGCACAGCCACAAGCGACATTCACACGCACACCTGGGCTGGTACTCACCTGGACGGCGCGGGCCAGCTCCTCCGGCGGCAGGTTGGCCGGCGGCAGCTGCAGGTGGTCGGTAAAGTCTCGCAGCTGGTCGGCCGCGTCGCGGTAGCGCCGCCAGAGGTCGACGACGCGCTCGTAGCGCTCGGTGAGCAGCTCCACCTGCTCCTGGGCGCCGCCCCAGGCCTCGCCCGCCTCGCGCACCGCCGCGTCCACGCGCGCCGCCACCTCCGGGCAGCACACGGCGCGCAGCGGCTCGGCGGCCGCGGCCAGCGAGCCCACCAGGTCCCCGCGCTCCGACAGGGACGAGCGCACCGCCTGCGGGGGAGAGAGAGAGAAGGAGAGAAAGATTAGTATCAGATGCGAACCGAGATAGCTCCGTCGTCTAAATGTCTGCAATAGGGTATTTCACTGAATCTCGAAACGGAAGTAAAAAGTCGACAAGAAGTACTAAAACGATGGCAAGGGGGGAGGTGGAACCGTTTCCGTTTCCGCCTTCCTCTTCACCCCTCGCCCGTGTTTTAGTACTTTTTGTCGACTTCTTACTTCCGTTTCGAGATTCAGCGAAATACCCTATAGGGGTCGACCTGGGCCTGGGCGGACCGAAGCGCTCCCACCACGGAGCAGAGAGACATGGCGGCTCCACTCAGAACCTCTCGCGCCCGACCGCCACTCCGCACTGCACGCGGAGGCTGTCCGTCCGACGGGGTCCGCTCCGCGGTCCAGCCCGGTCCAGCCTCGCCCCACCCCGCCCCGCCCCGCCCCGCCCCGCCCCGCCCCCAGGCTTTGGCGCCCCGCCCCGCCCCGCCCCACCACACAGCCTTCCTCTCCCAAAGGGCTAAATGAGCC
This sequence comes from Frankliniella intonsa, assembly GCA_033675135.1. Lineage (NCBI taxonomy): Eukaryota > Metazoa > Arthropoda > Insecta > Thysanoptera > Thripidae > Frankliniella > Frankliniella intonsa. The sequence continues at coordinate 2,089,833 of CM066250.1, forward strand.
ACTCGCGCAGGGCAGGGCGCTGTTTGCCACCGGGTGAGGCGCGCCAGGGTACGAGCATCGCAACTCCCAACAGGTTCCAGCCAAGTTACGTGTGTGTATCATCACGATCATGCCTGCCCGGCCCGGCCCGGCGGCGGGAAGTCCGTCCGTCTGTCCGTTCCTCTAAGTCCGCCGTTCCCTTATCAGTGTCCGTCCAGCGATAACGCTCACCGCGCTCCCAAAGGGCTGGCCTGGGCGCGCGGCCCGGCCCGGCCCGGCCCGGCGCGTACCTGGTGCGCTGATTGCCCAGAGCAACTACACACTCAACTTCTGTGTGTTCCAGACCAACCCAGCTCCAGCCAGAGTAGGCAACCCGCAACACCCACGTGTCCGCGTGTTGCCTGATAGGCAGCGATTGACTACGAGTATCCGTACTCAGCGCCATACCTGTCGGTCAGTCACTTTACATGGAGCACGGACGGGGTCCCGGCCGTGTCACTGATCGCGGACGGTGCACTTGCACAATCCGCCCGCCCCCACCTATCGGTTGCCCCCGTCTGTCCCAGACGGCCACCACGCGACGTCGCGCAGCTGTGTGCCCGGCCCGCGCCGCCTTGCAACTCTGCAAACAGGCAGGTCGCACGCCCCGCACGCCCCGCCCCGTCCCGCCCCGCCCCGCCCCGCCCCGCCCCGCCCAGCCCCGGGGCAGGAACGCGAACGCCCCAAAACACAGCATGCAGCTGTTCGCAGAACGCAACTAAACTAGCGTCTATCTCGTATAGAACCGCCGCGCCGCGCCGGCGGCAAGCGGGCCGGAGGCAGTGTTGACAGAAAAGTAGGCAATAAGTAGCCCAAACACAGCGGAGTGAAGCGGGCTGCATCAGCGCCTGTCTACTAGGCAACATACACGCACCTGTGCAAATGTGTTGCCTGGTAGGAAGGCGCTAATGGAGCCTACTTTACTTGCTTGTCATTGGGCTACTTATTGCCTACTTTTCTGGCAACACTGGCCGGAGGGTGGGAGAATAAATCACGCCCATCCAGTCCAGAGGCTGTCCATCTGACACACGGCCGAGTCAATGACTCGAGTGACTTCTGCCTTCTGCTGGACGCAAGTGACGACCGTGCTCCTCACTCTTACTCACGCTCTCACACACATACGCACACTTAAACACTCTCTCTCACTCTCTTCCTTTTGCTTTCTGTCTGTCTGTCTGTCTGTCTGTCTGTCTGTCTGTCTGTCTGTCTGTCTGTCTGTCTGTCTGTCTCTCTGTCTGTCTGTCTCTCTCTCTCTCTCTCTCTCTCTCTCTCTCTCTCTCTCTCTCTCTCAGCTACACACACACACACACACACACACGCACACATACATAGACAGAGGGGCGCGCACACGCGAAAACACGCGAACATCAGCAGGGATGCTCGCAGTAGGCCAGCAAAGTGCGAGGCTCGCAGCCTGGCGCCCGGCCCATGCGCGTCTGCCACGAAAGACGAAATACTTCATAAAAGTGAGCCAAAAAGAACGCTGACTTCATTCACCCTCTCAGCCTCTGCCCTGCTCTACTCTCCTCGGCGAGGCCACGGCCGACACCCCCTCCCCGTCCCTCACCACCACATTTCCCTCGTCCGCCTGGTACAGTTTTCCGCGCGATAGGGCAGGCGCGGCGCGGCGCGGTCGTGTGATAACGGATTGGGATGACGCGAGGGGGTCGGGGCCGCCACACAACACCAGCCACGACACATTTTCAAAATCATCAGATGTAACTGTTTCGGCGCTGGACGCCGAAGTCGTCGCGTCCACGAAAGAACGGCCAAACGGCGATGATTTAGTGGACGCTGTTCTAGGTGGCTCGGATGCAGCGGGCGCTCTGGACTGGCGCCAGCACCGGCAACCACAAAATGCCAATCCGTAGGGGTGAAAGGCTGCTGGCGTCAGCAGTATCCCGCGGCCCTAACAGGGCTCGGCCGAAAAATTTGACGTTTTCGACTCCTTCTTTAAAAAGCGGGTGCGTGCCCAAAGCAGTCGAGGTCATCGCGTTGACCTGCCGTCGCGGACAGGGCCGTGACCGCGCGGGGCGAAGGGGCGCGTCAGGGTGGAGTAGTGACAAAACAAGAAGTCACGTCCGACACTGTCCACGTGTCCGTGTCTATAACGACTATTTCGAAGACAGCGCTTACAGCTGTCGCTTTGCTAGTGGTCCAACCCCGCCTCACCTCTGGCGGCATATAGCCAGTCACAGCGCGCGGCGCGGGGCGCAAGAGCACCTCGTCGGCGGCACGGCCCGCACCATGACCCGCGACTCGCCGGTGCCCGCTGGCTGTCGGCGTCCTCGCGGCAACCCGACGCGGCACGGGCCGTCAAACGCGCGCGGCGCGGCTCTACCCACTTTGCTCACGCTGCGCTCGCAGCCGCGGCCGGCGCGGAACTCACTGACTGCTCCGCCCGGGCCGCGGCGGGCCGCGTGGTGGCCCAGCCCCGCGGCGCGGCGGCGCGGCAGGCCGCGTCCGAGAGTGGGGGGGGGGGGGGGGGGCACACGAAACACAACACCGCCACTGTTTAAAGGCACGGTTATACCAAACAAGGTAAATGGGTGACTCTATGGAAATATACGGTAACGTTTTCCGTGCTATTATCATCATCGCACCTTAAGCACCTTTTGTGCTCTCACTACATTTTAATGCAATTGAAAGTACCCTCTATCCCTGACTGAAGAGTTGATTAGCGAAGGCACAGGCAGGTCCCAGCGCTGGGAAGGCCGACGGAGGCCGAAAAAAAGAGGGTGAGGGAAGGGGGTGCTTGCCGTGTCACGCAGTGCCCTGCTATGCCATGCCCTGTCAGGCTACGGGGGGCTGTAGCCTTGCCAGTCACAAACAAATATCTCGGCAGAGTTGTTGCGGTGAGGGTAAAAACCGCGCCTCATCAATTGTTTCTTTGAAAACAATCCGAATTTTTGCGCATAAACAAGCCCCCGTCATATCTTTACCCGAGAAAATAGCGCGCTATAGTGTACGTAACGCAGCAGTTAAAAGTTAGGTCTAGTCCAAATCAAGGCTGGGGCGACGGCACCCTGGCGGTCCGTCGCTACAAATGCACGTCTGTACGATGGGTTGCCTACCCGTGCAGCGCCAGGCGCTTCGGCGCATCGAAGCACTCACCTCGAGTCGCTCCGTTGCCGTCACCAGGCGGTCCAGGTCGAGGGAGGTCCCCACCGACAGCAGCTCCACCATGTAGTCGGCCTCCTGCACCGTCGACTGCACGGCCTCGAGGCGCTCCTCGAACGTCTTCCAGAGCTGCAGGCGCGTGGCGAGCAGGCCCAGCAGCGCCTGGCACTTGGCCTCCAGGCCGGCGTGTGTGTCCTGGCTGGCCGAGATGCGGCGCTCCAGGTGGCCGGGGGACACGGACACGCGCAGCCCGGTGGGCAGCGAGTGCAGCACCTGGCGCAGCGCCATGAGCTCCTGCCACTGGTCCTGCAGGTCGCGGCCCACGGCCTCGCACTCCAGCACGGCGCGCTCCACCACCTGGCTGTCCTCGCCCTCGCTGGCCGCGCAGCAGCGCAGCGCGTCCTCGTCGCGCCGGTGGTCGCGCGCCACCGCGGCCAGCCCGCGCTCCAGCGACTGCAGCTTCTCCACCAGCCGGGCGGCGTTCTCCGCCTCCTCGGAGAGCGTCGTCTCCAGGGAGCGCGCCACGCCGAGCAGGGCGCCGACCTGGTCGCTCTCCGTCGTGGGCAGCAGCCCGAGCCGGCTCAGGTCTTCTTGAATGTGAACCGCGCGGTGTCTCATCACCTGGGGTGACAGAAACAGTGTTAAATATTTATCGTGGGCAGAGTGAAATCATTCAGATCACTCGTCCCTAACACAAACCAAGTATCTTTGCGCAACCCCAGTCAAGCCACGCACGGCTGCGTCACCCCAGTGAAACCACGTATCGTTGCGCGACCCCAGTGAAACCACGTATCGCAATTTGTGGCTTTTTTTTCTTTGAAAACCAACATTCGATTTGGAATTCTTTGTACTATAAAAAAAATTTGTAGTCCACAAAAAATTGCCAAAAATTGCGTTACGTGGTTTCACTGGCGTCACGCAACGATACGTGGTTTCATTGGGGTCGCGCAGCCGTGCGTGGCTTGTCCGGGGTCGCGGGTTTGTGTTAGGGACGTGCGAGCTGCCTTTTCGGCTCACTCACTTGGAGGCGTTCGACGTAAAGGCTGAGCTCCTCTTGCGTCTTGATGACGCCGTGCATGTCGTCCAGCGCGGCGCCCAGCTCGCCCAGCTCGCGCTCCAGGAGCTTGAGCTTGTTGGCGACGGGCACGTCCTGCGCCTTCAGCTCCGATGTGAGCGACTCTTGCATGGCGTCCGCCCGGGCCACGACACGGCGCCAGCGCTCGTCCACCGCCGAGTGCGCAGCGCGGCGCTGCATCTCGTCCGAGACGGGGATGACGCGCAGGGCCGACTCCAGGTGGGCGCTCGCCTCGGCCCGCACCTGGCTGTGCAGCTCGACCTGGGCCTTGAGCTCCTACAAGGAAAGGGTCGGTGTTGAGGTTTTCAGCCAGGCAGCTACATGAGCCGTGCACTGTTAAACCAAGTGTTCAACTGCTCAACACTTGTATGTGTGCAACTTCCAGCCTGGCATGCGCATGTGTGCAACTCGGCAGTTGTGCAATTGAGAGTGTCAAACTTGCCAGTTGTACACTTGTAAGTGTTCAACTCAACAGTTGTGCACTTGCAAGTGTTCAACTACCCCGTGCAACACCATCCTCGTTGAACACTTGCAAGTGCACAACTGTCGAGTTAAACACTTTGAAGTGTACAACTGGCGAGTTTGACACGTGAAATTGCACAATTGCCTATTGCGCACTTGCACGTGCTCGGCTAGAAGTTGAAAACATACAAGTGTTGCACACTTCGTTTAACAGTGTGGGCGACGCTCTCGACTTACCCAGAACCGACGCATGTTCTCGGTCGGCGTCTTCTGCTCCATGTCGTCCAGCTCTAGTTCGGCCTCCGACAACCAGCAGCCCAACCGGTCCATCAGGACTTCGTAAGCCCGCCATGACTCGCGGAAGGTCACAAGACGATGGACGTTGTCGTTGACACTGTCCCGCAGGCGCAAGACTGTCTCCAGGTACTCGTCGTACGTCTCCTCGAGACCGGCGCAGCTCACCATGGCTTGCAGAAGGTGCGCTGTGTTTGTTAGGTGTTGTATTCTCGCGTGGTGCAGAGCCACGTCCGACTGGAGCGACTGAGAGGGAACGCAGGAGAATACGGTGTGAGGTAGCACACATATATCTTGTTACCACAGTTTACCGGGTGGCCCACTTGCCCTTGCGTTTGTGTAAGTAGGCAACCCATTGTACTGCAGATGAGCGAGGGCAAGAGGTGAGGAGGGGAGCGGCCCCTCTAGCTCCTCACCTCACCTGTTGCCCTCGCTCAGCTGAAGTACAATGGGTTGCCTACTTACACAAACGCAGGGGCAAGTGGACCACCCTGTACACGGACAAGCTGCTTACCTGGTACAGAGAGATGTACTGGTCGAAATCGTTGCAGGTGACGGAGCTCAGGTCGGGCTGTCGTTCGCGGGCGACTTGGAGCCATTTCTTCTCCTCGCGCACGCCCGCGTCCAGCAGGGTCCAGCGGCTGGCCGCCAACGCCATCTGCTGGGAGCGCGACGAGGCCGCGTCGAGTATGGCGGAAGCGCGCGCGTGCAGGCGGCCGTGCAGGGCTGAGTGGGCTGTACGAGTCTCCGGATCGAGCGAGCCCTCCAGAGACTCCAGCAGACCACGGCAGTGGCTTAGGTTTACGAAAAACTTTCTATGCTTTTGCATCTTAAATAAAAGAGAGAAAAAAACATGTTATGGCAATGTAGGACATTCATTGAAAACAAATTGTTACCTCAAAACTGAATATACCTCGTCTTGCAGATTTTGTAGATCTTTCACAGCAATCGGCGAGGATACCAGAGCCTCTGCAACGTCAGTAATCTGTTCCAACTCTCCCAGTGTTGCAACATATTCTCCTGCTAGGGCAATTCTCTGCTCAACGCGCTCCTTATTTTCAGCAATGTCCTGACGGTTTTGTCTGATAATGTCCTGAAGGGGGTATATTTCAGGGGGTAGGTCATGTCCAGGGAAATCACGAAGAAGGCCGTGGGCTGCTTTTAGCAGTTGGGAGACTCGCACAGCATGATTTGAATTTTCACCGTCGATCTGGTCAATATGAGCCAAAAGTTCTCTAGCAGACCCATCAGATGCCGCGATTGCTTGTAGCTGGTCTCGCGTACCTAGAACCAGATCGTGCAGCAAATCGACTTCTTGCGTAAATGCATTCCATCTGTTGAGGTCATCCTCCTGCTGCTTTTTAGCGTCCTTTGCAAGTTCACTTATATCTGCTCCTTGCTCAGCTAATGATTTTACGTACGGACTTAGCTGGTTTTGTGAGCCTAACAGCGAGTCGACATCATTTATACCCTTGGTGGCCCGCTTTGCCATTCCCTCTAAGTCTCCAAGCTCTTTTACTCTCTCTGTAGAGGGGCCATCTTTGCTGTGAATCTCTCTCAACACTAGGATACGATACTCAATAGCCTGAAGCCAAGTTGCTATGCCCTCTAAGATTTTGACTGCAGACTCTTCCTTATCTTCCTTTCTGGCTTTCGGTAAACTACGCAGAAGCTGTTTCACGCGTTCTTCTTCCTTAGTGGGATCAAGAGACTGGTCTCCTTGAACCGAAGCCAGGTAAAGAACATTAGGTCGCCTAGATGGATAACCAGATCCACCTTTCACACGTCTTAATGTTTTGTTCAAGCGATTTTCAGAAGTGGGGCCCTTTGAGGATTGGGGAGCTTCAATTGAAAGCTCTTGAGGACGTTCTCCTTGAATGAAGTTTTGTGTCAGAGTTTTAACGTCTGGTTCTAAAATTATATCCACGTTTGTCATTATATTGCTTCCAGGCTCAAGCTCAATGTTACTGTGTACAGAAGCATCTGTAGGTTTTCCAGACTTTTTATGTTTATCTTGGGACCCACGTTTTGTTTTGGGCATAATATTTTTTATTTCTTCTTTCCCTAGAGTAACATTGGTGACAGAAACATTGTCTGATCCTGGTAGTACTGTGACAGACGTTTTTATTGTCACTTCAATCGGTTGGTCTGAGCTACACGACGACGTTTGGTCGTCATCTGATGGAGCTGGAACGGGGGATGTTTGCATGGCTGCAACAGTTGTTGCCACTTCTCTCCGGGCACTTGGAACCGGAGATGTTGTCTGCTGAGCAACTTCATTGGTCGAACTAAAAGTCTGGACACTTGATTCAGCTGAGGGCACTGGCGCAAGTGTCTGCACACTCTGAGAGCCAGTTTCAGGGACAGGTGTCTGTACGCCAGCATCGTCAGATTGCACTGATATTTGTTTTGGACTAGATGGCTTTGACGTTTGCATGCCGCTTTCTGAATGTTTTGGGGGCTCTGTTTGGACTGAGAATTCTGTTGTAGACTTTTGAGGCTCAGTCACGGGTGAGATAGTTTGCATGCCATCGTCCTTTGTTTCCATGCTGACAGTCTGTGATTGCGATGAAAGCAGTTTCGGGCGCTCTGGCGAACTGGTCTGTGACGCCTCCTCTAGCCCAGGGTCTTTCCTCGGTGGGCTCTGGGGTAACTCTTGTTGGCGCGGAGATGTTTGCACCGATTCCTCTATTGTTGGTTCTGCCACAGTTTGGACGCTAAGATCCTCTGTTGATATCTGTACAGTCATTTGGGTAGTTGTCTGGGCACCACCTTCCTGAGTCGGCACACGTTCAAGTACTGGGATAGACTTTGCAAGTTGACCTGAAACGCCAGCTCTTGCTTCTGGGCTTGAGGGACTTGATATTACACTTTCCTCAACAATACGCACCATGTCATCCGGAGATGAAGAGGGTATAGTGTGAGCTGAGCTCCTCGCGGAGTCTACAGAAGCGATGATAGCAGTCTTAATTTCGGTCTTAGGTTCTACATCCGATAAACTTGTAGCTGCAGATGGAGTGGCCGGGCTTGACTTAGGTAAATTAGTTTCAGTATCAGACCAATTCACGGGTAGTTTTTGTCGTTTCTTCGTTTTCTTCCTACCTCTCCGAGTGAAGTCTTCACTGAGACTAAATTCATCCATCGTCGTGGCATCTTCTGGTTCATATCCATGTTCAAATGTCTTCGTTACACTGTCTAGCTCAGATAACGGCGTGTGTAAGTCTTTTCGAAGGACATCATCGCTCGGTAACGGAGAGTCGGCAGACGAGACTGTGTCCTCAGGCACAAAAATGTCAGTCGATTCAACCAAAGATGAAGATACTGATATGTCATCCTCCAGAGATTTAATTTCTTGAGCAGGAATATGGGTTTCGTGTACTTCCGGGCTTGGTATGTCAACTGTACTCCACTGCTTTGTCAGTTCAAGAGAAGGGTGAGTGCCAGATTTCTCCATAACAACGGTAGACTTAAGCTGAGGTGTTTGTCCTTTCTCATCAGCTTTACCTTGTAGTTGTAAGGATACGTTATATGTCTGTGTTCCACCTGATTCCACCTCGAGCAGTGCAGGACTCATCGGTGATGTAGCAATAGACACGTGTCCAATGGGAGAGGGAGTCTCAGGTTCATCAATAAACAGTTCAGTAACATGTTCCTTACCATTAGGGTCTACAACTATAGTCACTACACGACTTCTACGGTACTTTGCTTCATTTTCCCCCTTAGGTACTTCCACAGGTTCTTCCTGAAACTCTTCTGTCGTAGTTTCCTTGCCGTTGGGGCCAATGACTTTACGAATTATTTTCACAATTCGTGTGACTAAAGTTGGTGATTCAGATTTTGACTTCAAAGACTTTCTTGGCTGAGGAAGTGGTGGAACATCATCATGGCACAGGCGCTCATTTGAGATGAAGTCAATAGATGACTGGGACACGTCTTTAGAAGGAGATGGATCTCCAATCTGGCGCAAGCTACTCACGGTTAAGGGAGTAAGAAGGGTGGCAGAGACGGTACCAACTTCAGGAACTTCCACAGTTTTCTCGTAGATGTGCTCTTTGCCATCCGGACTTACAACCTTCTGGATCGTTTTGCGGGTAGTAGTAACTGTTGTTGCAATAACGTTACTTGCTTCAGCGCCGATTGCAGGTTCCTCAACTTCTTCTGTAACATGTTGTCTTCCGTCGGGGTCGATGGTAATGCAAGTAGTTTTTCGTACCCACAAAAGTGATTTAGCTTGGTCTGTAACGTCTAATGGTTCGTCATTATGCTCTTCAACGACTTCCTGTCCATCGGGAGAAGTGACTTTTTTGATAACTTTCCTTGTTTTGGATACTCGTCCTGTTGTAACAGACGGAACAGTTTCTTCAATGATGATATAAGAAACGGTAGAGCCCAAATGTTCACCAGCTAGCACATTCAGATTAGTTCCGTCATCGCCAATAACCTTGTGATATGGTTTCGTATTCACAAGGTGCGAGAGTACTAAACATTTCTCCACGTCACTTCCTTCCGAAGGCTCATCAACCACTTCCTCTACTTCGCGCTCTTCACCATTGATGGTAACAACGCGTCGAACGATTCGACGGATGCTTTTGACTTGTTGAGGAAGAACAACTTGACGCTGAGTATCTGGATGTGGACTTCCTTCTCCTTCAGAACTTAAAGCTTTTGTAAGAATTTTCTTCGTTTTCTTTATAAGACGCCCAAATGCAGACGGTTTACTATCATCCTGATCACTGTCATCAATTAACTCCTCTGTTACGTCCTCTCCACCGTCACGATGAATTAAAATTGTAATAACTTTTCTAGCACGCCTAAGATGATCTTGTGAAAATTCTTCCAAAGTCAAGACTTCTGGTTCCTCTCTATCTTCATAAGATTCCTGTACAGTGCCGTCAGCACCCACACGCTTGGTAATAACTCTAATTTTTCTCATGACAACTTTGGTTTGTGGTGATGGAGATGGCATATCAGTAACAGTCTGAAAGAGAAAATACCTCATTGTTATTGATATGGAAACGATAAAACAAAACTGTTAGGACAGCATCAAAAAAGTTAAAAGTGTGACTTTCTGACATTATATTACATAAACCATAAAATTAATCCAACAGAAATACTGCAGTTTCAATATAAAAGCACACAAAGAAAATTAATAGCACAGAAAAGTCATGCAAACCGAAAGACTATCAACACGACGGAAAACCCATTTTACAATAGGTGCAGTGCAGACATATATTTTCAAACAGCACACCCATGCACTTTCATGCAACTACGATACCAAACAGTACAAACGTATACCATGGTAATAATTTCAGACCACAGAAACGTAAATGAACATCCAACCAAATCCGAAAGATAAATATGTTAGTCAATCAAGGAACCACAATATAAAACATTTAGAACTCGAATTTCAGGCAACAATCTGAAGAATAAATTCCTGTAGTTAGTTGACTTTACAAAATGCATCATAAATACTAACCTTAACCATTGATAAAAAACAAAAGCAAAGATAAAAACACCGCAACAAATAATAAGAAAAAAACACAGCCGAAAACCAAATGTTTATTTAGAGACACAACCATGAACCGTTCAAAAGAGAAAACCTCCTAAGAAACCGAGCAGCCACATTCACAACACTCACAAACATGCGAACTATTGTTACTTCTCACCTTAGGCAAACCAGGGGTCTGAACACTACCGTCACTTCTATGAACTTCAATCGGCAGTGCAGATGTACCAGCAGTCAAGTCAGACGCGAGTTCTTGACCCAAACGAGATGCAACAGAACTGATGATCTTGTCCAGGGCCGACGGCTTGTCGTCCTGGGGCTCCTCCACCTTCTCGTCGGCCACCTGCCTCTTGCCGTCCTTGACCACGATGGTGCGCACCACGCGGCGGATGACGCGGAACTTGCCCGGCTTCGTCTCCTCCAGGTCGGTCTCCACGACCTGCTCGCTGCCGTCGGGCTGCACCACCACGTACACCAGCTTAGTGACCTTCTTCTTGGCGCCCTTGGGCATGGCCTCCTCCGGCTCCTCCACGTCCTCCTCGGTCGTCTGCTCCGAGCCGTCGGGGCGCTGCACTCGGCGGATCAGTTTGACGCGTCGCACCCACTCCTCGGGACGCTTCTTGAGCTGGTCCTGGGACACGTACAGCTCCGGGAAGTGCACGTCCTCCTCAGTGACGTGCTCCTTGCCGTCGGGGCCGATCACCTTGCGAATGATCTTCCTGAGGCGCGAGAAGATGGACGTCTTGGCGCCCTCGGGGTGGTCGTCCACGTCTTCCTGGGTCACCTCCTCCTGCCCGTCGGGGCGCACCACGATGTAAATGGTGCGCTTGATGACGCGCGGCCTGGCCGGGTCCACCAGCTCGGCGGGCATGGGCTCCTCGCGCTTCTCCTCCGTCACCGTCTCCTTGCCGTCGGGGTGGATCACCTTGCGCACGATCTTCACCTTGATGATGTTCTCGCCCACGGGCTGCGTCTGCCTCTCCAGGCTGCCGCCCTTCGGCGACGCCTCGGCCTTGGGCGCCTTGGACTTGACCTCCTCGACGGGGGCCTTGTCTTTGGGCTTCTTCTCCTTCTTGCTCTTGGTGTCCGGGGTCTGCGGCTCTGGCGTCTTTTCCTTCTTCTCCTTCTTGTCTTTGTGCTTCTTGTCCTTCTCGGGCTCGGGCGAGGCCGGCACGGCGACGGCCACGCTGATCTTGGGGTCTGGCCGCTCGTCCCAGTACGATTTCTCGACCTGGATGAACTCGGCCGTGGGCGGGCGCAGGTCGGGCCGGTCCTCGCCGGGCTTGGCCTGCTTCGGCGCGAAGGCGATGGTGACGGCGCTGATGATCTTGTCCAGGGCCGACGGCTTGTCGTCCTGGGGCTCCTCCACCTTCTCGTCGGCCACCTGCCTCTTGCCGTCCTTGACCACGATGGTGCGCACCACGCGGCGGATGACGCGGAACTTGCCCGGCTTCGTCTCCTCCAGGTCGGTCTCCACGACCTGCTCGCTGCCGTCGGGCTGCACCACCACGTACACCAGCTTAGTGACCTTCTTCTTGGCGCCCTTGGGCATGGCCTCCTCCGGCTCCTCCACGTCCTCCTCGGTCGTCTGCTCCGAGCCGTCGGGGCGCTGCACTCGGCGGATCAGTTTGACGCGTCGCACCCACTCCTCGGGACGCTTCTTGAGCTGGTCCTGGGACACGTACAGCTCCGGGAAGTGCACGTCCTCCTCAGTGACGTGCTCCTTGCCGTCGGGGCCGATCACCTTGCGAATGATCTTCCTGAGGCGCGAGAAGATGGACGTCTTGGCGCCCTCGGGGTGGTCGTCCACGTCTTCCTGGGTCACCTCCTCCTGCCCGTCGGGGCGCACCACGATGTAAATGGTGCGCTTGATGACGCGCGGCCTGGCCGGGTCCACCAGCTCGGCGGGCATGGGCTCCTCGCGCTTCTCCTCCGTCACCGTCTCCTTGCCGTCGGGGTGGATCACCTTGCGCACGATCTTCACCTTGATGATGTTCTCGCCCACGGGCTGCGTCTGCCTCTCCAGGCTGCCGCCCTTCGGCGACGCCTCGGCCTTGGGCGCCTTGGACTTGACCTCCTCGACGGGGGCCTTGTCTTTGGGCTTCTTCTCCTTCTTGCTCTTGGTGTCCGGGGTCTGCGGCTCTGGCGTCTTTTCCTTCTTCTCCTTCTTGTCTTTGTGCTTCTTGTCCTTCTCGGGCTCGGGCGAGGCCGGCACGGCGACGGCCACGCTGATCTTGGGGTCTGGCCGCTCGTCCCAGTACGATTTCTCGACCTGGATGAACTCGGCCGTGGGCGGGCGCAGGTCGGGCCGGTCCTCGCCGGGCTTGGCCTGCTTCGGCGCGAAGGCGATGGTGACGGCGCTGATGATCTTGTCCAGGGCCGACGGCTTGTCGTCCTGGGGCTCCTCCACCTTCTCGTCGGCCACCTGCCTCTTGCCGTCCTTGACCACGATGGTGCGCACCACGCGGCGGATGACGCGGAACTTGCCCGGCTTCGTCTCCTCCAGGTCGGTCTCCACGACCTGCTCGCTGCCGTCGGGCTGCACCACCACGTACACCAGCTTAGTGACCTTCTTCTTGGCGCCCTTGGGCATGGCCTCCTCCGGCTCCTCCACGTCCTCCTCGGTCGTCTGCTCCGAGCCGTCGGGGCGCTGCACTCGGCGGATCAGTTTGACGCGTCGCACCCACTCCTCGGGACGCTTCTTGAGCTGGTCCTGGGACACGTACAGCTCCGGGAAGTGCACGTCCTCCTCAGTGACGTGCTCCTTGCCGTCGGGGCCGATCACCTTGCGAATGATCTTCCTGAGGCGCGAGAAGATGGACGTCTTGGCGCCCTCGGGGTGGTCGTCCACGTCTTCCTGGGTCACCTCCTCCTGCCCGTCGGGGCGCACCACGATGTAAATGGTGCGCTTGATGACGCGCGGCCTGGCCGGGTCCACCAGCTCGGCGGGCATGGGCTCCTCGCGCTTCTCCTCCGTCACCGTCTCCTTGCCGTCGGGGTGGATCACCTTGCGCACGATCTTCACCTTGATGATGTTCTCGCCCACGGGCTGCGTCTGCCTCTCCAGGCTGCCGCCCTTCGGCGACGCCTCGGCCTTGGGCGCCTTGGACTTGACCTCCTCCACGGGGGCCTTGTCTTTGGGCTTCTTCTCCTTCTTGCTCTTGGTGTCCGGGGTCTGCGGCTCTGGCGTCTTTTCCTTCTTCTCCTTCTTGTCTTTGTGCTTCTTGTCCTTCTCGGGCTCGGGCGAGGCCGGCACGGCGACGGCCACGCTGATCTTGGGGTCTGGCCGCTCGTCCCAGTACGATTTCTCGACCTGGATGAACTCGGCCGTGGGCGGGCGCAGGTCGGGCCGGTCCTCGCCGGGCTTGGCCTGCTTCGGCGCGAAGGCGATGGTGACGGCGCTGATGATCTTGTCCAGGGCCGACGGCTTGTCGTCCTGGGGCTCCTCCACCTTCTCGTCGGCCACCTGCCTCTTGCCGTCCTTGACCACGATGGTGCGCACCACGCGGCGGATGACGCGGAACTTGCCCGGCTTCGTCTCCTCCAGGTCGGTCTCCACGACCTGCTCGCTGCCGTCGGGCTGCACCACCACGTACACCAGCTTAGTGACCTTCTTCTTGGCGCCCTTGGGCATGGCCTCCTCCGGCTCCTCCACGTCCTCCTCGGTCGTCTGCTCCGAGCCGTCGGGGCGCTGCACTCGGCGGATCAGTTTGACGCGTCGCACCCACTCCTCGGGACGCTTCTTGAGCTGGTCCTGGGACACGTACAGCTCCGGGAAGTGCACGTCCTCCTCAGTGACGTGCTCCTTGCCGTCGGGGCCGATCACCTTGCGAATGATCTTCCTGAGGCGCGAGAAGATGGACGTCTTGGCGCCCTCGGGGTGGTCGTCCACGTCTTCCTGGGTCACCTCCTCCTGCCCGTCGGGGCGCACCACGATGTAAATGGTGCGCTTGATGACGCGCGGCCTGGCCGGGTCCACCAGCTCGGCGGGCATGGGCTCCTCGCGCTTCTCCTCCGTCACCGTCTCCTTGCCGTCGGGGTGGATCACCTTGCGCACGATCTTCACCTTGATGATGTTCTCGCCCACGGGCTGCGTCTGCCTCTCCAGGCTGCCGCCCTTCGGCGACGCCTCGGCCTTGGGCGCCTTGGACTTGACCTCCTCGACGGGGGCCTTGTCTTTGGGCTTCTTCTCCTTCTTGCTCTTGGTGTCCGGGGTCTGCGGCTCTGGCGTCTTTTCCTTCTTCTCCTTCTTGTCTTTGTGCTTCTTGTCCTTCTCGGGCTCGGGCGAGGCCGGCACGGCGACGGCCACGCTGATCTTGGGGTCTGGCCGCTCGTCCCAGTACGATTTCTCGACCTGGATGAACTCGGCCGTGGGCGGGCGCAGGTCGGGCCGGTCCTCGCCGGGCTTGGCCTGCTTCGGCGCGAAGGCGATGGTGACGGCGCTGATGATCTTGTCCAGGGCCGACGGCTTGTCGTCCTGGGGCTCCTCCACCTTCTCGTCGGCCACCTGCCTCTTGCCGTCCTTGACCACGATGGTGCGCACCACGCGGCGGATGACGCGGAACTTGCCCGGCTTCGTCTCCTCCAGGTCGGTCTCCACGACCTGCTCGCTGCCGTCGGGCTGCACCACCACGTACACCAGCTTAGTGACCTTCTTCTTGGCGCCCTTGGGCATGGCCTCCTCCGGCTCCTCCACGTCCTCCTCGGTCGTCTGCTCCGAGCCGTCGGGGCGCTGCACTCGGCGGATCAGTTTGACGCGTCGCACCCACTCCTCGGGACGCTTCTTGAGCTGGTCCTGGGACACGTACAGCTCCGGGAAGTGCACGTCCTCCTCAGTGACGTGCTCCTTGCCGTCGGGGCCGATCACCTTGCGAATGATCTTCCTGAGGCGCGAGAAGATGGACGTCTTGGCGCCCTCGGGGTGGTCGTCCACGTCTTCCTGGGTCACCTCCTCCTGCCCGTCGGGGCGCACCACGATGTAAATGGTGCGCTTGATGACGCGCGGCCTGGCCGGGTCCACCAGCTCGGCGGGCATGGGCTCCTCGCGCTTCTCCTCCGTCACCGTCTCCTTGCCGTCGGGGTGGATCACCTTGCGCACGATCTTCACCTTGATGATGTTCTCGCCCACGGGCTGCGTCTGCCTCTCCAGGCTGCCGCCCTTCGGCGACGCCTCGGCCTTGGGCGCCTTGGACTTGACCTCCTCGACGGGGGCCTTGTCTTTGGGCTTCTTCTCCTTCTTGCTCTTGGTGTCCGGGGTCTGCGGCTCTGGCGTCTTTTCCTTCTTCTCCTTCTTGTCTTTGTGCTTCTTGTCCTTCTCGGGCTCGGGCGAGGCCGGCACGGCGACGGCCACGCTGATCTTGGGGTCTGGCCGCTCGTCCCAGTACGATTTCTCGACCTGGATGAACTCGGCCGTGGGCGGGCGCAGGTCGGGCCGGTCCTCGCCGGGCTTGGCCTGCTTCGGCGCGAAGGCGATGGTGACGGCGCTGATGATCTTGTCCAGGGCCGACGGCTTGTCGTCCTGGGGCTCCTCCACCTTCTCGTCGGCCACCTGCCTCTTGCCGTCCTTGACCACGATGGTGCGCACCACGCGGCGGATGACGCGGAACTTGCCCGGCTTCGTCTCCTCCAGGTCGGTCTCCACGACCTGCTCGCTGCCGTCGGGCTGCACCACCACGTACACCAGCTTAGTGACCTTCTTCTTGGCGCCCTTGGGCATGGCCTCCTCCGGCTCCTCCACGTCCTCCTCGGTCGTCTGCTCCGAGCCGTCGGGGCGCTGCACTCGGCGGATCAGTTTGACGCGTCGCACCCACTCCTCGGGACGCTTCTTGAGCTGGTCCTGGGACACGTACAGCTCCGGGAAGTGCACGTCCTCCTCAGTGACGTGCTCCTTGCCGTCGGGGCCGATCACCTTGCGAATGATCTTCCTGAGGCGCGAGAAGATGGACGTCTTGGCGCCCTCGGGGTGGTCGTCCACGTCTTCCTGGGTCACCTCCTCCTGCCCGTCGGGGCGCACCACGATGTAAATGGTGCGCTTGATGACGCGCGGCCTGGCCGGGTCCACCAGCTCGGCGGGCATGGGCTCCTCGCGCTTCTCCTCCGTCACCGTCTCCTTGCCGTCGGGTGGATCACCTTGCGCACGATCTTCACCTTGATGATGTTCTCGCCCACGGGCTGCGTCTGCCTCTCCAGGCTGCCGCCCTTCGGCGACGCCTCGGCCTTGGGCGCCTTGGACTTGACCTCCTCGACGGGGGCCTTGTCTTTGGGCTTCTTCTCCTTCTTGCTCTTGGTGTCCGGGGTCTGCGGCTCTGGCGTCTTTTCCTTCTTCTCCTTCTTGTCTTTGTGCTTCTTGTCCTTCTCGGGCTCGGGCGAGGCCGGCACGGCGACGGCCACGCTGATCTTGGGGTCTGGCCGCTCGTCCCAGTACGATTTCTCGACCTGGATGAACTCGGCCGTGGGCGGGCGCAGGTCGGGCCGGTCCTCGCCGGGCTTGGCCTGCTTCGGCGCGAAGGCGATGGTGACGGCGCTGATGATCTTGTCCAGGGCCGACGGCTTGTCGTCCTGGGGCTCCTCCACCTTCTCGTCGGCCACCTGCCTCTTGCCGTCCTTGACCACGATGGTGCGCACCACGCGGCGGATGACGCGGAACTTGCCCGGCTTCGTCTCCTCCAGGTCGGTCTCCACGACCTGCTCGCTGCCGTCGGGCTGCACCACCACGTACACCAGCTTAGTGACCTTCTTCTTGGCGCCCTTGGGCATGGCCTCCTCCGGCTCCTCCACGTCCTCCTCGGTCGTCTGCTCCGAGCCGTCGGGGCGCTGCACTCGGCGGATCAGTTTGACGCGTCGCACCCACTCCTCAGGACGCTTCTTGAGCTGGTCCTGGGACACGTACAGCTCCGGGAAGTGCACGTCCTCCTCAGTGACGTGCTCCTTGCCGTCGGGGCCGATCACCTTGCGAATGATCTTCCTGAGGCGCGAGAAGATGGACGTCTTGGCGCCCTCGGGGTGGTCGTCCACGTCTTCCTGGGTCACCTCCTCCTGCCCGTCGGGGCGCACCACGATGTAAATGGTGCGCTTGATGACGCGCGGCCTGGCCGGAGTCCACCAGCTCGGCGGGCATGGGCTCCTCGCGCTTCTCCTCCGTCACCGTCTCCTTGCCGTCGGGGTGGATCACCTTGCGCACGATCTTCACCTTGATGATGTTCTCGCCCACGGGCTGCGTCTGCCTCTCCAGGCTGCCGCCCTTCGGCGACGCCTCGGCCTTGGGCGCCTTGGACTTGACCTCCTCGACGGGGCCTTGTCTTTGGGCTTCTTCTCCTTCTTGCTCTTGGTGTCCGGGGTCTGCGGCTCTGGCGTCTTTTCCTTCTTCTCCTTCTTGTCTTTGTGCTTCTTGTCCTTCTCGGGCTCGGGCGAGGCCGGCACGGCGACGGCCACGCTGATCTTGGGGTCTGGCCGCTCGTCCCAGTACGATTTCTCGACCTGGATGAACTCGGCCGTGGGCGGGCGCAGGTCGGGCCGGTCCTCGCCGGGCTTGGCCTGCTTCGGCGCGAAGGCGATGGTGACGGCGCTGATGATCTTGTCCAGGGCCGACGGCTTGTCGTCCTGGGGCTCCTCCACCTTCTCGTCGGCCACCTGCCTCTTGCCGTCCTTGACCACGATGGTGCGCACCACGCGGCGGATGACGCGGAACTTGCCCGGCTTCGTCTCCTCCAGGTCGGTCTCCACGACCTGCTCGCTGCCGTCGGGCTGCACCACCACGTACACCAGCTTAGTGACCTTCTTCTTGGCGCCCTTGGGCATGGCCTCCTCCGGCTCCTCCACGTCCTCCTCGGTCGTCTGCTCCGAGCCGTCGGGGCGCTGCACTCGGCGGATCAGTTTGACGCGTCGCACCCACTCCTCAGGACGCTTCTTGAGCTGGTCCTGGGACACGTACAGCTCCGGGAAGTGCACGTCCTCCTCAGTGACGTGCTCCTTGCCGTCGGGGCCGATCACCTTGCGAATGATCTTCCTGAGGCGCGAGAAGATGGACGTCTTGGCGCCCTCGGGGTGGTCGTCCACGTCTTCCTGGGTCACCTCCTCCTGCCCGTCGGGGCGCACCACGATGTAAATGGTGCGCTTGATGACGCGCGGCCTGGCCGGGTCCACCAGCTCGGCGGGCATGGGCTCCTCGCGCTTCTCCTCCGTCACCGTCTCCTTGCCGTCGGGGTGGATCACCTTGCGCACGATCTTCACCTTGATGATGTTCTCGCCCACGGGCTGCGTCTGCCTCTCCAGGCTGCCGCCCTTCGGCGACGCCTCGGCCTTGGGCGCCTTGGACTTGACCTCCTCGACGGGGGCCTTGTCTTTGGGCTTCTTCTCCTTCTTGCTCTTGGTGTCCGGGGTCTGCGGCTCTGGCGTCTTTTCCTTCTTCTCCTTCTTGTCTTTGTGCTTCTTGTCCTTCTCGAGGCTCGGGCGAGGCCGGCACGGCGACGGCCACGCTGATCTTGGGGTCTGGCCGCTCGTCCCAGTACGATTTCTCGACCTGGATGAACTCGGCCGTGGGCGGGCGCAGGTCGGGCCGGTCCTCGCCGGGCTTGGCCTGCTTCGGCGCGAAGGCGATGGTGACGGCGCTGATGATCTTGTCCAGGGCCGACGGCTTGTCGTCCTGGGGCTCCTCCACCTTCTCGTCGGCCACCTGCCTCTTGCCGTCCTTGACCACGATGGTGCGCACCACGCGGCGGATGACGCGGAACTTGCCCGGCTTCGTCTCCTCCAGGTCGGTCTCCACGACCTGCTCGCTGCCGTCGGGCTGCACCACCACGTACACCAGCTTAGTGACCTTCTTCTTGGCGCCCTTGGGCATGGCCTCCTCCGGCTCCTCCACGTCCTCCTCGGTCGTCTGCTCCGAGCCGTCGGGGCGCTGCACTCGGCGGATCAGTTTGACGCGTCGCACCCACTCCTCGGGACGCTTCTTGAGCTGGTCCTGGGACACGTACAGCTCCGGGAAGTGCACGTCCTCCTCAGTGACGTGCTCCTTGCCGTCGGGGCCGATCACCTTGCGAATGATCTTCCTGAGGCGCGAGAAGATGGACGTCTTGGCGCCCTCGGGGTGGTCGTCCACGTCTTCCTGGGTCACCTCCTCCTGCCCGTCGGGGCGCACCACGATGTAAATGGTGCGCTTGATGACGCGCGGCCTGGCCGGGTCCACCAGCTCGGCGGGCATGGGCTCCTCGCGCTTCTCCTCCGTCACCGTCTCCTTGCCGTCGGGGTGGATCACCTTGCGCACGATCTTCACCTTGATGATGTTCTCGCCCACGGGCTGCGTCTGCCTCTCCAGGCTGCCGCCCTTCGGCGACGCCTCGGCCTTGGGCGCCTTGGACTTGACCTCCTCGACGGGGGCCTTGTCTTTGGGCTTCTTCTCCTTCTTGCTCTTGGTGTCCGGGGTCTGCGGCTCTGGCGTCTTTTCCTTCTTCTCCTTCTTGTCTTTGTGCTTCTTGTCCTTCTCAGGCTCGGGCGAGGCCGGCACGGCGACGGCCACGCTGATCTTGGGGTCTGGCCGCTCGTCCCAGTACGATTTCTCGACCTGGATGAACTCGGCCGTGGGCGGGCGCAGGTCGGGCCGGTCCTCGCCGGGCTTGGCCTGCTTCGGCGCGAAGGCGATGGTGACGGCGCTGATGATCTTGTCCAGGGCCGACGGCTTGTCGTCCTGGGGCTCCTCCACCTTCTCGTCGGCCACCTGCCTCTTGCCGTCCTTGACCACGATGGTGCGCACCACGCGGCGGATGACGCGGAACTTGCCCGGCTTCGTCTCCTCCAGGTCGGTCTCCACGACCTGCTCGCTGCCGTCGGGCTGCACCACCACGTACACCAGCTTAGTGACCTTCTTCTTGGCGCCCTTGGGCATGGCCTCCTCCGGCTCCTCCACGTCCTCCTCGGTCGTCTGCTCCGAGCCGTCGGGGCGCTGCACTCGGCGGATCAGGTTGACGCGTCGCACCCACTCCTCAGGACGCTTCTTGAGCTGGTCCTGGGACACGTACAGCTCCGGGAAGTGCACGTCCTCCTCAGTGACGTGCTCCTTGCCGTCGGGGCCGATCACCTTGCGAATGATCTTCCTGAGGCGCGAGAAGATGGACGTCTTGGCGCCCTCGGGGTGGTCGTCCACGTCTTCCTGGGTCACCTCCTCCTGCCCGTCGGGGCGCACCACGATGTAAATGGTGCGCTTGATGACGCGCGGCCTGGCCGGGTCCACCAGCTCGGCGGGCATGGGCTCCTCGCGCTTCTCCTCCGTCACCGTCTCCTTGCCGTCGGGGTGGATCACCTTGCGCACGATCTTCACCTTGATGATGTTCTCGCCCACGGGCTGCGTCTGCCTCTCCAGGCTGCCGCCCTTCGGCGACGCCTCGGCCTTGGGCGCCTTGGACTTGACCTCCTCGACGGGGGCCTTGTCTTTGGGCTTCTTCTCCTTCTTGCTCTTGGTGTCCGGGGTCTGCGGCTCTGGCGTCTTTTCCTTCTTCTCCTTCTTGTCTTTGTGCTTCTTGTCCTTCTCGGGCTCGGGCGAGGCCGGCACGGCGACGGCCACGCTGATCTTGGGGTCTGGCCGCTCGTCCCAGTACGATTTCTCGACCTGGATGAACTCGGCCGTGGGCGGGCGCAGGTCGGGCCGGTCCTCGCCGGGCTTGGCCTGCTTCGGCGCGAAGGCGATGGTGACGGCGCTGATGATCTTGTCCAGGGCCGACGGCTTGTCGTCCTGGGGCTCCTCCACCTTCTCGTCGGCCACCTGCCTCTTGCCGTCCTTGACCACGATGGTGCGCACCACGCGGCGGATGACGCGGAACTTGCCCGGCTTCGTCTCCTCCAGGTCGGTCTCCACGACCTGCTCGCTGCCGTCGGGCTGCACCACCACGTACACCAGCTTAGTGACCTTCTTCTTGGCGCCCTTGGGCATGGCCTCCTCCGGCTCCTCCACGTCCTCCTCGGTCGTCTGCTCCGAGCCGTCGGGGCGCTGCACTCGGCGGATCAGTTTGACGCGTCGCACCCACTCCTCGGGACGCTTCTTGAGCTGGTCCTGGGACACGTACAGCTCCGGGAAGTGCACGTCCTCCTCAGTGACGTGCTCCTTGCCGTCGGGGCCGATCACCTTGCGAATGATCTTCCTGAGGCGCGAGAAGATGGACGTCTTGGCGCCCTCGGGGTGGTCGTCCACGTCTTCCTGGGTCACCTCCTCCTGCCCGTCGGGGCGCACCACGATGTAAATGGTGCGCTTGATGACGCGCGGCCTGGCCGGGTCCACCAGCTCGGCGGGCATGGGCTCCTCGCGCTTCTCCTCCGTCACCGTCTCCTTGCCGTCGGGGTGGATCACCTTGCGCACGATCTTCACCTTGATGATGTTCTCGCCCACGGGCTGCGTCTGCCTCTCCAGGCTGCCGCCCTTCGGCGACGCCTCGGCCTTGGGCGCCTTGGACTTGACCTCCTCGACGGGGGCCTTGTCTTTGGGCTTCTTCTCCTTCTTGCTCTTGGTGTCCGGGGTCTGCGGCTCTGGCGTCTTTTCCTTCTTCTCCTTCTTGTCTTTGTGCTTCTTGTCCTTCTCAGGCTCCGGGCGAGGCCGGCACGGCGACGGCCACGCTGATCTTGGGGTCTGGCCGCTCGTCCCAGTACGATTTCTCGACCTGGATGAACTCGGCCGTGGGCGGGCGCAGGTCGGGCCGGTCCTCGCCGGGCTTGGCCTGCTTCGGCGCGAAGGCGATGGTGACGGCGCTGATGATCTTGTCCAGGGCCGACGGCTTGTCGTCCTGGGGCTCCTCCACCTTCTCGTCGGCCACCTGCCTCTTGCCGTCCTTGACCACGATGGTGCGCACCACGCGGCGGATGACGCGGAACTTGCCCGGCTTCGTCTCCTCCAGGTCGGTCTCCACGACCTGCTCGCTGCCGTCGGGCTGCACCACCACGTACACCAGCTTAGTGACCTTCTTCTTGGCGCCCTTGGGCATGGCCTCCTCCGGCTCCTCCACGTCCTCCTCGGTCGTCTGCTCCGAGCCGTCGGGGCGCTGCACTCGGCGGATCAGTTTGACGCGTCGCACCCACTCCTCGGGACGCTTCTTGAGCTGGTCCTGGGACACGTACAGCTCCGGGAAGTGCACGTCCTCCTCAGTGACGTGCTCCTTGCCGTCGGGGCCGATCACCTTGCGAATGATCTTCCTGAGGCGCGAGAAGATGGACGTCTTGGCGCCCTCGGGGTGGTCGTCCACGTCTTCCTGGGTCACCTCCTCCTGCCCGTCGGGGCGCACCACGATGTAAATGGTGCGCTTGATGACGCGCGGCCTGGCCGGGTCCACCAGCTCGGCGGGCATGGGCTCCTCGCGCTTCTCCTCCGTCACCGTCTCCTTGCCGTCGGGGTGGATCACCTTGCGCACGATCTTCACCTTGATGATGTTCTCGCCCACGGGCTGCGTCTGCCTCTCCAGGCTGCCGCCCTTCGGCGACGCCTCGGCCTTGGGCGCCTTGGACTTGACCTCCTCGACGGGGGCCTTGTCTTTGGGCTTCTTCTCCTTCTTGCTCTTGGTGTCCGGGGTCTGCGGCTCTGGCGTCTTTTCCTTCTTCTCCTTCTTGTCTTTGTGCTTCTTGTCCTTCTCGGGCTCGGGCGAGGCCGGCACGGCGACGGCCACGCTGATCTTGGGGTCTGGCCGCTCGTCCCAGTACGATTTCTCGACCTGGATGAACTCGGCCGTGGGCGGGCGCAGGTCGGGCCGGTCCTCGCCGGGCTTGGCCTGCTTCGGCGCGAAGGCGATGGTGACGGCGCTGATGATCTTGTCCAGGGCCGACGGCTTGTCGTCCTGGGGCTCCTCCACCTTCTCGTCGGCCACCTGCCTCTTGCCGTCCTTGACCACGATGGTGCGCACCACGCGGCGGATGACGCGGAACTTGCCCGGCTTCGTCTCCTCCAGGTCGGTCTCCACGACCTGCTCGCTGCCGTCGGGCTGCACCACCACGTACACCAGCTTAGTGACCTTCTTCTTGGCGCCCTTGGGCATGGCCTCCTCCGGCTCCTCCACGTCCTCCTCGGTCGTCTGCTCCGAGCCGTCGGGGCGCTGCACTCGGCGGATCAGTTTGACGCGTCGCACCCACTCCTCGGGACGCTTCTTGAGCTGGTCCTGGGACACGTACAGCTCCGGGAAGTGCACGTCCTCCTCAGTGACGTGCTCCTTGCCGTCGGGGCCGATCACCTTGCGAATGATCTTCCTGAGGCGCGAGAAGATGGACGTCTTGGCGCCCTCGGGGTGGTCGTCCACGTCTTCCTGGGTCACCTCCTCCTGCCCGTCGGGGCGCACCACGATGTAAATGGTGCGCTTGATGACGCGCGGCCTGGCCGGGTCCACCAGCTCGGCGGGCATGGGCTCCTCGCGCTTCTCCTCCGTCACCGTCTCCTTGCCGTCGGGGTGGATCACCTTGCGCACGATCTTCACCTTGATGATGTTCTCGCCCACGGGCTGCGTCTGCCTCTCCAGGCTGCCGCCCTTCGGCGACGCCTCGGCCTTGGGCGCCTTGGACTTGACCTCCTCGACGGGGGCCTTGTCTTTGGGCTTCTTCTCCTTCTTGCTCTTGGTGTCCGGGGTCTGCGGCTCTGGCGTCTTTTTCCTTCTTCTCCTTCTTGTCTTTGTGCTTCTTGTCCTTCTCGGGCTCGGGCGAGGCCGGCACGGCGACGGCCACGCTGATCTTGGGGTCTGGCCGCTCGTCCCAGTACGATTTCTCGACCTGGATGAACTCGGCCGTGGGCGGGCGCAGGTCGGGCCGGTCCTCGCCGGGCTTGGCCTGCTTCGGCGCGAAGGCGATGGTGACGGCGCTGATGATCTTGTCCAGGGCCGACGGCTTGTCGTCCTGGGGCTCCTCCACCTTCTCGTCGGCCACCTGCCTCTTGCCGTCCTTGACCACGATGGTGCGCACCACGCGGCGGATGACGCGGAACTTGCCCGGCTTCGTCTCCTCCAGGTCGGTCTCCACGACCTGCTCGCTGCCGTCGGGCTGCACCACCACGTACACCAGCTTAGTGACCTTCTTCTTGGCGCCCTTGGGCATGGCCTCCTCCGGCTCCTCCACGTCCTCCTCGGTCGTCTGCTCCGAGCCGTCGGGGCGCTGCACTCGGCGGATCAGTTTGACGCGTCGCACCCACTCCTCGGGACGCTTCTTGAGCTGGTCCTGGGACACGTACAGCTCCGGGAAGTGCACGTCCTCCTCAGTGACGTGCTCCTTGCCGTCGGGGCCGATCACCTTGCGAATGATCTTCCTGAGGCGCGAGAAGATGGACGTCTTGGCGCCCTCGGGGTGGTCGTCCACGTCTTCCTGGGTCACCTCCTCCTGCCCGTCGGGGCGCACCACGATGTAAATGGTGCGCTTGATGACGCGCGGCCTGGCCAGGTCCACCAGCTCGGCGGGCGTGGGCTCCTCGCGCTTCTCCTCCGTCACCGTCTCCTTGCCGTCGGGGTGGATCACCTTGCGCACGATCTTCACCTTGATGATGTTCTCGCCCACGGGCTGCGTCTGCCTCTCCAGGCTGCCGCCCTTCGGCGACGCCTCGGCCTTGGGCGCCTTGGACTTGACCTCCTCGACGGGGCCTTGTCTTTGGGCTTCTTCTCCTTCTTGCTCTTGGTGTCCGGGGTCTGCGGCTCTGGCGTCTTTTCCTTCTTCTCCTTCTTGTCTTTGTGCTTCTTGTCCTTCTCGGGCTCGGGCGAGGCCGGCACGGCGACGGCCACGCTGATCTTGGGGTCTGGCCGCTCGTCCCAGTACGATTTCTCGACCTGGATGAACTCGGCCGTGGGCGGGCGCAGGTCGGGCCGGTCCTCGCCGGGCTTGGCCTGCTTCGGCGCGAAGGCGATGGTGACGGCGCTGATGATCTTGTCCAGGGCCGACGGCTTGTCGTCCTGGGGCTCCTCCACCTTCTCGTCGGCCACCTGCCTCTTGCCGTCCTTGACCACGATGGTGCGCACCACGCGGCGGATGACGCGGAACTTGCCCGGCTTCGTCTCCTCCAGGTCGGTCTCCACGACCTGCTCGCTGCCGTCGGGCTGCACCACCACGTACACCAGCTTAGTGACCTTCTTCTTGGCGCCCTTGGGCATGGCCTCCTCCGGCTCCT
Source organism: Frankliniella intonsa (assembly GCA_033675135.1). Lineage (NCBI taxonomy): Eukaryota > Metazoa > Arthropoda > Insecta > Thysanoptera > Thripidae > Frankliniella > Frankliniella intonsa. The sequence goes on from CM066250.1 coordinate 2,115,411, forward strand.
CCACGTCCTCCTCGGTCGTCTGCTCCGAGCCGTCGGGGCGCTGCACTCGGCGGATCAGTTTGACGCGTCGCACCCACTCCTCAGGACGCTTCTTGAGCTGGTCCTGGGACACGTACAGCTCCGGGAAGTGCACGTCCTCCTCAGTGACGTGCTCCTTGCCGTCGGGGCCGATCACCTTGCGAATGATCTTCCTGAGGCGCGAGAAGATGGACGTCTTGGCGCCCTCGGGGTGGTCGTCCACGTCTTCCTGGGTCACCTCCTCCTGCCCGTCGGGGCGCACCACGATGTAAATGGTGCGCTTGATGACGCGCGGCCTGGCCGGGTCCACCAGCTCGGCGGGCATGGGCTCCTCGCGCTTCTCCTCCGTCACCGTCTCCTTGCCGTCGGGGTGGATCACCTTGCGCACGATCTTCACCTTGATGATGTTCTCGCCCACGGGCTGCGTCTGCCTCTCCAGGCTGCCGCCCTTCGGCGACGCCTCGGCCTTGGGCGCCTTGGACTTGACCTCCTCGACGGGGGCCTTGTCTTTGGGCTTCTTCTCCTTCTTGCTCTTGGTGTCCGGGGTCTGCGGCTCTGGCGTCTTTTCCTTCTTCTCCTTCTTGTCTTTGTGCTTCTTGTCCTTCTCCTGCTCGGGCGAGGCCGGCACGGCGACGGCCACGCTGATCTTGGGGTCTGGCCGCTCGTCCCAGTACGATTTCTCGACCTGGATGAACTCGGCCGTGGGCGGGCGCAGGTCGGGCCGGTCCTCGCCGGGCTTGGCCTGCTTCGGCGCGAAGGCGATGGTGACGGCGCTGATGATCTTGTCCAGGGCCGACGGCTTGTCGTCCTGGGGCTCCTCCACCTTCTCGTCGGCCACCTGCCTCTTGCCGTCCTTGACCACGATGGTGCGCACCACGCGGCGGATGACGCGGAACTTGCCCGGCTTCGTCTCCTCCAGGTCGGTCTCCACGACCTGCTCGCTGCCGTCGGGCTGCACCACCACGTACACCAGCTTAGTGACCTTCTTCTTGGCGCCCTTGGGCATGGCCTCCTCCGGCTCCTCCACGTCCTCCTCGGTCGTCTGCTCCGAGCCGTCGGGGCGCTGCACTCGGCGGATCAGTTTGACGCGTCGCACCCACTCCTCGACGCTTCTTGAGCTGGTCCTGGGACACGTACAGCTCCGGGAAGTGCACGTCCTCCTCAGTGACGTGCTCCTTGCCGTCGGGGCCGATCACCTTGCGAATGATCTTCCTGAGGCGCGAGAAGATGGACGTCTTGGCGCCCTCGGGGTGGTCGTCCACGTCTTCCTGGGTCACCTCCTCCTGCCCGTCGGGGCGCACCACGATGTAAATGGTGCGCTTGATGACGCGCGGCCTGGCCGGGTCCACCAGCTCGGCGGGCATGGGCTCCTCGCGCTTCTCCTCCGTCACCGTCTCCTTGCCGGCGGGTGGATCACCTTGCGCACGATCTTCACCTTGATGATGTTCTCGCCCACGGGCTGCGTCTGCCTCTCCAGGCTGCCGCCCTTCGGCGACGCCTCGGCCTTGGGCGCCTTGGACTTGACCTCCTCGACGGGGGCCTTGTCTTTGGGCTTCTTCTCCTTCTTGCTCTTGGTGTCCGGGGTCTGCGGCTCTGGCGTCTTTTCCTTCTTCTCCTTCTTGTCTTTGTGCTTCTTGTCCTTCTCGGGCTCGGGCGAGGCCGGCACGGCGACGGCCACGCTGATCTTGGGGTCTGGCCGCTCGTCCCAGTACGATTTCTCGACCTGATGAACTCGGCCGTGGGCGGGCGCAGGTCGGGCCGGTCCTCGCCGGGCTTGGCCTGCTTCGGCGCGAAGGCGATGGTGACGGCGCTGATGATCTTGTCCAGGGCCGACGGCTTGTCGTCCTGGGGCTCCTCCACCTTCTCGTCGGCCACCTGCCTCTTGCCGTCCTTGACCACGATGGTGCGCACCACGCGGCGGATGACGCGGAACTTGCCCGGCTTCGTCTCCTCCAGGTCGGTCTCCACGACCTGCTCGCTGCCGTCGGGCTGCACCACCACGTACACCAGCTTAGTGACCTTCTTCTTGGCGCCCTTGGGCATGGCCTCCTCCGGCTCCTCCACGTCCTCCTCGGTCGTCTGCTCCGAGCCGTCGGCGCTGCACTCGGCGGATCAGTTTGACGCGTCGCACCCACTCCTCGGGACGCTTCTTGAGCTGGTCCTGGGACACGTACAGCTCCGGGAAGTGCACGTCCTCCTCAGTGACGTGCTCCTTGCCGTCGGGGCCGATCACCTTGCGAATGATCTTCCTGAGGCGCGAGAAGATGGACGTCTTGGCGCCCTCGGGGTGGTCGTCCACGTCTTCCTGGGTCACCTCCTCCTGCCCGTCGGGGCGCACCACGATGTAAATGGTGCGCTTGATGACGCGCGGCCTGGCCGGGTCCACCAGCTCGGCGGGCATGGGCTCCTCGCGCTTCTCCTCCGTCACCGTCTCCTTGCCGTCGGGGTGGATCACCTTGCGCACGATCTTCACCTTGATGATGTTCTCGCCCACGGGCTGCGTCTGCCTCTCCAGGCTGCCGCCCTTCGGCGACGCCTCGGCCTTGGGCGCCTTGGACTTGACCTCCTCGACGGGGGCCTTGTCTTTGGGCTTCTTCTCCTTCTTGCTCTTGGTGTCCGGGGTCTGCGGCTCTGGCGTCTTTTCCTTCTTCTCCTTCTTGTCTTTGTGCTTCTTGTCCTTCTCGGGCTCGGGCGAGGCCGGCACGGCGACGGCCACGCTGATCTTGGGGTCTGGCCGCTCGTCCCAGTACGATTTCTCGACCTGGATGAACTCGGCCGTGGGCGGGCGCAGGTCGGGCCGGTCCTCGCCGGGCTTGGCCTGCTTCGGCGCGAAGGCGATGGTGACGGCGCTGATGATCTTGTCCAGGGCCGACGGCTTGTCGTCCTGGGGCTCCTCCACCTTCTCGTCGGCCACCTGCCTCTTGCCGTCCTTGACCACGATGGTGCGCACCACGCGGCGGATGACGCGGAACTTGCCCGGCTTCGTCTCCTCCAGGTCGGTCTCCACGACCTGCTCGCTGCCGTCGGGCTGCACCACCACGTACACCAGCTTAGTGACCTTCTTCTTGGCGCCCTTGGGCATGGCCTCCTCCGGCTCCTCCACGTCCTCCTCGGTCGTCTGCTCCGAGCCGTCAGGCGCTGCACTCGGCGGATCAGTTTGACGCGTCGCACCCACTCCTCAGGACGCTTCTTGAGCTGGTCCTGGGACACGTACAGCTCCGGGAAGTGCACGTCCTCCTCAGTGACGTGCTCCTTGCCGTCGGGGCCGATCACCTTGCGAATGATCTTCCTGAGGCGCGAGAAGATGGACGTCTTGGCGCCCTCGGGGTGGTCGTCCACGTCTTCCTGGGTCACCTCCTCCTGCCCGTCGGGGCGCACCACGATGTAAATGGTGCGCTTGATGACGCGCGGCCTGGCCGGGTCCACCAGCTCGGCGGGCATGGGCCCCCCGCGCTTCTCCTCCGTCACCGTCTCCTTGCCGTCGGGGTGGATCACCTTGCGCACGATCTTCACCTTGATGATGTTCTCGCCCACGGGCTGCGTCTGCCTCTCCAGGCTGCCGCCCTTCGGCGACGCCTCGGCCTTGGGCGCCTTGGACTTGACCTCCTCGACGGGGGCCTTGTCTTTGGGCTTCTTCTCCTTCTTGCTCTTGGTGTCCGGGGTCTGCGGCTCTGGCGTCTTTTCCTTCTTCTCCTTCTTGTCTTTGTGCTTCTTGTCCTTCTGGCACGGGCGAGGCCGGCACGGCGACGGCCACGCTGATCTTGGGGTCTGGCCGCTCGTCCCAGTACGATTTCTCGACCTGGATGAACTCGGCCGTGGGCGGGCGCAGGTCGGGCCGGTCCTCGCCGGGCTTGGCCTGCTTCGGCGCGAAGGCGATGGTGACGGCGCTGATGATCTTGTCCAGGGCCGACGGCTTGTCGTCCTGGGGCTCCTCCACCTTCTCGTCGGCCACCTGCCTCTTGCCGTCCTTGACCACGATGGTGCGCACCACGCGGCGGATGACGCGGAACTTGCCCGGCTTCGTCTCCTCCAGGTCGGTCTCCACGACCTGCTCGCTGCCGTCGGGCTGCACCACCACGTACACCAGCTTAGTGACCTTCTTCTTGGCGCCCTTGGGCATGGCCTCCTCCGGCTCCTCCACGTCCTCCTCGGTCGTCTGCTCCGAGCCGTCGGGGCGCTGCACTCGGCGGATCAGTTTGACGCGTCGCACCCACTCCTCGGGACGCTTCTTGAGCTGGTCCTGGGACACGTACAGCTCCGGGAAGTGCACGTCCTCCTCAGTGACGTGCTCCTTGCCGTCGGGGCCGATCACCTTGCGAATGATCTTCCTGAGGCGCGAGAAGATGGACGTCTTGGCGCCCTCGGGGTGGTCGTCCACGTCTTCCTGGGTCACCTCCTCCTGCCCGTCGGGGCGCACCACGATGTAAATGGTGCGCTTGATGACGCGCGGCCTGGCCGGGTCCACCAGCTCGGCGGGCATGGGCTCCTCGCGCTTCTCCTCCGTCACCGTCTCCTTGCCGTCGGGGTGGATCACCTTGCGCACGATCTTCACCTTGATGATGTTCTCGCCCACGGGCTGCGTCTGCCTCTCCAGGCTGCCGCCCTTCGGCGACGCCTCGGCCTTGGGCGCCTTGGACTTGACCTCCTCGACGGGGGCCTTGTCTTTGGGCTTCTTCTCCTTCTTGCTCTTGGTGTCCGGGGTCTGCGGCTCTGGCGTCTTTTCCTTCTTCTCCTTCTTGTCTTTGTGCTTCTTGTCCTTCTCGGGCTCGGGCGAGGCCGGCACGGCGACGGCCACGCTGATCTTGGGGTCTGGCCGCTCGTCCCAGTACGATTTCTCGACCTGGATGAACTCGGCCGTGGGCGGGCGCAGGTCGGGCCGGTCCTCGCCGGGCTTGGCCTGCTTCGGCGCGAAGGCGATGGTGACGGCGCTGATGATCTTGTCCAGGGCCGACGGCTTGTCGTCCTGGGGCTCCTCCACCTTCTCGTCGGCCACCTGCCTCTTGCCGTCCTTGACCACGATGGTGCGCACCACGCGGCGGATGACGCGGAACTTGCCCGGCTTCGTCTCCTCCAGGTCGGTCTCCACGACCTGCTCGCTGCCGTCGGGCTGCACCACCACGTACACCAGCTTAGTGACCTTCTTCTTGGCGCCCTTGGGCATGGCCTCCTCCGGCTCCTCCACGTCCTCCTCGGTCGTCTGCTCCGAGCCGTCGGGCGCTGCACTCGGCGGATCAGTTTGACGCGTCGCACCCACTCCTCGGGACGCTTCTTGAGCTGGTCCTGGGACACGTACAGCTCCGGGAAGTGCACGTCCTCCTCAGTGACGTGCTCCTTGCCGTCGGGGCCGATCACCTTGCGAATGATCTTCCTGAGGCGCGAGAAGATGGACGTCTTGGCGCCCTCGGGGTGGTCGTCCACGTCTTCCTGGGTCACCTCCTCCTGCCCGTCGGGGCGCACCACGATGTAAATGGTGCGCTTGATGACGCGCGGCCTGGCCGGGTCCACCAGCTCGGCGGGCATGGGCTCCTCGCGCTTCTCCTCCGTCACCGTCTCCTTGCCGTCGGGGTGGATCACCTTGCGCACGATCTTCACCTTGATGATGTTCTCGCCCACGGGCTGCGTCTGCCTCTCCAGGCTGCCGCCCTTCGGCGACGCCTCGGCCTTGGGCGCCTTGGACTTGACCTCCTCGACGGGGGCCTTGTCTTTGGGCTTCTTCTCCTTCTTGCTCTTGGTGTCCGGGGTCTGCGGCTCTGGCGTCTTTTCCTTCTTCTCCTTCTTGTCTTTGTGCTTCTTGTCCTTCTCGGGCTCGGGCGAGGCCGGCACGGCGACGGCCACGCTGATCTTGGGGTCTGGCCGCTCGTCCCAGTACGATTTCTCGACCTGGATGAACTCGGCCGTGGGCGGGCGCAGGTCGGGCCGGTCCTCGCCGGGCTTGGCCTGCTTCGGCGCGAAGGCGATGGTGACGGCGCTGATGATCTTGTCCAGGGCCGACGGCTTGTCGTCCTGGGGCTCCTCCACCTTCTCGTCGGCCACCTGCCTCTTGCCGTCCTTGACCACGATGGTGCGCACCACGCGGCGGATGACGCGGAACTTGCCCGGCTTCGTCTCCTCCAGGTCGGTCTCCACGACCTGCTCGCTGCCGTCGGGCTGCACCACCACGTACACCAGCTTAGTGACCTTCTTCTTGGCGCCCTTGGGCATGGCCTCCTCCGGCTCCTCCACGTCCTCCTCGGTCGTCTGCTCCGAGCCGTCGGGGCGCTGCACTCGGCGGATCAGTTTGACGCGTCGCACCCACTCCTCAGGACGCTTCTTGAGCTGGTCCTGGGACACGTACAGCTCCGGGAAGTGCACGTCCTCCTCAGTGACGTGCTCCTTGCCGTCGGGGCCGATCACCTTGCGAATGATCTTCCTGAGGCGCGAGAAGATGGACGTCTTGGCGCCCTCGGGGTGGTCGTCCACGTCTTCCTGGGTCACCTCCTCCTGCCCGTCGGGGCGCACCACGATGTAAATGGTGCGCTTGATGACGCGCGGCCTGGCCGGGTCCACCAGCTCGGCGGGCATGGGCTCCTCGCGCTTCTCCTCCGTCACCGTCTCCTTGCCGTCGGGGTGGATCACCTTGCGCACGATCTTCACCTTGATGATGTTCTCGCCCACGGGCTGCGTCTGCCTCTCCAGGCTGCCGCCCTTCGGCGACGCCTCGGCCTTGGGCGCCTTGGACTTGACCTCCTCGGCCGGGGCCTTGTCTTTGGGCTTCTTCTCCTTCTTGCTCTTGGTGTCCGGGGTCTGCGGCTCTGGCGTCTTTTCCTTCTTCTCCTTCTTGTCTTTGTGCTTCTTGTCCTTCTCGGGCTCGGGCGAGGCCGGCACGGCGACGGCCACGCTGATCTTGGGGTCTGGCCGCTCGTCCCAGTACGATTTCTCGACCTGGATGAACTCGGCCGTGGGCGGGCGCAGGTCGGGCCGGTCCTCGCCGGGCTTGGCCTGCTTCGGCGCGAAGGCGATGGTGACGGCGCTGATGATCTTGTCCAGGGCCGACGGCTTGTCGTCCTGGGGCTCCTCCACCTTCTCGTCGGCCACCTGCCTCTTGCCGTCCTTGACCACGATGGTGCGCACCACGCGGCGGATGACGCGGAACTTGCCCGGCTTCGTCTCCTCCAGGTCGGTCTCCACGACCTGCTCGCTGCCGTCGGGCTGCACCACCACGTACACCAGCTTAGTGACCTTCTTCTTGGCGCCCTTGGGCATGGCCTCCTCCGGCTCCTCCACGTCCTCCTCGGTCCTGTGCTCCGAGCCGTCGGGCGCTGCACTCGGCGGATCAGTTTGACGCGTCGCACCCACTCCTCGGGACGCTTCTTGAGCTGGTCCTGGGACACGTACAGCTCCGGGAAGTGCACGTCCTCCTCAGTGACGTGCTCCTTGCCGTCGGGGCCGATCACCTTGCGAATGATCTTCCTGAGGCGCGAGAAGATGGACGTCTTGGCGCCCTCGGGGTGGTCGTCCACGTCTTCCTGGGTCACCTCCTCCTGCCCGTCGGGGCGCACCACGATGTAAATGGTGCGCTTGATGACGCGCGGCCTGGCCGGGTCCACCAGCTCGGCGGGCATGGGCTCCTCGCGCTTCTCCTCCGTCACCGTCTCCTTGCCGTCGGGGTGGATCACCTTGCGCACGATCTTCACCTTGATGATGTTCTCGCCCACGGGCTGCGTCTGCCTCTCCAGGCTGCCGCCCTTCGGCGACGCCTCGGCCTTGGGCGCCTTGGACTTGACCTCCTCGACGGGGGCCTTGTCTTTGGGCTTCTTCTCCTTCTTGCTCTTGGTGTCCGGGGTCTGCGGCTCTGGCGTCTTTTCCTTCTTCTCCTTCTTGTCTTTGTGCTTCTTGTCCTTCTCGGCTCGGGCGAGGCCGGCACGGCGACGGCCACGCTGATCTTGGGGTCTGGCTGCTCGTCCCAGTACGATTTCTCGACCTGATGAACTCGGCCGTGGGCGGGCGCAGGTCGGGCCGGTCCTCGCCGGGCTTGGCCTGCTTCGGCGCGAAGGCGATGGTGACGGCGCTGATGATCTTGTCCAGGGCCGACGGCTTGTCGTCCTGGGGCTCCTCCACCTTCTCGTCGGCCACCTGCCTCTTGCCGTCCTTGACCACGATGGTGCGCACCACGCGGCGGATGACGCGGAACTTGCCCGGCTTCGTCTCCTCCAGGTCGGTCTCCACGACCTGCTCGCTGCCGTCGGGCTGCACCACCACGTACACCAGCTTAGTGACCTTCTTCTTGGCGCCCTTGGGCATGGCCTCCTCCGGCTCCTCCACGTCCTCCTCGGTCGTCTGCTCCGAGCCGTCGGGGCGCTGCACTCGGCGGATCAGTTTGACGCGTCGCACCCACTCCTCGGGACGCTTCTTGAGCTGGTCCTGGGACACGTACAGCTCCGGGAAGTGCACGTCCTCCTCAGTGACGTGCTCCTGCCCGTCGGGGCCGATCACCTTGCGAATGATCTTCCTGAGGCGCGAGAAGATGGACGTCTTGGCGCCCTCGGGGTGGTCGTCCACGTCTTCCTGGGTCACCTCCTCCTGCCCGTCGGGGCGCACCACGATGTAAATGGTGCGCTTGATGACGCGCGGCCTGGCCGGGTCCACCAGCTCGGCGGGCATGGGCTCCTCGCGCTTCTCCTCCGTCACCGTCTCCTTGCCGTCGGGGTGGATCACCTTGCGCACGATCTTCACCTTGATGATGTTCTCGCCCACGGGCTGCGTCTGCCTCTCCAGGCTGCCGCCCTTCGGCGACGCCTCGGCCTTGGGCGCCTTGGACTTGACCTCCTCGACGGGGGCCTTGTCTTTGGGCTTCTTCTCCTTCTTGCTCTTGGTGTCCGGGGTCTGCGGCTCTGGCGTCTTTTCCTTCTTCTCCTTCTTGTCTTTGTGCTTCTTGTCCTTCTCGGGCTCGGGCGAGGCCGGCACGGCGACGGCCACGCTGATCTTGGGGTCTGGCCGCTCGTCCCAGTACGATTTCTCGACCTGGATGAACTCGGCCGTGGGCGGGCGCAGGTCGGGCCGGTCCTCGCCGGGCTTGGCCTGCTTCGGCGCGAAGGCGATGGTGACGGCGCTGATGATCTTGTCCAGGGCCGACGGCTTGTCGTCCTGGGGCTCCTCCACCTTCTCGTCGGCCACCTGCCTCTTGCCGTCCTTGACCACGATGGTGCGCACCACGCGGCGGATGACGCGGAACTTGCCCGGCTTCGTCTCCTCCAGGTCGGTCTCCACGACCTGCTCGCTGCCGTCGGGCTGCACCACCACGTACACCAGCTTAGTGACCTTCTTCTTGGCGCCCTTGGGCATGGCCTCCTCCGGCTCCTCCACGTCCTCCTCGGTCGTCTGCTCCGAGCCGTCGGGGCGCTGCACTCGGCGGATCAGTTTGACGCGTCGCACCCACTCCTCGGGACGCTTCTTGAGCTGGTCCTGGGACACGTACAGCTCCGGGAAGTGCACGTCCTCCTCAGTGACGTGCTCCTTGCCGTCGGGGCCGATCACCTTGCGAATGATCTTCCTGAGGCGCGAGAAGATGGACGTCTTGGCGCCCTCGGGGTGGTCGTCCACGTCTTCCTGGGTCACCTCCTCCTGCCCGTCGGGGCGCACCACGATGTAAATGGTGCGCTTGATGACGCGCGGCCTGGCCGGGTCCACCAGCTCGGCGGGCATGGGCTCCTCGCGCTTCTCCTCCGTCACCGTCTCCTTGCCGTCGGGGTGGATCACCTTGCGCACGATCTTCACCTTGATGATGTTCTCGCCCACGGGCTGCGTCTGCCTCTCCAGGCTGCCGCCCTTCGGCGACGCCTCGTCCTTGGGCGCCTTGACTTGACCTCCTCGACGGGGGCCTTGTCTTTGGGCTTCTTCTCCTTCTTGCTCTTGGTGTCCGGGGTCTGCGGCTCTGGCGTCTTTTCCTTCTTCTCCTTCTTGTCTTTGTGCTTCTTGTCCTTCTGGCTCGGGCGAGGCCGGCACGGCGACGGCCACGCTGATCTTGGGGTCTGGCTGCTCGTCCCAGTACGATTTCTCGACCTGGATGAACTCGGCCGTGGGCGGGCGCAGGTCGGGCCGGTCCTCGCCGGGCTTGGCCTGCTTCGGCGCGAAGGCGATGGTGACGGCGCTGATGATCTTGTCCAGGGCCGACGGCTTGTCGTCCTGGGGCTCCTCCACCTTCTCGTCGGCCACCTGCCTCTTGCCGTCCTTGACCACGATGGTGCGCACCACGCGGCGGATGACGCGGAACTTGCCCGGCTTCGTCTCCTCCAGGTCGGTCTCCACGACCTGCTCGCTGCCGTCGGGCTGCACCACCACGTACACCAGCTTAGTGACCTTCTTCTTGGCGCCCTTGGGCATGGCCTCCTCCGGCTCCTCCACGTCCTCCTCGGTCGTCTGCTCCGAGCCGTCGGGGCGCTGCACTCGGCGGATCAGTTTGACGCGTCGCACCCACTCCTCGACGCTTCTTGAGCTGGTCCTGGGACACGTACAGCTCCGGGAAGTGCACGTCCTCCTCAGTGACGTGCTCCTTGCCGTCGGGGCCGATCACCTTGCGAATGATCTTCCTGAGGCGCGAGAAGATGGACGTCTTGGCGCCCTCGGGGTGGTCGTCCACGTCTTCCTGGGTCACCTCCTCCTGCCCGTCGGGGCGCACCACGATGTAAATGGTGCGCTTGATGACGCGCGGCCTGGCCGGGTCCACCAGCTCGGCGGGCATGGGCTCCTCGCGCTTCTCCTCCGTCACCGTCTCCTTGCCGTCGGGGTGGATCACCTTGCGCACGATCTTCACCTTGATGATGTTCTCGCCCACGGGCTGCGTCTGCCTCTCCAGGCTGCCGCCCTTCGGCGACGCCTCGGCCTTGGGCGCCTTGGACTTGACCTCCTCGACGGGGCCTTGTCTTTGGGCTTCTTCTCCTTCTTGCTCTTGGTGTCCGGGGTCTGCGGCTCTGGCGTCTTTTCCTTCTTCTCCTTCTTGTCTTTGTGCTTCTTGTCCTTCTCGGCTCGGGCGAGGCCGGCACGGCGACGGCCACGCTGATCTTGGGGTCTGGCCGCTCGTCCCAGTACGATTTCTCGACCTGGATGAACTCGGCCGTGGGCGGGCGCAGGTCGGGCCGGTCCTCGCCGGGCTTGGCCTGCTTCGGCGCGAAGGCGATGGTGACGGCGCTGATGATCTTGTCCAGGGCCGACGGCTTGTCGTCCTGGGGCTCCTCCACCTTCTCGTCGGCCACCTGCCTCTTGCCGTCCTTGACCACGATGGTGCGCACCACGCGGCGGATGACGCGGAACTTGCCCGGCTTCGTCTCCTCCAGGTCGGTCTCCACGACCTGCTCGCTGCCGTCGGGCTGCACCACCACGTACACCAGCTTAGTGACCTTCTTCTTGGCGCCCTTGGGCATGGCCTCCTCCGGCTCCTCCACGTCCTCCTCGGTCGTCTGCTCCGAGCCGTCGGGGCGCTGCACTCGGCGGATCAGTTTGACGCGTCGCACCCACTCCTCGACGCTTCTTGAGCTGGTCCTGGGACACGTACAGCTCCGGGAAGTGCACGTCCTCCTCAGTGACGTGCTCCTTGCCGTCGGGGCCGATCACCTTGCGAATGATCTTCCTGAGGCGCGAGAAGATGGACGTCTTGGCGCCCTCGGGGTGGTCGTCCACGTCTTCCTGGGTCACCTCCTCCTGCCCGTCGGGGCGCACCACGATGTAAATGGTGCGCTTGATGACGCGCGGCCTGGCCGGGTCCACCAGCTCGGCGGGCATGGGCTCCTCGCGCTTCTCCTCCGTCACCGTCTCCTTGCCGTCGGGGTGGATCACCTTGCGCACGATCTTCACCTTGATGATGTTCTCGCCCACGGGCTGCGTCTGCCTCTCCAGGCTGCCGCCCTTCGGCGACGCCTCGGCCTTGGGCGCCTTGGACTTGACCTCCTCGACGGGGGCCTTGTCTTTGGGCTTCTTCTCCTTCTTGCTCTTGGTGTCCGGGGTCTGCGGCTCTGGCGTCTTTTCCTTCTTCTCCTTCTTGTCTTTGTGCTTCTTGTCCTTCTCGGGCTCGGGCGAGGCCGGCACGGCGACGGCCACGCTGATCTTGGGGTCTGGCCGCTCGTCCCAGTACGATTTCTCGACCTGGATGAACTCGGCCGTGGGCGGGCGCAGGTCGGGCCGGTCCTCGCCGGGCTTGGCCTGCTTCGGCGCGAAGGCGATGGTGACGGCGCTGATGATCTTGTCCAGGGCCGACGGCTTGTCGTCCTGGGGCTCCTCCACCTTCTCGTCGGCCACCTGCCTCTTGCCGTCCTTGACCACGATGGTGCGCACCACGCGGCGGATGACGCGGAACTTGCCCGGCTTCGTCTCCTCCAGGTCGGTCTCCACGACCTGCTCGCTGCCGTCGGGCTGCACCACCACGTACACCAGCTTAGTGACCTTCTTCTTGGCGCCCTTGGGCATGGCCTCCTCCGGCTCCTCCACGTCCTCCTCGGTCGTCTGCTCCGAGCCGTCGGGGCGCTGCACTCGGCGGATCAGTTTGACGCGTCGCACCCACTCCTCGACGCTTCTTGAGCTGGTCCTGGGACACGTACAGCTCCGGGAAGTGCACGTCCTCCTCAGTGACGTGCTCCTTGCCGTCGGGGCCGATCACCTTGCGAATGATCTTCCTGAGGCGCGAGAAGATGGACGTCTTGGCGCCCTCGGGGTGGTCGTCCACGTCTTCCTGGGTCACCTCCTCCTGCCCGTCGGGGCGCACCACGATGTAAATGGTGCGCTTGATGACGCGCGGCCTGGCCGGGTCCACCAGCTCGGCGGGCATGGGCTCCTCGCGCTTCTCCTCCGTCACCGTCTCCTTGCCGTCGGGGTGGATCACCTTGCGCACGATCTTCACCTTGATGATGTTCTCGCCCACGGGCTGCGTCTGCCTCTCCAGGCTGCCGCCCTTCGGCGACGCCTCGGCCTTGGGCGCCTTGGACTTGACCTCCTCGACGGGGGCCTTGTCTTTGGGCTTCTTCTCCTTCTTGCTCTTGGTGTCCGGGGTCTGCGGCTCTGGCGTCTTTTCCTTCTTCTCCTTCTTGTCTTTGTGCTTCTTGTCCTTCTCGGGCTCGGGCGAGGCCGGCACGGCGACGGCCACGCTGATCTTGGGGTCTGGCCGCTCGTCCCAGTACGATTTCTCGACCTGGATGAACTCGGCCGTGGGCGGGCGCAGGTCGGGCCGGTCCTCGCCGGGCTTGGCCTGCTTCGGCGCGAAGGCGATGGTGACGGCGCTGATGATCTTGTCCAGGGCCGACGGCTTGTCGTCCTGGGGCTCCTCCACCTTCTCGTCGGCCACCTGCCTCTTGCCGTCCTTGACCACGATGGTGCGCACCACGCGGCGGATGACGCGGAACTTGCCCGGCTTCGTCTCCTCCAGGTCGGTCTCCACGACCTGCTCGCTGCCGTCGGGCTGCACCACCACGTACACCAGCTTAGTGACCTTCTTCTTGGCGCCCTTGGGCATGGCCTCCTCCGGCTCCTCCACGTCCTCCTCGGTCGTCTGCTCCGAGCCGTCGGGGCGCTGCACTCGGCGGATCAGTTTGACGCGTCGCACCCACTCCTCGGGACGCTTCTTGAGCTGGTCCTGGGACACGTACAGCTCCGGGAAGTGCACGTCCTCCTCAGTGACGTGCTCCTTGCCGTCGGGGCCGATCACCTTGCGAATGATCTTCCTGAGGCGCGAGAAGATGGACGTCTTGGCGCCCTCGGGGTGGTCGTCCACGTCTTCCTGGGTCACCTCCTCCTGCCCGTCGGGGCGCACCACGATGTAAATGGTGCGCTTGATGACGCGCGGCCTGGCCGGGTCCACCAGCTCGGCGGGCATGGGCTCCTCGCGCTTCTCCTCCGTCACCGTCTCCTTGCCGTCGGGGTGGATCACCTTGCGCACGATCTTCACCTTGATGATGTTCTCGCCCACGGGCTGCGTCTGCCTCTCCAGGCTGCCGCCCTTCGGCGACGCCTCGGCCTTGGGCGCCTTGGACTTGACCTCCTCGACGGGGGCCTTGTCTTTGGGCTTCTTCTCCTTCTTGCTCTTGGTGTCCGGGGTCTGCGGCTCTGGCGTCTTTTCCTTCTTCTCCTTCTTGTCTTTGTGCTTCTTGTCCTTCTCGGGCTCGGGCGAGGCCGGCACGGCGACGGCCACGCTGATCTTGGGGTCTGGCCGCTCGTCCCAGTACGATTTCTCGACCTGGATGAACTCGGCCGTGGGCGGGCGCAGGTCGGGCCGGTCCTCGCCGGGCTTGGCCTGCTTCGGCGCGAAGGCGATGGTGACGGCGCTGATGATCTTGTCCAGGGCCGACGGCTTGTCGTCCTGGGGCTCCTCCACCTTCTCGTCGGCCACCTGCCTCTTGCCGTCCTTGACCACGATGGTGCGCACCACGCGGCGGATGACGCGGAACTTGCCCGGCTTCGTCTCCTCCAGGTCGGTCTCCACGACCTGCTCGCTGCCGTCGGGCTGCACCACCACGTACACCAGCTTAGTGACCTTCTTCTTGGCGCCCTTGGGCATGGCCTCCTCCGGCTCCTCCACGTCCTCCTCGGTCGTCTGCTCCGAGCCGTCGGGGCGCTGCACTCGGCGGATCAGTTTGACGCGTCGCACCCACTCCTCGGGACGCTTCTTGAGCTGGTCCTGGGACACGTACAGCTCCGGGAAGTGCACGTCCTCCTCAGTGACGTGCTCCTTGCCGTCGGGGCCGATCACCTTGCGAATGATCTTCCTGAGGCGCGAGAAGATGGACGTCTTGGCGCCCTCGGGGTGGTCGTCCACGTCTTCCTGGGTCACCTCCTCCTGCCCGTCGGGGCGCACCACGATGTAAATGGTGCGCTTGATGACGCGCGGCCTGGCCGGGTCCACCAGCTCGGCGGGCATGGGCTCCTCGCGCTTCTCCTCCGTCACCGTCTCCTTGCCGTCGGGGTGGATCACCTTGCGCACGATCTTCACCTTGATGATGTTCTCGCCCACGGGCTGCGTCTGCCTCTCCAGGCTGCCGCCCTTCGGCGACGCCTCGGCCTTGGGCGCCTTGGACTTGACCTCCTCGACGGGGGCCTTGTCTTTGGGCTTCTTCTCCTTCTTGCTCTTGGTGTCCGGGGTCTGCGGCTCTGGCGTCTTTTCCTTCTTCTCCTTCTTGTCTTTGTGCTTCTTGTCCTTCTCGGGCTCGGGCGAGGCCGGCACGGCGACGGCCACGCTGATCTTGGGGTCTGGCCGCTCGTCCCAGTACGATTTCTCGACCTGGATGAACTCGGCCGTGGGCGGGCGCAGGTCGGGCCGGTCCTCGCCGGGCTTGGCCTGCTTCGGCGCGAAGGCGATGGTGACGGCGCTGATGATCTTGTCCAGGGCCGACGGCTTGTCGTCCTGGGGCTCCTCCACCTTCTCGTCGGCCACCTGCCTCTTGCCGTCCTTGACCACGATGGTGCGCACCACGCGGCGGATGACGCGGAACTTGCCCGGCTTCGTCTCCTCCAGGTCGGTCTCCACGACCTGCTCGCTGCCGTCGGGCTGCACCACCACGTACACCAGCTTAGTGACCTTCTTCTTGGCGCCCTTGGGCATGGCCTCCTCCGGCTCCTCCACGTCCTCCTCGGTCGTCTGCTCCGAGCCGTCGGGGCGCTGCACTCGGCGGATCAGTTTGACGCGTCGCACCCACTCCTCGGGACGCTTCTTGAGCTGGTCCTGGGACACGTACAGCTCCGGGAAGTGCACGTCCTCCTCAGTGACGTGCTCCTTGCCGTCGGGGCCGATCACCTTGCGAATGATCTTCCTGAGGCGCGAGAAGATGGACGTCTTGGCGCCCTCGGGGTGGTCGTCCACGTCTTCCTGGGTCACCTCCTCCTGCCCGTCGGGGCGCACCACGATGTAAATGGTGCGCTTGATGACGCGCGGCCTGGCCGGGTCCACCAGCTCGGCGGGCATGGGCTCCTCGCGCTTCTCCTCCGTCACCGTCTCCTTGCCGTCGGGGTGGATCACCTTGCGCACGATCTTCACCTTGATGATGTTCTCGCCCACGGGCTGCGTCTGCCTCTCCAGGCTGCCGCCCTTCGGCGACGCCTCGGCCTTGGGCGCCTTGGACTTGACCTCCTCGACGGGGGCCTTGTCTTTGGGCTTCTTCTCCTTCTTGCTCTTGGTGTCCGGGGTCTGCGGCTCTGGCGTCTTTTCCTTCTTCTCCTTCTTGTCTTTGTGCTTCTTGTCCTTCTCGGGCTCGGGCGAGGCCGGCACGGCGACGGCCACGCTGATCTTGGGGTCTGGCCGCTCGTCCCAGTACGATTTCTCGACCTGGATGAACTCGGCCGTGGGCGGGCGCAGGTCGGGCCGGTCCTCGCCGGGCTTGGCCTGCTTCGGCGCGAAGGCGATGGTGACGGCGCTGATGATCTTGTCCAGGGCCGACGGCTTGTCGTCCTGGGGCTCCTCCACCTTCTCGTCGGCCACCTGCCTCTTGCCGTCCTTGACCACGATGGTGCGCACCACGCGGCGGATGACGCGGAACTTGCCCGGCTTCGTCTCCTCCAGGTCGGTCTCCACGACCTGCTCGCTGCCGTCGGGCTGCACCACCACGTACACCAGCTTAGTGACCTTCTTCTTGGCGCCCTTGGGCATGGCCTCCTCCGGCTCCTCCACGTCCTCCTCGGTCGTCTGCTCCGAGCCGTCGGGGCGCTGCACTCGGCGGATCAGTTTGACGCGTCGCACCCACTCCTCGGGACGCTTCTTGAGCTGGTCCTGGGACACGTACAGCTCCGGGAAGTGCACGTCCTCCTCAGTGACGTGCTCCTTGCCGTCGGGGCCGATCACCTTGCGAATGATCTTCCTGAGGCGCGAGAAGATGGACGTCTTGGCGCCCTCGGGGTGGTCGTCCACGTCTTCCTGGGTCACCTCCTCCTGCCCGTCGGGGCGCACCACGATGTAAATGGTGCGCTTGATGACGCGCGGCCTGGCCGGGTCCACCAGCTCGGCGGGCATGGGCTCCTCGCGCTTCTCCTCCGTCACCGTCTCCTTGCCGTCGGGGTGGATCACCTTGCGCACGATCTTCACCTTGATGATGTTCTCGCCCACGGGCTGCGTCTGCCTCTCCAGGCTGCCGCCCTTCGGCGACGCCTCGGCCTTGGGCGCCTTGGACTTGACCTCCTCGACGGGGGCCTTGTCTTTGGGCTTCTTCTCCTTCTTGCTCTTGGTGTCCGGGGTCTGCGGCTCTGGCGTCTTTTCCTTCTTCTCCTTCTTGTCTTTGTGCTTCTTGTCCTTCTCGGGCTCGGGCGAGGCCGGCACGGCGACGGCCACGCTGATCTTGGGGTCTGGCCGCTCGTCCCAGTACGATTTCTCGACCTGGATGAACTCGGCCGTGGGCGGGCGCAGGTCGGGCCGGTCCTCGCCGGGCTTGGCCTGCTTCGGCGCGAAGGCGATGGTGACGGCGCTGATGATCTTGTCCAGGGCCGACGGCTTGTCGTCCTGGGGCTCCTCCACCTTCTCGTCGGCCACCTGCCTCTTGCCGTCCTTGACCACGATGGTGCGCACCACGCGGCGGATGACGCGGAACTTGCCCGGCTTCGTCTCCTCCAGGTCGGTCTCCACGACCTGCTCGCTGCCGTCGGGCTGCACCACCACGTACACCAGCTTAGTGACCTTCTTCTTGGCGCCCTTGGGCATGGCCTCCTCCGGCTCCTCCACGTCCTCCTCGGTCGTCTGCTCCGAGCCGTCGGGGCGCTGCACTCGGCGGATCAGTTTGACGCGTCGCACCCACTCCTCGGGACGCTTCTTGAGCTGGTCCTGGGACACGTACAGCTTCGGGATCTCGGCCGGCGATCGTTGGGGTACCTAATTGTAGTTAAATTATTTTATTTTATTTCATCGGTTGCACGGAATTTAATTGAGAATGGGTGCCTAATATAAATTTAGTATACTGTGAAATTTTTCTACGGGTTTTCCATATTTACTTTGATCTGACTACAAAAAGTGCTTTTCTAATTATATGCGTAATTCTACTTGATGTGCTTTAAGCAAAATGTGAGGGAAATCGCTAACTGTACGTACGCTTTTTGAGGACGAATGTTTAGAAGATGTTGTTGGTTGTCTTACCTGGTGTTGTTGGACTGGAGAGTATACTGTTGTTTCCTCTGGCATCTGGACCTCGGATTCTTTGCTGCCAAATGTGTCTAATAGAACTTGTTTGATTTCGTCGATCGACGAGGATTGAGAAGATCTCATTTCCTCTGTGTGCTGATCCTTTACTGTCTGTTTACCCTGTAAAAGAACTATTGTCCGTACAGTGCGCCGTATTACTCTGTATTTGTTTGGCTCAGTTTCTTCCAAATCGATTTCAATAACTCGTTCATTTCCCTCTTGTTGCACGAGGGCGTATATTAGTTTTGTCACCTTAACCTTTGCATCTTTTGGCTTGACACTTGTTGGTTCTGATACTTCACCCTCAGTTGTTTGTTCCTTTCCGTCGCTTTTTTGGACGGTACGAATGACTTTTATTGTTTGCAGCCATTCATCTTTGTGACTCTTAATGTCACTTTCTGAAACGTACACGCCTGGAAAATGTGTACGCATTTTTCTCACTAGTTGGGTTATTGGGCACTTTAGGTCAATGTCAGCTTCTTCCTCGACATACTCCTGAGTTACATGCTCACTGCCATCCGGGCTCACGACAATGTATATTGTTTTTCGAATTATGATAGGATGCTCGGGATCAATTTGATCTGTTGGAAGAGCACTCTTTGTCACTTCATCTGTTTCCGTTTCGGAGCCATCCAATGCGATCACTTTTCTTATTGTTCTAGTTATTACTATGTTTTCTTCAGTCAAATCCTTTGATTTTGTTTCGCTTTTGGGCTGCAAAAATGTTTGAGTTCTTTCCTGTGTTTTCTCCTCCGGAAGCGAGAGAGAGTCAGCAGTGCTACTTGTTAGTTCATGAACAATTTCATCCATTGATTTGGCATGTTTGCCTTTTTCCTCTTTTTCTTCTTTGCTTACAAGTTTTCGAACGCCACCCTCGGTCTTATATACTCTAAATACTCGTCGGATCAATTTATATCTTCCAGGTTTCACTTCTTCGGTGTCTATTTCTGTAATAATCTCGTCTCCACTCGGATATGTCAGATGGTAGAGTACTTTTACTATGTCACGTTGTTTTGATTTCTTCTTTGGCTTTGCATCGCTTGATTCTTCTTCCATGTCTTCTTCTGTTGTTTGAAGAAGGCCATCAGGTGTTATTAGTGTCTTAATTACTTTTATTGTTTTTATGTGCTCCCCGGGATGAGTTGTTATCTCTCCTAAGGGATCATAGTACTCTGCCATTGGGCTTGGTGGTGACACAATTTCTGTCACATGGGGATCTGGTTCGTCGCCTGACACTACCTTCCGCATGATGTCTTTGGTGTCCTTCACCAATTTAGAGAGCATACTCGGCTTCTTGGGAGAAACCTCTTCTGTGTCTTCTTGTGAGACTTCCTCTGTTCCATCAGCCTTCACAAGAATATTAATAATTCTTTTTATAACTCGTGGTTTTTGCGGGTTTATCAAGTGAGCTGGTAAGGGTTCAACATGCTTTTCAATTGTGACCCTCTCTTTTCCATCTGCATTTTGAACAGTTCTTATTACCTTCACTTTTATAATATTGCTATATTTAGATGTTAAAGGAGTTTGACTTTCTTTTGTCTTTTTTGTGTCACTCTCCGAATTTTGGCTCTCTATTTTTTTCTTACGATCTGGAGGGGAGGGGTTAGAGGCTGGTTCATTTTTAGCCTTTTGCAATTTCGGAGCCTTTCTTGCGATATCATTTATTGCAGACATGACGTCATCCCAGCTGTCCTGAGGCTCCGTGAGTTCTTTTTCTTCGGTCACGACCTTCCTTCCATCCTTGACTTGCACTGTACGGACTACTTTTCTCAAAAGTTTGTAGCGCTTCGGGGTTGTGTCTCCAGGAACAGTTTCAAAGTCAGTGTCTGTTACATGTTCATGGCCATCAGGGTAAATGATGACGTACACGACTTTTGTCACTGATTTAATGTTCAGTATTTTGGTTGTTTGTGTTGATTCCTCAGTTTCATTTATCTGAATTACAACAGTTTGTTCAGCTCCATCATTGGTGAGTGATTTCTTTACCACAGTGATTTGCTCTACTCTTTCCTCAGGTCTGTTCTTCATCGCTTCTCTTGAAATATAGTAGTCTGGGAGAGAACTGCCATCGACTTCTTCCTCTCCTTTGTCCTCAGAACGTGTTTGTCTCTCCTGGACAATAGTAGTAGTTGGTTCTCCTGTAACAACAGATTCTACAACACTTTCTTCGGGTTCCAGTATGACTTCTTCAGATACCCTCTCTTGGCCATCAACTATAACTGTTTTTTGCACAATCTTTCTTGTTTTCTTAACTTGGCGAGTTACGACAGTTGGTATCACAGTTTTCGTCGTTGTTACCTGCCAACTAGAGACAGATCCCTGAGGATCTCCTTGGTTATCACTCAATATTGCAGGCAGAAATTCTGTTTCTTCAACAATTTCCCGCCTTTCTTCGGTTCCATCTGGGCCCTTTACTAAAGTAATAATTTCATGTTTTGCCCTCTCTGGGGTGGTTGATGTTGACGCTCCTACGTCTTTTTCATTGGGCTTAACAGTTTTTCGTAACCGGTTGACTGCATCCTCTGGGACTTTCACACCCATCATGATCCCTCCAAACGGTTTCCGACTAGTAATAGTCTCCGTCATAATTTCTTCCTGTACTGGTACCTGGTTTTCAGGTTCTCTTTGGGGGGACACAGATGACCTAGGTGCAGGAGTTGGAGTTTTTGATCTAACACCATCAGATATATTTTTTCTTGGCGGGGCAATCGGCTTTGTATTGCCTAAAAGAGGTAAGATTTTCTCTGGGTAACCTTCATGTTTCACCCGCTCATTTTTAATAAAATCCTCACAGTAGTCTTTTTGATTAATTTGATTATCTTTTTCAGGAGAAGGCGAGCGGGATGGAGCTTTTTCAGCTACACACATTTCTTCTAAAACAGGTTTACCACCCGTGTCTGCAGTAGGAGAAAGCATTTCTGGTGATACAACAGCATCTTTGAGGTCTGGTGATTTTTCTTTCCTTGACACATTTTTGGCAACAACGGGCGATGGCCCAGGTGATTCAGGCTTCGACCCTTCCCGCTTGGAATGGGCTGACTTTTCATCAGATCTTTGTCTTTTAAGTTTTGGAGTGCCAAATAATGTTTCTTTAATTGACCACCTATCTTTAGATTTCGGCTCCTTACTAGGACTGCGCTGCTCCCTTTCAAGAGTGGACCTCAAATCACTAGACTCACTTCTTGGAACATCGGTATCAATCTGTAGCCTACTCTCAGCTCCATCTGGAACTTCTAATAATTCTTCTACAACCTCCTCCTTTCCATCCACTATTTTAATTTTTCTTACAACCCTTCTTATAGTTCTCACAGTGTCAGTACCATCTTCCGTTACTTCTAACTCTTCGTCATACTCCTTGCCATCAGGGCCTTTCGCTTTTTTATGGAGATGCTTGGTTCTTCTTATAATTGGTGAAGTGCCAGGTGATGGAGGAAGTTCTTCGGTGCTCACATAAAACTCAGCTGACCCATCTTGGATTTCATCATCGGGAGTAACAACATACTCTTGCCCATCTGAGCCAATAACCTTCTTCAGGGCCTTTTTCGTGCGCTTTGCTAGTCTTGAAAAAACCGAAGGGCTTTTGCCTTTAGGACTGGATGCACTCCTTGTTTCAGAGACCAATTTACCATTTGATCCTAAAGATCCTGTGGAGGCAATTGTATCCGTTGACTGTTTACTTGGGCCTGCAATTGATCTTTCAGCTTCTGGCATTTGGTGACCCACACTTAAATCCATTAGTGACTGGCTGCCTTGTGAAGGTTTCATACTGCCTGCACGATTTATTTCAATACTAACGCGCGGAATGCCGTCGCCACTCTCTTCAATTTCTTCTGGTTCGTCAACAACTTCCTCAGTGATATGTTCTTTGCCATCTATGATAACAATTTTTCGTATGACTTTTCTTCTTTGACGTACTATCCGCCTTGTTACTTGCTGGACTGTGGCCCTGACACTGGATGTTGAAGTTAACAGATCTTGGTCATCTAATGTTATTTCTGAAGGTAAAATTAATTGTGTATCAAGACTAGCGGGACCAAGTCTTCCATTTGCACCTATAGCCTCAAAACGCATCAGCTCTTCCGTGCTTGGCGCACCATGCAATGTGATTGTATTACTTGGAGGGTGAGAGCTAAAGTCCGAGACAGTGACTTCTCCACCGGTAATGCCAGATGCTACTCGACCAGCATAATCTTGGCTCCTGGTAAGAACAGTTGTCCCGTCGTTTTGTTGACGGGAGACAGCGCTCTGCTGACCCTGGAGGATTATTTGACTAAAAGCTGACTCTTCGCTTTCTGGAACCATCTGCCCTCTTGTCATAACTGACTGAATTTGTTGTCGTTGAGAAGAAACGTACTGTTGTTGCGTGACAACTGTTCTTCTCAATTGCCGCACAATAACTCTTTTGTTTCCTTCAGCATCAACAATAACCTCAGTGGTAGTTTCCCCGGGATCGACTAAAACAGTCTCGAAAGAATGTGGTTCAGTGTGTAAAATATTCAGTTCAGACTGCAAATTTTCTAAGACACCTTCTGGTTGATTCCTGTCCTTGTATTTCACTTCAACCATAAGATCGTCGTTCTTTCCAGCACCTCCAGCTGCACCCTCACTGAATACGGGAGAAGATGATATATTTGGCATTGTCAAAAATTCTATAACATCTTCATTCCCATCAACTTTCTTAAGAACTTGAATGTGACTTCTCTGCAAAGACTCTGTCTGAGCCGCTTTGCTCTTAGGTTCACGCAGGCTATCCCCAGTCTGCGATGCAATGCTAACACCACGACCTATTATTTCTTCACTGTGAATAGGTGACGTCCCGGAGGATATTGTACTTGTTGGCGAAAGCACCAATAACGATGCCTGTAACAAACAAGGAACAGGGTAAGGAAGGGTTAGAAAAAGTAAAGAGCAGGTATAAGATATTTTCTAAAGGTAATGAATGAGACTCAAGTTGGACGATCAGCGATAAAAACTACAAGTGCAAGCGTACCATGCAACTGTACCTTGTGGATCTAGGCCTAGCCTAACGACAAGCAAATACTAGGATTCATCAAGAATGCAGCAGCATGCAAGTTAACAAATTGCTGAGGAAAGTACGGGAATGTAACAAAATACTTTAATGTTAAGAAAGGAAGTTATAAAATATTAAGTGTCGATTATTCGTAAGGTACTGGGAGCCATACAATGTCAAACCTATGGTGTCCACCACGTTGAAACAATTCTGGTTCTATCGTAAAAGGACAGGGCAAGGGAAGTCTTAGAATCATAACAACCCTCGATTAGTTTCCAATCCATGAAGCCAATAGATGTAAAATTTGCCAAAACAGCTATAAAATTTCTATATCCAGTTTCAATTAATATACCAAAATATTTATTTTAGTGACAAAGTGAGATCTTAATATTTCAATCTAAATTATTGATGGCACTACCGGACTTTAAAATAGTAATGTGTAGTTTGAAGGGATACGGTATGTGATGCACTGATATTTTATAGAATTTGTTTTTAAAATCACAACGTAAATACGAAAACAATCAGTGCAACACTTGCATATATTGCAAACCAGACAAAAGAATAATGGACAAAGTCTTTATTTGAACTAAACCACATAAACAATCATAACACGTGCTTAACATGTAAAGAAAATAAAAGTTCTAATATATCACATATATTAGTTGTACAATAATTTACATTTTACATATTTATAATGTACAAAAACAAATAGCAGCTACGCCATTCAGGCAATACCTTGAAACAATATGAGTTACGAAAGTATTCGACCTAACATGGTTGATTGGACAAAGCATTTCGGGAGAACATTTTTCAGCAGGAGGTTATGGGTGCAAGAAAACTAGCGCGCAGTAAATAAAATTCCAGCAAAGCAGCATTACTATATACTACTGGAGCTCACGTATCCAGTGGCTTTTGCCCCAAAAGAGCGTTTCCAACAGCACAAATGGCTATCAGTTCCGGCCAAGCAGACTTGAAAAACTTTTAGTTATCTTTTAGCGCTAAGATCGCGGTTCTGCCTTGTTTGATACTGTACGGCTGAATTTTTAGTGGACTTAGGGGATGACAAAATCTCATAGCACTGGTCGTTAGGGGTCTTGCCAATAATGGCAATAGGCACCAGATATTACTCGTCGAACAAGCAATTTCTGTGGCGTCCACACCCTGCACAATCCCCAACCTACAATGATGTTCTCTAGCTTGCCCAGCGGGAAAGAATACTCTAGCAATAAAACTATCTGCAAAGGTAACTTATTTCAAAGTACTTAAAATATTCCGAAGATTATAGGCACAAAAGAAGCGACATGGTGATAGGGAAGAAGCAGCGAAAGCAGGTGTGTGCGTTAAGACCCAAATCATACCCATAACCCTCTAGTAATAAATGGCCGAGAAGCATGCCTGAAGCAATTTACGGTAAATCTACGCGAGGCAGATACCAGGATGTGACCCAGGTACCTGTAACGCCGCGATGCGAGCCGGAACGACATCACTCAGCTCCCGGAACGCGTCTTGGAGTGACGTTAATTGTGACAGCAAGTTTGGCGCCAGATGCTCTGCTCCAGGCTGCTTTTGTAGGGCCGCACACAGTGAAGAAAGTTGCTGCAACTGGGACTCGTGTTGGCGAAGTTCCGCACCAAGCCGCTGAAATTTTAATTGAAGCAATTAATGAAATGACTGAAAAAATAATTGTTTAAAATATACCCCTGGATTCCCACCTTGTGTGCAATTAGTTGTTTTTGAAGCTCTGGAACTGGAATGTCTTGTACATTTGCACTAACGAGCTGGCCAGCTGATGACAACCATCGTTCAAGATCACTAAGAAGTTTTTGATACTGCGCAAAAGAATGCTCCTTTGAGAGTCCACCATGCTCGGCGTTCTAGAACAAAATTTACTTATTACAAATCTGATAAGCGGGTAAAGAACGTAGAGGGAATTCAAATAACTGCTCACCTGTACAGCAGCCCGTCCTTGTAAAACATGAGTGACAAGTTCCGCTAAATGAGCACGAACTTCAGATAAACCGTAGGTCAAGGCCTGCGTTTCCTCGTCTTGAGGAAGGCAGTCCAAGTTGTCTTGAATACGAGCAGCCACAGCATCTTTGGCCATAAGTTCAGTTAAGATTCGCTGAAATATTACAAAGAAGGATGTGTAAAAGGGTGAATATGACGAAGACAGTTTGTAACGAGTGTCCAAGATAGCTACCTCTAGCTCATCATGCATCGCAGCGAGACTATGTGCAGGCAACTTCTCAAGTTCTTTCTCCGATTGGGCGACAGCAGCAGCCAAGTGTGCCGTATCTCGTATGACCTTA
Source organism: Frankliniella intonsa (assembly GCA_033675135.1). Lineage (NCBI taxonomy): Eukaryota > Metazoa > Arthropoda > Insecta > Thysanoptera > Thripidae > Frankliniella > Frankliniella intonsa. The sequence goes on from CM066250.1 coordinate 2,140,861, forward strand.
TCCTGCAACAAAGTTTTAACAAGACAGCTGAGAACTTGGAGCTAGAACAAACATTCAGGCAGATACTAAGCATATCATGCTCAAAATACGTCACACATGTTGTGATTTCTGGAACACGAATCTCATGCTATATTTGTAAGAACGTTAAATACAATTCTACATATACAAAACTAGAGAAAAACAAAACAGATATGATTCAGCAGGAGGTTAGTTCAAACAAAATTTAAAGTAAACAGGTTAATAATTATGGAAAGGGAATGCAAAGAAATGTGGAGGAAGGGGTACCCCCTCTTGATAACGTCGGCTTAAAGGCTAGCCGCCTGAAAGTTCCGCAAAGAACGCAACAAGAAGAAAATGTTGGAGGAAGAGCGCTGATAAACAACCGTTGGTTGATAGAATAGGTTAGCTGCATCAGTTTAACATCCGTATACATCAACGTTAGTACGGAAAGATGCTTCAGAACACAAAACACTCAACACGACAAGCAAACAACTTCGAACAGAAGCGTTCGCCAAACCTTCAATGTCCCCGTTGTGGGAGATGGCATAGTTGAAGAGGAAGCTGGTGTCCCCGAAACTCTCTCTGACTGTAAAATGGCAGGTATCTCCTGCAGGCTTGGCTTTTTATTTTGCATATTCTGACAATATCCCGTTGTTAGTGGCTCCTCTCTAGCTTGTATGGGATGAGTGCCCTCTGTGATATTCCCACCAGACATATCTACCCCCTCAGCGTACAGTCGTGAGTCACAGTTTTCGTCTTGAACGTCTTTGTCAGTGTCTACTGTTGATAACGTCATCTCAGCTCTCGTCAATTTTGTTTTAGCAAGTCTCATTTGCCAGAGACGTTCCGCTTCTTGATATCCAGTTTTTCCGAAAGGTAAACTTGTGTCCATTGAAAAGTATTCTTCTTTTGTCCTCTTAGAATTTTGTGAACCAGCAGCATCAAGAAGATGGATTTTACGTGTTGTTTCTTTCTTGTTTGTTTTTTCACTTTCACTCAAGGAAACATGTTCAGGCTTGCTATCAATAGTGAACATTGAACCGGCAGAAGTAACAGTTCCAAAAGAAGTAGAAACAAGTTCAGCTGTACCAGTTTTCTGCGTACTGCTAGCAGTACTTGGAAGTATAGAAACCTCGCCTGTTAATGGATTAAAGTCAAAAATTTTCCGGGGATTCTTGGATCTTGTCTTAACTGAACCAAAAATCCCGGCGGTAGGCATTTGCTGTGGAACGTCCGATACTTTTTGGCTTTTCTTCGTGTCGCGCCTGCGCATTGGAGACTGACCACGCACACCAGACATCAGCTCTGCATCTTCAGTACGTGCCTCACACATGGGGCTATATTTGTCTTCAGGACTTGCAACACCGAGCGAAGAGGACTCAGCTGGTAAGAAAGGCGACTCTTTCAAATTTGTCACCAAACTATCAGTACTTAGAGATGTTGCAGCGTCCTGTTCATGTAAGTTGCATGGGTGAGCTTGTGTTGACTCGTCATCGTCATCCAACGTAATAGGCTCCTCTAATGCGACTAGCCAGTCATCAGAACTTGATTGTAATTTTATTTGGAAGTTACTTGTAGGTTTTTGCGGTCCAAGGTGCTCGTCATTTGCGACATTTGCCTCTTTTGTCTTCGGAATTTCAGGATTTGCTTCTAATTTTGCTAATTTGGTGCTCGACACAAACTCATCTTCATCGTCATCCAACGTAATTGGCTCATCCAATGCGGATAGCCAGTCATCAGAACTTGGATGTAATTTTATTTGCAAGTTACTTGAAGGTTTTTGCGGTCCAAAGTGCTCGTCATTTGCGACATTTGCCTCTTGTGTCTTCGGAATTTTAGGATTTGCTTCTAATTTCGATAATTTGGTGCTCGACACAAACTCATCTTCATCGTCATCCAACGTAATTGGCTCATCCAATGCGGATAGCCAGTCATCAGAACTTGGTTGTAATTTTATTTGCAAGTTACTTGGAGGTCTTTGCACTTTAGAGCGTTCGTCCTGTGCATCACTTACCTCGTGTGAGTTCTCTACTTTCGTGCTCGACGCAGGCTCATTTTCATCGTCATCCAACGTAATTGGCTCCTCCAATGCAACTAGCCAGTCATCAGAACTTGGTTGTAATTTCATTCGGATGTTACTTGAATGTACTTGCGGTCCAAACTGCTCGCCCTGTGCACCATTTGCCTCTTGTGCGTTCGCATTTGCAGGACCTTTTTCTAATTCTGCTAGTTTGATGTTCGACGCAGGCTCATCTTCGTCATCCAACGTAATAGGCTCCTCCAATGCGACTAGCCAGTCATCAGAACTTGGTTGTAATTTCATTTGGATGTTACTTTGAGGTTTTTGCAGTTCAGGGCGTTCGTCCTGTGCACCATTTACCCCTTGGGACTTCGCAATTTCACGACTGGCTTCTAATTTTTCTAATTTGGTGCTTGACGCAGGCTCGTCTTCGGCGTCATCCAACGGGATGGGTTCATCTAATGCAGTCAGCCAGTCATCGGAAGTTGGTACAAAGCTTATTCCGCTTCCATCTGAGTCTCCTTGCTGGGTAGGACTAGAGGCAGAAACTGGTAAAGAAGCACCGACAGTTAACAGCTCTCGCTGTTTTACCGTGGCAAGGCGGTCGTTAACTTTTGAAGTTTTTTGTCCCTGCATAGAAGAAGCTTCAGTTTGATCAACAAGTTCTTCCATGGCCAGTGATAAGTCTTTCACAGCCTTCTGTATGCTCTGCTGACGTGATGTTTGTATATTCCCTACCGGCTCGAGAGATGCTTTCACGACGAGGATTGGTCCATCATCGAACAAGTCGTTACAAGAAGTGCAATTACCGGTTTCACCTCCTGCGGATTCTGGTGGAAATGACATGATTTCCTTTTGCAATGTGTCTGAGTCGCCCGGCGGCCACGATCGTAACAACTCATTATTACTTGATTTTTCATTCCTAGGAATTGGACTCTTTTCCCTGTTGCTTTCAGTATTAACGTTGAGATCACTTTTGGGATCTTTACCTTTTGTCTTGCTCGTATTCAACTCTGCGGTGTTGCCCTTCAGACATTGCAATCCAACTCCAGTTTTACTCTTATTTAACTGTGACAACGCACTACTAATCTGGATTTCATCTTTAATGAAAGTCTGATTTAATTCACCTGTTTGACCTCCAGGCTGTTTATGGTCTTGTGAGTTCAGACATGTGGATTCCACAGAAGACTTGGGCTCTCTGCAGTTCGTTTCTTTTTCAGTGCCCAAGGCATCATCTAAATCGCCCGTAGTCAGTGCGGTTTTACTACACCCTAGCTCTTCTAATTCGGCCAGTTGAGAGGGTGCCGTATTTCCTGACTTGTCATCTAATTTCTTTGAGCCTTTTTTGTTTCTATTTTTCTTGCGACGTTCTTTACTGCTCTGCGCACTGTCGAGATTTTCAGTTGTTAAAACAGGAGGATACAGGTTCACATTCAATTCCCTTTCTGATTGTTTTGAATCACTACTTTTTTTGGTCCCGGAAACGACTTTTAGACCAGGTTTAGGATTTCCAAGTTGTAAATCTGTGTGCTTCGCGCTTTCTCCTGCTGGTTCAATAACGTGAGGTGCTTGGACAACAACAGCAACTTTATTCGCTTTACGCGAAGCCTGCACTTGCTTACTGCTCTTTTTGTTTGATGTCTCTAAAGCGGCGATTTCTCTCAGAGCCTTTTCTATTTCGTCTTCTTCTGCAGCTCCTATTGGAGGACTTTTCTTCGAGGTCTTCTGTTTTGTTTTCTTCTTTTTTTCCACCGCAGGGATACTCAGTTTTTGAGAACTTTGCGGTTCTTGGTCGGCTTCTTCCTTTTCTGCATCTGGGCTTTGAATAACTCTCGCTGGCAATTGCAAAGGTGTCTTCTTTACATGCGGTTTTTTACTACGGGGTATATCTAAGACAAGACCAGGAATCGTCGGGTGGGAGAGAATTTTCTTGCTACTTTGCTTCTTTCTTGACGTTTGCCATATATTTGTTTCATTATCGTCCTGAGGATTTCCTGCTTTGCGAATGTCGTCTCCAGCATCACGTACCTTACGATTGCAAGGTGATTCTGTTTTAACTGTAGTTCTATCGGGCATCGGAGACACTTCATGACTCTGATCTAACCCTTGCGAAAGGACAGTAGCATAAGAAAACCCTAACCTGTCGCTGGATGCTGGTCTTTTCACATTCACTTCCGTCTCGCCCTCTGCAAACTGAGATGCCGAATACGGAACGTCAAAGTTCGACGACTCCAGATGCACTGTGGCGGCATCGCCGAAAACAGTTTTGTTGACTTGTGTAGAGCACGAAGCAAGCTGCTCTCCAAGCTCAGGAAGAAAATCTACTACTTTTGAAGTTTCTTCCGCAGCTCTATACATATTCTGTGGTATATCTTCCGGTGTGTACGATTCAATGGTTGTCGATTGTAGGAGAACCGGTGTAACAAGTTCACCCATTACTGGCAATATAGAAAGCGTCGGGGCCATGGGGCAAGATTTGTTCAGGTGTTTACCTCTTTGGGATTGATCCTGCACTGATAGTGGCATTTCCATCACGGAAACTGCACTCTCTTCAACATCGGTAGTGAGTGAAGAAATTTGTACATTAGCTTCGTTATCCGAATTGGCCCCACGAAGAATTTGAGCGAATGATGCTGTCTCGCCCGGTATGAACAACGGACTACGCGAACGGCAACGCGCTGTCTTTGGGGGCTCAAGACCTGCCTCAAATGCTTGAGCTGGAAGCCGCGATCGTCCTCGTTTCGAGTTTTCTGAATCGGGGACGTTTCGCAGAAGTGGGCTCTGGGATCTCTGAATAATCTTCTTCGCACTAGTAGAAATCATTTCGCCCTCTAGTGCCTTTGCATCAAACAAAGAGGTAAAGGGAAGTTGTATTTCCGGAACAGGGTATACAGAATGCGATTTCGAGGCTGTATCTCCTTCCAGTGCTCTTCCACTGCCACTCAAATTTAAATCGCGGAACTGGGAAGTATTTTGAGTCGTGGGTAAAATTTTCCTTTTTGGTTCATTGCTTTCTTGTATGAGGCTACGTGAGTTCGAACTTTCAGTATCATTCACAGCTCTTGAGGCATTAACGGTCAGTTTCTTCATCTTGTTTTCGGGATGGTGGTTGACTGGACAGGGACTGGTGCGTCCTGCTGCAATATCAGCGTATGAAATATCTGGTTCCACAAAGCCGAAGTGTCGATCCAAACCTTCACCAGAAGCGCTTGAACTCCAGTTTGGGTCTATTCGCAGAATTTGCTCCGTGAGCAGCTCCACCCGCAATCGCATCTCCTGTGTGTGGCCACCAGAACCAAAAAAATAAGTGCCAACAACACAACAAAGTTATATTTTCATATAAGAAGTTTAAGTATGAACGGAACAGGTGCACCAGGCACTAAGATCTCTAGGTATTTGACTGCTTTCTTAAATGCCTGGTGGCACGCCGAGAAGCTTGAGTGCTAGTCAGCGTTCTTTTTGTCTCTGCTGAGAATAAATGTTAAAGAGTCATAGTGTCACCGTCTTATTTTAGGCTGCTGAGGGGGTATATTAATCTAAGGGATCAGTATCTGGCGTTCCTCTTTGAGCGAGGAGCTTGACTCGCTCGTTGCGAGCTGTGATCTTGTTCTGTAGGGCGTTTATTCTTTCACGACAAGCCTGCAGGAATGGGAAGGGAGCAGGAGAGATATAAAATACGCTGTGAGTAATAGAAAGACATGTCACCAATTATCTAAGCTTAAGTATCGACGCCATTTTCGTTAAATAATAGTAAAACTGGAATATCGAAACCATGTGGACGTTTTAAAAATTAAAATAGCCCAGTACGTGGGCTTAGTGAAAATATATAACTGGTGAGATGAGCAACGGTAACCCTAAATCGATACAGAGTTGAGGAAATCCAAGACAAATGCTGTCTTTTGTCTTTGTTATATAGTAAGAGGTCCGAGATAGTAACGCCCGGTATTTTTCGCATATTAAAAGGAAGGGGGACACAAAAGCTAATACGTATAGGAATTTGCATATGTTCTGGTGCAAAGAATATTATGAACCCGCAGCAACCAGGCATTTAAAAAGTCAGCCAATACGCTGAGATTGGGGGCTAATATTCAGTAAAAATTGCTAGACGAGAAAAATATTAACAATCAGGACGTTTACATGAGATGATAAACATTTTTAAAATAACTAACATTATATTTGAAGAATAAAGACTATAATGCAATTTGTCTCAGAGGAAACAAAAATATATCAAGATAAAAAGGAACATAAAAACGTCATACCACCTTCTTAGATTTGCAAGCATTCAGAAGAAGTCTTGCACACTTTAGATATAAATAGTAATAACAGTTGGCAGATCATTGAGCGCTAATTCATATCCACACTTGTAACATGCAAAGTACACGCACCAAAATCAAAAACGAGGTCATCTAGTAAATAGTGCAGTGGAAGCGTGCAAAATAGGACTGAGTTTTTTAAAAATTCGTTTCAGGTATGGTAAAATTAACGAGTAATAAATCGGAATAGTTGATCTAGAATAACGCGTGTTGGCCATCGGCCGCATTGTCCATTGGATTTCCATCAACTAAGACTAGTTTAAGAAGTGGTCTATTGATTAAAAACAAATGTTGAAGTGAGCCATGGATAGCTCACGACTATGGAGGGCAATATTATTAAACGAAACCTATACGTAAAACAGATAGTGCCAGTAGGTGCAGGTGAAGTTAGGACATCACTGAAGGCAAAGGAAAACAACAGCTCTGTTCGGAAAACTAGCAACGACCAGGATTGCTACACAATTACCGGCAACTGCAGATGGTAATATTAAAATTTTGATGAAAACTTTGTCAATTTTCCGAATATTTGCGAATTTTGGAATACCGCTTGTACTGGGGTAAAGAACAAAACATTAATGTATACTTACGTTTTGATCATGCAAAGCCCGATCTCTGTCGTGAGGTAAATAATTGGGGCTGAGAGCAGATCGAAGCTGAGCTTCCACTGACACAATTTGCGTCCTAAGTTGTTGAATCTCCTGGAAGAATATACGATATGAAAAAGAATGAATAGAAACAATTCAATTAATAATTATTTAAGTAATCCAAATACAATACTTATAATACGTACGTGCTGATATGTGTCGATTTGAGATAGACAAGCCTCAAGTGTGGTGGTTTGCTCCTTGATATCATTCATCAGTCGATCGAGTTCGTTAATTAATTGGCTAGCTTCCTCTGTTACCTTGCCATTTCCTCCAACTCCAGACCGGAAGTGAATCTGGTAGATAATAGAAAAAATGAGAACACCGAGCACAGCAAAATGTATGTGTCATTAAGAAAACATTGCATCTCACCTGAAGTTTTTCAACAGACAGCGCAATTTTCGTCTTTTGGGTTGATGCATCGGCAAGCAATTTTTCTCTATTAGCATGCTGGTCCCGCAAGGGGCGCTTTCTATTCTGAGGTGAATCTAATGCTTGCTGCGTTTTCTCCATCCATGAGCGCACATCTTTCATTTTCCTTTCACATCGCTCCCACTCCTCGCTTGTTTCTTGAAGTAAAGCATTCTAAAACACACGAAAAAACCAACGCGTTGAAAAAAAAGATATCGCTCTGCTGCTAAAATTTCAGACCTTACTGCGGAGCTTACCCTTTCTAATAGTAACGCCTCTACTTTCGTCTTTGCTTCCTCTGCTGCTTGTAATTTTTCAGGTAAGTCACCAACAGCTGTAACTTGACCAATCTGTTCCAGCTCTCTTGACATATCGCTAAGGTTTTTACCAGCCTGCTTACAGCTCCGCAACGCCGTCTACAAAAATAAAACAAGCATAAGAAACGGCAAAAATTGCGAAAATAACAATTTACTTCAACGCAGTAGTCACGCCACCACTTTCTTACCGTGTAATCATGCAGTCTCTGGCGGGCTTGTGTGAGAGAGTCAAGGTGCAGCGGGGTAGCCAGGAACTTGGTCTGCTCCTCGACCCAGGCAAGAACCGCCTGGTGCAGTGACATGAACCTCGCCCACGCGTCGAGCGAGTCTCCGACCTGCTGTTTCTTGTCGTGCAGCCAGGTGCGCACCTGCTGCAGCTGGTCGGTGAGGGAGCGCACCGTGGCCTGCACGCGCGCCTTCTCCTCCTCGTCCTGGGTGTTCTCCAGGATGGTGCGGGCGTTGCGGCTCAGCCGCTCCAGCCTGTCCTCGGTCGGGCCTATCTCCGCCTGCACCTGCTGCAGATGGTCGCGCAGCACTTGCGGCTCAGCCGACCGGTCCTGGACGCGCAGCTCGGCGCGCTGGATCCACGCCGTGACCGCGTCCACGTCGCGCACATAGTCTGATCGCACGGTGCGCGCGCGCTTCAGGTCTCGGTCCTTCTCTTCCATGCCGGCGCTGACGGACTCAGATAGCAGCTCTAAGGACGTGAGCTGAAAGGAAAGAAACACCGAACGTCAATATTGGTGGGGGTCGTACATAGTCCTCAAAATTTCTCAAAATCTGACGTTAAAACCCAGGAGTTGCTATTGCCAGCATTAAATAATAAAACGCACTCCAGGAGACACCTGATAATAATGTCGTGAGCAAGACAGAACGCACAGGTAAAATGCGAGCAGGAGTAATTTCCTATGACTAAACGGTATCGTTTGGCAGGGAATGGTTAGTTTTGAGGTAAACATTGCAGTGTGTACGAGAGTACACACACACACACCCGCCCGCCGATAGATAGCAGCAGTGGGCAGCTAATAATAAATCTCCATGCTGATTCGCTTGGGCGCGTTGGAGTGGCGCCAGGCGCGGGCCCAGCGTGAGTCACGCTGTCTTTGGACCTGTTGTGCCGCCGTCAATGAGACGCCCCCCGCCCCCCGGCCACAGGTAGCAACGCAGTCACTCAACTAAGCCAGCTGGCAGAAAAACATCGCGCATGAAGCGTCACTGAGGGTCAACACTACTTTTCCGTACATCTAGATCCACTTTTTACTCGAGAAAAACGTGGAAAACGGGGGAGGGCGCAGGACCGCCTTGGCGAAAAAATAACTAACCTCTTGAGCGAGCTCCGTGGGCACGAGCTGCTGGGCCGCGGTATAGCGCTGTTTTGTGTCGGCGCCGAGCTTCTTGACGCGGCAGACGCACGCGTCGACGCGGCCACTGAGCTCCAGAAGCCTCTGCTCCGCGGCGTCCTGGTCCTCGCCGAACACGTAGGCGGCGCGCACCTCGCCGTCCAGAGACTGTAGAGTGGAACGCAGAGAGTTGATCTCCGCTGCTACAGTCTCGAGACTCTCGAGGTCAGCGTTGGCCTGCGCGAGCTTGAGCTTGAGGTCCGCAATGAGCCTGCAAACAGAAAGGACAACGCACCATGTCAAAGCGCCACTGTGAAAAATAGTCGTAGGTTTGCGGGAAAATTTTTCCACGAAATGCAGTAGTAAAATTACGATTGCAAATCGTTAAATTACAAGCACTAGACATCGGCTTGAAATTCATTCACGAGCAAAGAAGGTCCCTCGTAAATTGACAACATATTTTATAAATCATAATCTACAAAATTGATCGTAAATCTAGACATATCTTTTTCACAGTAGCGAGTCGACAAAATCTTGAGACTATACTATAAGTAAAGGTGAAATGGTAGCAATCCGACTAGACGCCGTGCCCTCTAAAACCACCCCGTTATTCGCCTAACGAAATCGGATAGGCAACCATCCGCCTGGCGGGTAGGCAACCGTCGGTCCCAGCGCTCGTTACCGTGGGGCGCCTGACAGGCAGAGCGACGGCTGCGGGCGCGGACAGACACACTCAAGTACAACGCGCAGCGGTGCCCAGCTGAGGGCCTGCGAGAGGTGCGGGTGCGGGCCGGACTGAGGCTCTCACAGTCCCGCCCGCGCCGCCAGCCGCCAGCCTGTCGGAGGCCCGCGCGGCTAATTTTAAAACGCGCGATGTAAAGGTTGAGCCCCTGGGCGCAGAGCAGCCTGGCGGGACGGGGCGGGCGGCGCGTGGCGGCCGGGCCAAGCCGCGGGCCGCCCGCAAGACCATCACCGCCGTCAGGACATCTGCGCGTCAACCCGCCGCCGCCGGGGCTGCACTGTGCTGTGCACCGCGGGCCCGCTCCAGAGCACACTGGAAATCCAAGTGTACGAATGTCGCTCACTTCACTGTTAAACTAAGTGTTCAACTGTTCAACACTTGTATGTGTGCAACTTCCAACCTATAGGTGTTATAACACGCATAAGTGTGCAACTCGGCAGTTGTGCAATTTCACGTGTTTAACTCGCCAGCTGTGCACTTGTAAGTGTTCAACTCAACAGTTGTGCACTTGCAAGTATTCAACTGCCCCGTGCAACACTATCCTTGTTGAACACTTGCAAGTGCACAACTTTCGATTTAAACACTTAGGTGTAAAACTGGCGAGTTAAACACGTAAACAATTGCCGATTGCGCACTTGCACATGCTAGGTTGGAAGTTGCACACATACAAGTGCTGAACAGTTGAACACTTGGCTTAACAGTGTTGTAGTTCAGCAAATAAATTCACTCACTTGTAGGTGAGCAAATAAATTCACTCACTTGTAGGTGAGCAAATAAATCCGCTCACTTGTAGGTGGGTGTATAAACATTCACTCACTTGTACCTACAAGTGGCCGAATAGTTATTTGCTCACCTACAAGTAAGTGAATGGTTGTTCGCTCACCTACAAGTGAGTGAATTTATTTGCTTAACTACAAGAGAGCGACATTCACAAACTTGGATTTCTAGTGCAATCGGATGCGTTACGCAAAATAAGCAACATTAATCAAAAGAAAGCGATGTTCCGTCTTGGCCGCGTGGTGGCGGCGACCTTAGCGCTCCCTAGCTGCTCATGTCGCCAGGTATGACGTCAACGGCGGTCCGACAAATAATAATAATCGAAGCTCTGCAACAGGCAGCCTGCCACGGCGGGGCGGGGCGGGGCGGGGCGGGTGGTCCCACGGGCGCCCGCACCCGCGGGCGGGGTGCGTCCAGTCTGAACAATGTCGCCGGCCGATACTGGCTGGCGCGCGAGCTCCATTATTTATGATGGTCGGCGGCGGCTCAGCATTTGCTCAACATGCTGGCCATCCCGGCCCGCCTCCTCCTCGCCACTGGTCAGGCGATCGGGCGATTCCGCGCTCAAGATAGGGTATATGGTGCCGCCGGCCGGCCAGCCGGCTCAAATTATTAAAATTAATACTAGGCGATATAAAATGAGCTGATCGTAAAAGAGGCCCCTGGAGAAGACGAGATGCTGGAGAGAATATGTTGGAGTAAGGTCCAGCCCAGACCTTGCGATTAGAGCGCTCGTTTTATTTTAAGCGAATCGAGACCGCCATTCAGATAAAATAGAGAACGGAAAGCCCCACTCCACATGGTGTAAAGAAATAAACTGCAAAAATTACGTGAACGCTAGTGAATGAAATCGTCGTTACACCCTGGTGTCGGCGTCGGCCCCCACGCGTGTGCGAGGTGCCGGGCAGAGTAGCATTCCCGAACAGCCGGGAACAAAATGGTCCTGATTGCTCTTGCGGAGCGGCGTGGCGGAGTGAGGGCGCGAGGGGAACAGAGAAAGAGAGTGGGAGTGCGAGAGAGAGAGAGAGAGAGAGAGAGAGAGAGAGAGAGAGAGAGAGAGAGAGAGAGAGAGAGAGAGAAGGGGGAGGGGGGATGCCTCGCGTGCGTGGGGCGGAAATCAAAAAGTGAAACTCTTTTCTGGCGGTGTAAAGCGGAGCAGCCAAGGGCAAGGCCGCCGCGTAACGCACCGTAACGCCGCGCTGGCGGCTCGCGTGCTCCGCAGGCCGACATGAGCGACCGGAATGGACGCGGCGTCATTTTCGCGCCGCGATCGAGCCGCGTATTCGTCCACGAACCTCTTTTAAAATTAACAGGTGACGAGACATAATTATACATCTTACGCGCGTCGCGATAAACGTTCCCTGTCACCGCGCTGAACCGCGCCGCGGCGGACACGACGGAGCGCGCGCGGCCTGATGAGATGACACTGCCAATTTGTTGATTTTTTTTTTCCGAAACGCTCTGCGACGCGCCGACGTCCACGTATATGTTGTGACACACGGTGCGTCCGAGACGCAGGTCCGCCATCAATCACCCCCGCCCCGGGCCGGGCCGGCCGGGCCTGCGACGCGACGGCGAGGGGGCGCAGCGCGTCCCTGCCCTGCCCTGCCCTGCCCTGCCCTGCCCCGCTCTGCCCTGCCCTGCCCTGCCCTGCCCTGCCCTGCCCCGCTCCGCCCCGCCCTGCCCTGCCCTGCCCTGCCCCGCCCTGCCCTGCCCTGCCCTGCCCTGCCCCGCCCTGCCCCCGCCCTGCCCCGCCCTGCCCTGCCCTGCCCTGCCCTGCCCCGCCCTGCCCGGCCCTGCCCATGCCGAACCCCATATGCTTGTCCCCGACGACAGGACAGGCGGGCGCGCGGGCGGGCGGGAGGTTACTGCGACCTTGGCGGCCGCCGGGCGGAGCGGGGAGAGGCGGGGCGGGGCGGGGCGGGGCGGGGCGGGCCAGGGCCGGAGGGAGCCAGACCACAGACCGTGAGGGGAACGTGAAGGTTCTCAAATTCAATGACATTTATGACATACTGAAGGCGCGCGGCAGAAAGTCGCGCACAAGTATCTGTGCGAAAGAAAGAGGAAGAGGAAGAAAACATGGGGCATCGATGGACGTTATACGATCCACAGACCCACCGCACATAATACGGACATAATTCGGTCGTGCGGGTCGGTGCAAACTGTACGAAAATAACATTTTGCTCGGGTGGGCATAAAAGCGAGGCGGAAACGCGTTGGACTAGCTGTGCGCTGTGTTTCGGCGGGCCGGGCCGGGCGCGGCGCCAGCGGTGGTCAAGGGGGTAGGGGTAATGGGGGGGGGGGGCAGCTTGCCGCGGCCACCGCCCGGTAGAGTACGCCACGGGGCGGAACACAGCGCCGGGAGGAGCGCGTCTCGTCTCGAGATTATCGTTATGACTCGGCGACACGTGGGTATACGTTTCCCACGCACACAGGACACAGCAGGACGGGGAAACGAAACCGGCGGGCGTCAACTTTTAAAAAGCTTTCTCGGCGCCCCAAACTAACAACAACGGCGCAGCGCGTCCCTTCACCCTGGCCTCAATTACGGTACAGTTTTAGTGCTCCAGGCCAGTGTAAACTAGCACGCTCAACCGAATTTGCAAAACCAGCTCACGTTTCGGCCTGACTTTATACACTGTTAAAATATGTTGTTCTAAAACGACATTTGAAATTAATTCTTCTAACAAAGTACATTGTTTTCACAAGTTCAGTTTTTGGCTAAAACTCGGATATTTACATGCCAGCATGGGCTGATATCAGTTGAAACATCAAATAAAAGTCGAAATACAACATAAAGCTAAAAGCTTGTCCATTCTGCTTATAACTTAAAGTATTTTTTGAATATTTCACGAATTGTGATTACAGAACAGCGCATTCTTCGTTTTGAAACGACGTGCTTTGTTTGAAAAATTAATCAACCAATCTTCGTTTCCAAACGACCGAAATTTTTAGAGTGTACTACTCATTCCGACACCAAATTTCTCCTCGAGTATTTAAAATATTTCGGACCGGGCCACTTGACACACGACCATAGGCGCCGCAAATAGCGGCGACGCGGAACCCTAGAAATGCTGCGGCAGGCTGGGGGGGCCCCGCGTCGAAGCAGGGTTCCGAAGAGAAAAGGGGGGGGGGGGGGGGCACCACGCACATGTGTTCAACCCAAATATTTTTCGCCGCACTTCAATACGTGTCCAACACACAGATTTAAAGTTGAAGATGGATTTACGCTGCTGCCACAGCTAGCCAAGACTATTACCTCCAAAAAACGGCACACGTATTTTCCTCGACTCGCTCGCGCGGCCAGTGCGACGCAGAGGTAGACGACGACCAGAGAATCGCGATATAGACAGAGAGAAAAGACAACGGCCTCCAAGTTCAGCGATGCAAAAATCAACCCAAAAGACGAAGAGCGCGCTCAGGCGCTCAGCGGCGCGGTGGCGTCTAGGAAGCTTCGCTCTCTCGTCGCATACTGGTTAACCATTGCAGCGTCACGCCGCGAGACACCCTGCACAGCACAGGCGCCCGTACCCTCCCCCACCCCCGGGTGCCCCTCCCCCGTCACCACCACCACCACCACCACCACTCTGGCCGGCGCGGCTAGCCGTGCCGTCCGCCCCCGTAAGCACCGTTTCTCCCTCACCGCCCCTCATTTCTTTCTCCCACCCCCCCCTCACGCACACAAACATTCATTTACCGCATCTCTGAAGCGTGGCTCTGTCCGCCGCAGAGCCGTCGAAATGGCCCCGGCCAGCACACCTGAGAGATGGCCCGCGCCTGGTCCGCTCGGACAGCAGGACACAGCAGCAGCCCTCTCATTTCAAAATAATTTCTTTTTAAATCGCAGGTCGCTCTAAAATTGTTCGAAAACGAACTCGCACCTAATAGAACTACGTCTTTTTGCAGCGGCGAGATATCGCCACGCCAGTGCTGTCGCCGGAGCCCAGCACGGTAAAAAGTTCGTCCAGGTAGGTTTTCAAGCAGGCAGGATTTTCTTTTGCAGAGGATATATTGTGACGTCTTGGATTTCTTTAAAACTGCTTGGAAACACTGTTAAACCAACTGTGCAACTGTTCAACACTTGAATGTGTGCAACTTCCAGTCTTACACGTCCAAGTGTACAACTCGGTATTTATGCAATTCCAAGTGTCAAACTTGCTAGTTGTACACTTGTAAGTGTTTAACTCGACATTTGTGCACTCGCATGTGTTCAACTTCCCCGTGCAACATTTGCCTTGTTGCACACTTATTGCAAGTGTACAACTGTCGAGTTAAACACTTACAAGTGTACGACTGGCGACTTTTACACTTCCTATTGCACAAATACCAAGGTGCGCACTTGTACCTTTTATACTGGAAGTTGCACACTTACAAGTGTTGAACAGTTGAACACTTGGTTTCACAATGAACCTGGTGGTAGTTTTTACCGTGAGGCCAGGCGCAGTGCACGTCGGGATGGGCCCGGCCGGGCCCGCCTGCTGCTGCGTGGTCCAAGGTGCCGCTGACATCATGCCGTGACATCATGCCCTGAACCGCGCCTGCCGGCCCGGCCCGGCCGCCCTGCCCGGTGGTCCATATCGCATACCGGTCGCCCTCCTAGCCCCAGCGAGGACAAGTGTCCCCCGCCCGGCCCGGCTCGCCCGCCCGGCAGCTGCTCAGCTTGGACGGACGTCACTCTTATGTTTAAGTAGGTCGCTGGGCCAATTCGAAGCCCGCGTCAACAACATTTGAAACAGGAGCGGCGCGGCAGCTTGGCACGGCAGAGAGCAGAGAGTTCATTTCCCTCATCCTTCAGGACGCGAGGCAGGGGATCCCCAAGGCGCGGAGTATCGCCCCCCGCGACTATACGCCGCGAGGAAAAAAAAAACAAACAAAGTTAAGTATATGTCCCGTGCTGTGTGCGCGGCGCTGTGCACTTGTCTGTCCCGCACCCGCAAACGGACGAATAAATGCAGTAGTTGCACACCAGAAGGAATAATAAGGTGACCGCTGGGGTAGGGCGGCAGCGGGAGAAGCCTGCGGGGGTGATGTCACCGCCATAAGCTCGACGTGGCGCGGGAGGGAGGACAGAGCTAGCCGAGCAGTCCGGGGTATAAATGTCAGATTTACGACTCGTATGCAAGGCGGGGCGGGAGGCCGCTGTTGTTGGTGTGCGGGACGAGCAGCAGCACCAGTGCCCGAGGCCAGCAGCGTCGAGCCAGTGGTGGACGATCGCCCCCACCGCCCCGCCCCGCCCCGCCCCGCCCCGCCCCTGCGGGAAGCAGCAGCGAGCACACCGGAAGGAAGTCCCGCGCCCGTGAGCGTCGCGAAGTAAAACTGTCCCGTAAAACACTGCTGGGCGCCCGCCGGCGTGCAAACACGGCGCACTGCGGGGCGGGGCGGGGCGGGGGGGGCGGGGCGGGGCCTCCGCGGGGCCGGGCCGCGGCGTTGCCCATGTATTTACCCGCGGAGCGTGCTGCGCTCGTACCGCCGTGCCGGTAGCGTCCGCAGGCCAAACTTCCCGAACATGACCCAGTGGCCCGCAGGCCCAGCACAGCCCGGCCGCTTATTTTGAGAAGCTCATCGAGTTCGGCACCTACATCTGCCCGCTTCACTACACCCAGAAGAGCGTGTTATCGGAATAAGTACGCCTTGCACTGCACTTGATTGAATCAATTTCATTGGACTCGATTCGTGAAAATTGTTCGTGTTACTAGTAAAATGTACTCGGAATAGTCTTAATTTACTCGACTCAATCAAGTACATGAAAAACCGAGAACACGGTTTTCTGGGTGTAAGTGCGTCCCCTTTCACTCCCGACTTCAAGGGTTAGGTTAAATTGGGGTAGACTAACCAAACCTAGCCTAACCTAGCCTTACCTAACCTAACGCTTGAAATTTGGGGCTTGGGTGCCGAACTTGATGAGCTTCTCAAAATAAGCAGCCCGGCCCAGTCCGGCCCGGCACGTCCAAGGCCGCCGAAAGCAAAATTACAGCCGCGGCGGCGTATCCTTGAGTTGTGCGGGAGCGCGGCAGGACCAGGTATGTATAGCGAGCGGCAGGTGCGCGGAGGATAAGGAAGTCCCTGCCGCGCGGGCCGGGCGGGAGAATTGGAATACAGTACGCTGGACGAAGGAGAGAGAGAGAGAGAGAGAGAGAGAGAGAGAGAGAGAGAGAGAGAGAGAGGGAGAGAGAGAGAGGGGGGGGGGGGGAAGAGGATGTCAGAGAATGACCGGGGACCACCCACCGAGAGCTGACCCCTTCCACTCTGCGCCCAAACCGCGTGATGAGCATACTAATCAATCATTTCATCAGCGATTTATAAGGGTCGCCATTGCATTCATTTTACGAGGCAGGAGCGGGAGGGGAAGGGGGGACCGGCCTCCAGGACCCTGCAGCCTGGCCCGGGCCCGCCCAAAAGGCCCGGCCCACGGCGCGACCCCGTCACGCACCAGGAACCTCGCTCACGGCCTTCTTTGTTTTGGTCTTGGAGGCGTCTTCCAGAGCCATCAGAGCGTCTGGACCGGGCCGGGCAGTAGTGGGTCAAGCGACGCGTCGGGGCGCGCGGGCCGGGGCCGTCACGCTGACCGTCACGGCTCGTCACGGCACACACCGTCACGGCACGGCCAGACCTAAAGTATTATCCCAGACTAATTATAATGGCGTCATTATTGTTGTTGTTATTATTATTATAATAATCATCGTCGTCCTTGTTCAAGAATCGTTCGATTCGCGTTTCATATCCCGGCGTTTGTTACGAAAAATAAAAAGGTATGGGCGTGTCAGGGAGAGGGGAAGGTGTGGGAGAGAAAGAGAGAGGAGGGGAGAGGGCGAGGGGCACGCATAGGAAGGGAATGCACGAGAGAAAGGAGGATGGAAAGAAGAGAGAAAAGGAGAGAGAGAGAGAGAGAGAGAGAGAGAGAGAGAGAGGGAGAGAGAGAGAGAGAGAGAGAGAGAGAGAGAGAGAGTAGGAGTGGGAGAGGGGAGCGAGAGGGCGGCGCGGCGCGGTGCGGCCCGCGGCGCGCCCGTCCTTGGGGAGGCCTTGACCCGCTTCTCGCGCACCTCGGCACCTCTCTGTGCTCGGTTCGACGCACGCCCCGCCCCGCCCCGCCCCGCCCCGCCCCGCCCCACCCCGCCTCGCCACCGCACCGTATGGAGTTCCGGTGCAGCAGTGAACCGGCGTGGCAGCGTGGCGTGGCGGCGTGGCGATGCCGCGCGGGACGCCCCGCCGCCCCGCCGGTTCGCGTGTACTGGTCCGCACGCGACGCCCGGGCGGCGACGCCCATGGCGCCAGCGGCGCCAGCCATCTCTGCGCGTCGCTTATTTTCGCCACGTCCAATTCATTAATAATAATAAGTGGTCGTTGATGCGCGGCGTCGCCACCACGTGGTGCCGGGCGTCGCGACGCCCAAAAGAGGCGGGCGAGTGGCGCCGCACGCACCGCGCGCACCGCGCGAGGCGCAAAACGTTTCGCACGTAGGGATACGCAACCGAAGAGAAGAAGACGATAAAAGCTTTGTACGAGTGGAGCGCAGTGCGGCGGGCACAAGGTCAGCGTGCCATACTCACTCGCCATTCAAATATTCACGGAGCGGCGTGGCGCGGCTACGCACACATGGGCAAACAAGGTGCTTCACGCCCGGCGTAAGGCGGGAAGTGCCGAACACATCCATGCGTCGTCTGACATTGTGGGGCCCAACTCAACTGAACCAACAACCAGTGTCGCCAGAAAAGTAGGCAATAAGTAGCCCAAACACAGTGGAGTAAAGCGGCGGCTGCATCTGCGCCTGCCTACTTGGCAACATACACTCACCTGTGCAAAGGTGTTGCCTAGTAGGCAGGCGCAGATGAGGCCCGCTTTACTCCACTGTGTTTGGGCTACTTCACTGGTAAGACAAATGTGCATATTCGTTGTGAAAAACACTTACGTGATTCGATTTGATGACTTTGCACATCAAAAATTAATTAACTTCAGAAGTATTGACTAGTCTAAACATCACAAATTAATGTCTATTTTTACTAAACGTTTCGTAATGTGCAATTGATGTGCAGAACTAAACATTTGTTTTCCCAGTGTACTTATTGCCTATTTTTCTGGCAACACTGCCAACAACGCCCTTGCACAACACACGCGCCTTGGGCAAATCCGACCGCTTATGGTAATGCGGCAAAATTGCACGCGATGAAACGTTAAAGTTCACCAGACAGCGGAACGGCCTCCGAAAAAAAAATATTTAAAACCTACCCGATCCTATAACAGATAGCTTTGCAGATAGCGAACCCTTTCAAGAGCATGGCGCAAGGCGCGGAGGCGTGGCTGCTCCACGGGCTGCACGCGGTGTGGTGTCACGTAAGCGCAGTTAATTTTTATAGTGTTATTCGCCGTGCAGCCCTGCGGGAGGAACCGGCCCGCCCCGCCGGGTAGGATATAGGGCCTTGCGACACCCGCGGCCAGCCTGGAGGTGCGCGCCGCCCGTCATAGGACAACCGCACGATACACTCTCACCTCGCACACCTCGGCGCCAGGATCACTGTTGACAGATGAGTAGGCAAACGTTCCCACGAATACACCGGTGTGAGGCGGGCGGGTATCTCCGCCTGCCAGCTAGGCAAAAGGTTGTCTCATGCGTGTAGAGTTTGCGTTGCAGGCAGGCGGGGATACCCGTCCGCCTCACACAGGGGGATTCGTGAGATTTTTTTGCCATCTTATCTGGCTACACACTGGAAATCCAAGTGTACGGATGTCGCTTACTTGTACTCTGCAAACTCAAGTGTCGTACAGTACTGCAGTAAAAAGTGTAGGACCAATGGTACTGCAGTTTTTAGTGTAGGACACCATGTGTCCTACAGTTTTTAGTGCAGGACACCCTGTGTCCGACAGTTTTTAGTGTAGGACAACCTGTGTCTGACCTACGGCGTCCTACACTAAAAACTGTCGGACACAGGGTGTCCTGCACTAAAAGCTGCAGGATACAGGGTGTCCAACACTAAAAACTGCAGTACTGTACGACACTTAAGTTTGCAGAGTAGGTGAGCAAATGACCATTCACTCACTTATAGGTAAGCGATCAACCAATTACTCACTTGTAGGTGAGCGAATAACCATTCACTCACTTGTAGGTGAGCAAATACTGTAACTATTCGGTCACTTGTAGATACAAGTGAGTGAATGGTTATTCGCTCACCTACAAGTGCGAGTAAATGGTTATTTGCTCACCTATAAGTGAGTGAATTGATTTGCTCGCACCTACAAGTGAGTGACATTCATACACTTGGATGTCCAGTGTGTTCAGGACCCACGCGCGGCGAAGGCGAACGTCTCGCTGCAATCGCTTCCGCAAAGCTGACGCAGACGACACCAGCACAATGACAAGGCGCAGCCACGCAGCAGCAGCAGCAGCAGGGGCGGCCCGTTTTAAAACGACAAAAGTCTGCGGTTCTCCTCGAGGCGTCGCGTCGCATCGGGAGGAGACGAGCAGCCTCCCCAGGACACGCCCACGACCACGTTCGCGTCGCGGACGTCGTAAAAAATGTCCCTCCTTGCCTCGGCTGCGTTTGCGTCGCGCGCGTCACGCGCAGGGAGCTCTCTTAGAGCAGCCCGGCTCGAGCTCACTTTTAAACCAAAGTGTTCAACTGCTCAACACTTGCATGTGTGCAACTTCCAGCCTAGCACATGCAAGTGTGCAGCTCGGCAGTTGTGCAATTGCAAGTGTCAAACTCGCCGGTTGCACACTTGTAAGCGTTCAACTCGACAGTTGTGCACTTGCAAGTGTTCAACTGCCCCGTGCAACACTGTCCTTGTTGAACACTTGTAAGTGCACAACTGTCGAGTTAAACACTTAGAAGTGTACAACTGGCGAGTTTGACACGTGAAATTGCACAATGGCCGGATGCGCACTTGCACGTGCTAGGCTGGAAGTTGCACACGTACAAAAGTGTTGAGCAGTTGAACACTTGGTTTAACAGTGCAGGGTGGGCTGGGCCATCTTGTGCTCCTAGGCGAGCCGGGCCGGGCCGGGCCGGTCTCCTAAACAGGTCGTGCCCAGCCCAGGTGCAGCTCTGGCCGCGCCACAAGCCGCAGCGGGTCGGGACGGCACAGTGGTTCTGGTTGACGTAGGACTTTTACTTTCCGGCCGCCGGCCGGCCGGACCGGTCCGCGGCTGACATCATCGTCGTCCTGGGCCAAGGTCGGGCCGGCCCGCCACGCCGCGCCACGCCACGCTACGCCCCCGCCAGACTGGCTGGAGTGGCCGGCGCGGCGCGGCAGGTGGATGAGGATGTGCAGCGGAGCGCGAGCCCGGCCCAGCCCGGCGCGCCAGGCCATTTTAGCAAATTCGACGCCACAGAAAAAACTTTATCTCTACAAGCGAACGATTTTATGAGTTTGGTCACTCGATAAAATAGATGGGCAGCTCACAGGCGCGCGGCCAGCGAACACTGCTTGATGTGAAATAGGCCAAACTATCGCCCAGAAAACTATGTTCTTAATTTTGCAGTGTTCTTAAAGTTTCAGGAACATTAATTCTGCTTTAATAAAGCGCCTGGTACGGGAAAAAGGTACTTGAAAGCCGTTACAGGCACCGTACCTGGAAAACGGAGAGCGTCCGGATAAAAATTACGGTAATATTTCCGTACATATTCCGTACCCACAGTTTAATTAACATGGGCTCTTATGAGGGACAGACAACGGAAGCCGGGTACGGAGTGACCGTAGTCCGTGCAGACGGTACTTTTCCGTATGCAGACCGTGACGCGGCCAGCGAACACTGCTTGATGTGCAATAGGCCAAACTATCACCCAGAAAACTATGTTCCTAATTTTGCACTGTTCTTAAAGTTTCAGGAACATTAATTCTGCTTTAAAAAAGCGCATTTTTCATTAAACTAAGTTAAATTTCTTGAATTAAGAACAGTGTTCTAAAAACTTTAAGGCAATGTTGAGGGTTTAAAACTTATCCGACATCCGGAAAAGAAACACACAACAGGAAAATCACGCACACACGATATACCGACAGCCTGTTGCCATGGCCACATGGACGCCCGCCGGCCGCCCGAACCTATAACCCGACATCCAAACACTTTTTCAACGTCTGTCCCGTCGAGTATGTGCGTGTGAGCGCGATTGTGAAGAGCAAGCCGGGAGAGCAGATCAGGGGGAAAAAATGGAGAAGAGAGAGGAGGAGCGCACAATAGAATGGTGGCTGGGAGACGAGAGGAAAGGGAAGGACCGGTGGGGGAGGGGGGGGGAGGCGCGCATATTTTGGGGAGAGACATTTTCCAAGAGCGCCCCCAAGGACGCAGGGGCCAGCCAGCCACATCGAAGCGAAGCAACGCGGAGGCAGAGCGGGGCGGGGCGGGGCGGGGCGTTCCGCGTCCAGAGTCGTGAGGAGGAAGGGGGCCAGCTCCGCCCCCCGCCCCGCCCCGCCACCCGCCCCGCCGGCCGGCTCTGTGGGTCACGCACTCGCACAGACTTCGCGTCGACGACGACGACGCCACCGCCGCCGCGGCGCCGGTCCGCAGCTGCGCGGCTCTGCGCAGCTCTGCCCCGCCGCCACGGCCGCATAATCAAGTCAAAACAAAACGCGGCCGCTGCGTGCGGACAGACAGACAGACAGACAGACAGACAGACAGACAGACAGACAGACAGACAGACAGACAGACAGCTGCACCTGCCAGAAACGTCTCAAAACCAAAGCTGCACCTGGACAACATCGGGCCAGTCACAACTGACACAGGTCCCGTGGAGACACACTCGACACCGAAAAAGCCGAGTTCTTCGGTCAAGGAAAATGTCCTTGATGACGGAATCCGCAAGTAGATATACCTTGATCCAAGGCATTTGTGCTCGCGGCTTCCGTGAACAAGGACATTTTCCTTGAACCAAGAACTGAGTTTTTGTGGGTGTAAAAAGCTTACGGTGATTTTCACTGTAAGCTACGAAAATGAACCCTGCAGCACTGTAGCTTACGGTGAAAGTCTACCGAAAGCTACAGTGCTTATGCATGGGGCTCACCGTAGCTTACAGTGTAAATCACCGTAAGCTTTTATTGGTGCTGGACGGCGTTAGTCCGACCTAATTCGCCTCAGTCCCTGCGGGAGGGGAACCGCGGCCCAGCCCGGGGCCCGGGCGCCCCCTGGTGGTCGGACACAGGGGCCTAACTCACTCGCAGTACAGCAGCAGTAAAACCGAGAGCAACCCTCTCATCTCTCGGTTGGCGGCGGCACCGGGCTCGCCAGTGTTTCAAGTGCCCAGCCGATGCTGTCACCGGGGACCAGGGCCTCGTCTCGTCCGACGTCTCCTCCTCCTCCTCCTCCTCCTCCTCCTCCTCCTCCTCCTCCTCCTCCTCCTCCTCCTCCTCCTCCTCCTCCTCCTCCCACTTGACAGCGTCCTCGAGCGAACCGCCAAAATTGGGTCTGCTGTCCCGCTCCGTTCTCCTCCACGCCGACCCCCGCCCCGCCCCGCGCCCTTGTCTCCTCTGACGGCCTTATAAACTCCACGGTGCCGCAAGAATTAACATGCGAACCCAATCGGCTGCGCGCGAGATTGGGACCAATCTAGAGGCAGGCCGACGGGCGGACAGACACTGTCAAAAATAGTCGTAGGTTTACGGGAAAATTTTCCACGAAGTGCAGTTGTAAAATTACAATTGCAAATCGTTAGCTTACAAGCACTACATATCGGCTAGAAATTCATTCACGAGCAAAAAAGGTCTGTCGTAAATTTACAACATATTTCGTAAATCATAATTAACAAAATTTATATAGTAAATCTACAAAGATGTTTTTCACAGTGGAAGGACAGGCGAACAGACACACAGACAGGCAGACGGGAGGGCGAGGGACAGCGCGGGGCGGGGCGGGGCGGGGCGGGGCGGGGCGGGGCGGGGGTCGTAGTCTGTGACCTAGTACCCTGGCCGCGGCGCGGTGCGGTCGCCCTGCCCCCCGTCATGACTCACTCTCTATTTCAGCGATGCTGCAGTTGCGCTGCATTATCGGCGCGCAAACACGTTATCGCGAGGAGAAGTCACCGCGCCATATCGCGGCTGCCAAGTATGTTATGGGGCCGACAAAGAGGGGGCGAAAAAAAAGTTGGTCCTCAAAAATGCAATTCGACAACTCTCGAAATAATCTAAAAATAGCTCATCGCTGCGCAGAAAAATCACGTCGTAACGGGGTGCGGTAAACAAGGGCAAGGCGTACAGATTAAACTTGCGATTATATAAAACAAAGAAAATGAAAAAGAAGAAAAAGAGAAAAAAAAGGAAAAAAGAACACAGAAGCAAATATAATATGCCGAAAAAGTTTTCCGTTGATCGCAGAGTATAGTAATTTGACGTAATTGCAGCCACTGCGCCTCCACCACACACTCCACTGCAATAAAAGTACCCTCCTGATGAGCATGCGGGTGTCATTGAATTTCCAGGAAACAAGAGGCCGCCGGGCCGCGCTGCGCGACACAGCCACACTCTGCAGTGTCGCCGACATCGCGTCAAGGATAATTTTCACTTTTTTCGGAGTGCCTTTTTTCCCCTTTTAAAGAAGCTAAATATAATTAAATAAATAATTTTTAATCATGAAAATCAAGACATTTTCCCGAATATTGCAAAATAAGTAAGTAGAATCAGGCCCACAACGTGTGTGCTGCTTACGGGGAAGCGCTTGAGAAACTCAAGCCGAAAAGCAACATAGCAACTCGTTGGGCTTGTTTCTGCTTGGGTTTCTGCGCGCACACGCACACACACACACACACACACACGGGCTTGACGTACATTACCGCACGGAGGGTTAAAATAGACGCCGCGGCGCTGTGCGTCTCCGCCGCGTCACGTCCGGACGATACCCAGCCCAGGGCTGCAGCAGTAGAGGATAAGGGACTAGAGCGACTCGCCGCGCCCCCCTAGCGCCCCGCCCCGCCCCGCCCCACCCCACCCCACCCCGCCCCGCCCGCACGTCAAACATTCTCCTCGACGATCGACACCTGCCTCGACACATGTCAATTAACAGAGCGCCAGGCGGCCGCCGCCCCGCTATCACATCAGCGGTCACGGTAGATCATATCATCGTCAAACTCCAGAGCCTGCGTGACGAAGCAGCCACGCCGCCGAGACACCCGCCCAGTGACGTCATCACAATTCACCACTACGATAGCAAAACTAATGTAACGAGGCACACGGCGAGATTCCTCATATCCCTTATTATAAAATAAATACTAAATTTTGTTTTTAATTATTCTTTTTTCTTAAATTTTAAATGTCATGGAATGTTGACCGTTCATGCCGACAGTTGCGATGCCAAATTTCCACTAGAGACACGGTCGTTTTACAGGGCGGAGAGAAACCTAGTGCTGCTGCTGGCGCCCGCGGCCCCCCAGCGAGCGGCGAGCGCGGAGAACAAGACGGAATGAGAAGGGAAGGGCGGAAGCGCTGTCCGGCCCGGGCCGGCGCCGAGGGTAGGCTAAACAGACGCATACTGTTGTACAGGCCCGCACTACTCCTATACATACTCGTGCTCTCTCTCTCTCTCTCTCTCTCTCTCTCTCTCTCTCTCTCTCTCTCTCTCTCTCTCTCCCTCTCTCCCTCTCTCTCTCTCCCTCTCTCTCTCTCTCTCTCTCTCTCTCTCTCTCTCTCTCTCTCTCTCTCTCTCTCTCTCTCTCTCTCTCTCTCTCTCTCTCTCTCTCTCTCTCTCCCTCTCTCTCTCTAACCCTAACCGCGTGGCGGTCGGCGCGGGGCGCGATCTCTGGCCGCCCTGGCACGACGCGCGTCTTCCGGCGTACCAAGGGAGCCACCCGGTGGGGCCGGCCCGGTCCGGCTTACACCCAGCAGGCCACAGGGAAGCCCGGCCCACTCGACTCTAGAGGAGAGCGTGTACAGCGTATGTTCAGTAACGCCCCCGGCCGTGCGGATATACTCTGACACGCAGTGTCCCCCTCTCCTTGGGCAGGACCAAGGGGGTTATGCACTCTGAAAATCTGTGACCTGGACTATTACGTCTATTACGCTGTATTTTGCTCTGAAATTGTACAAATTCAGCCAATAACAGGCAAAAACAGTCCAAAAAGACCCAAAATTTAGTTTAAGTGCGGAACTTTGGCTATTACGCTGCTATTACGCCTTCATTACAGAGAGTGACCCGACTATTACGCGAGTGCGTACCCCCACGGGCAGGACCACCACCGAGGCGCCGGGGCTGCGCGGCGCGACGCAAACAGACGCCAGCCAGCAGGCGGGCGTGGATTGGCGTGGCGCAGCACTGACCACGGAGAAAAAAAAAACATGGGACGAAACAGAAAAGTAAACACCTTGAGCTCAGGCTAGCCATACGGGCGCGGTGTGGGCTGGGCGGGGCCAGAAGAGGATCCCCCAGCCTGTGTGAGTGTATGAGTGTGTGTGTGTGTGTGTGGCGTATGACAAGGCGACAAATTATTTCTCATTCACGAGACGTCCTCAACCTACTCCAACGTGCCAGACGCCCCGCTGGCATTGCAGGCGCCCGCCGGTGCCGCTGTCGCTAGCAGGATCCCCTCGGCACGGATCTACCTTGTAAAGGCCTTTAACTAAAAATTATCCAACAAAGTTAAACACGACGCAAAAGAGGCCGCAACATTGCCCGAAGCCTGACATAAAGTCTGAAATATCCCCTCTTTTTGATTGCGCGAAGATGCAAACGGGTTATCGAAGTGCAACATGCATCCATATAGGCGGTGCGCCCTCCACCGCGCCCCGCCCCGCCCCGCCCCGCCCCGCCCCGTCCGCTAACTCTCCGCGCCAAGCTTCATCGCCCGTAAAAAGCGTGAAATGTGCGGGGCGGACGGCTCAAGCTCAGCGCGGCGCGGCGAGTGGAAAGCGCTGTATAATCTGCATCATGAGAGCCGCCCCGCCCCGCCCCGCCGTCCAATACCCACCGTGTCAAGGGCGCTGCGCGGCCACCCAGGCCGATGCACGCACACACACACACACACACACGAAGCGCAAACGCCCGCAGTCACACATTCACGAGAGAGGCAGCTGTCGGATGGGTCTATTTCACTCGCGCACTACACCCAAAGTTTGGTGAAAAGTAGACCACTGACACGAAAATGAATGGACAGAGTGCAGTCCACAGGCGCTGGTACAACTGCGCCCCGCCCCGCCCCGCCCCGCCCCGCCCCGCCCCGCCGCGCCCGGCCCCGCCCGGCCGAGTGACAAGTCGCACCTCGGGGCGAGGCTAAGTCCCCGCACACCGGCTCCTCACGGACGAGCTGACCTAGCAGAGGCGTCCTTCTCCAAGGCGTTCTTCTCTCGCGGGCCGCACGCGAGCGAGCGCGCGGCACCGCCCCAAAACAGATGCATTTCTCTGGAGCTTTTTTAAAAAGTTCGCCTCGCTCCAAACTATAATATTTAACGCGCGGGCGCGACGCCGGACCGGGCCGGGTCGGTATCTATGCCTGGCGGCCTAGTGTGACCGGCTCGCCTTGGGGCTCCGCCGGGCTCCGCCGGGCTCCGCGCGGGTCTCCCAAAGTTTACGACACGTGAATGAGCCGCGCTGTGGCCCCGGGAGGCCGATGGGAGAGTCTGCGAGGCCTGCGCACAGTGCGCACCCTCCTAGAAGCGGGCGAAACACGAGCGCTGCCTGCCTGCCGCCTGCCGTGTAAAGTTACCGCAAAACTTGTCGCGGTAAAGATTTGTTTCCTTCCCGGTCCGGCGGGCATCCATAAAAAAAATCGTAGGCCCCCTTCATAAGGGAAAAAAAATCAGAGGAAAGTTTTACATTTATAGCAATGTAGTAAAATCGTGCTAAATTTTTCGAGTCAATTTTTTTTTCCCTTGGTTGGTTGGCCAGCGCGGTCTCTAGGCTGCGCAAGGACGCGTTTATCCCGCGGGCCGGTGGGCGGCGCCACGCCGCGCGGGCCGGGCCGGGCCGGAGCGGCCCACTGGAGCGACCCTGAGCTTTACGATGTCCGTGGCAGTGGCGGACAAAGGCGAGGACGCGGCGGGGCTGTCGCGTCTACCGCCGCCGGGTAATTTGGACACACATTAGAGAAAAAAGAACAGCAGGGGGTATTTTATGGACGGTCTCCACAGCACTGCTGGTTTAAATTAGAGCTATACAGAAAACGCGGCTCTAAACATTTTATATATTTCCGAAAAGAAAAAAAATAATCGACCAGTACTGTTTTGCTAAATTGCGACATAGATGTGACAGCTAGAAATTAAACTACAGGGTTTTGAACAGAGGGCACAACCAAACATTTTGAGCACGACAGCAACAAACGAAATGTGCTTTGGAAATATTGAAATAAGAAATGCAGCGGGCAGCGCGAGGAGGTATGCACTCTCAAAACTTGTGACCCGACTATTACGTCTATTACGCTCTATTACGCCTCAAAATATCGGGATTCATCTAAAACCAGCCCAAAACAACCCCAAAACAGGTAAATTTCGGAGAATTTCGGCTATTACACCACTATTACACTGGAAATCCAAGTGTGCGAATGTCGCTCACTTGTAGGTGAGCAAATGACTATTCACTCACTTGTAGGTGAGCAAATGACTATTCGCTCACTTACAAGTGAGCGAATGACTATTCACCAAATGGTCATTCGCTCAGCTACAAGTGAGCGAATAGCCATTTGCTCACCTACAAGTGAGTGAAATTTTTCGCTCATCTACAAGTGAGCGACATTCGCAATTTCCAGTGTACGCAAATACGCGTGCTTGAAATGAGACTATTACGCGAGTGCAGCGGGCAGCGTCGATACGTTTCACTTTGACATTCGCCTATTTTCGACATCCTCCCCGCCACGCGCCTGCCCCGGGGCCCGCCCCCTGCCCTGCTGCTGTCGCCGTCACCATCCGTTACCCCTCAGCCCCATAGAGCCTCGCTCAGCACCTCGCGCCGCCCCGGGCCGCGCCGCGCGGGCCATTCAAACGCGTGATGCGTGGAGCAGCAGCCCTCGGGGCAGGCGACCAGCCGTCAGCGGCCGCGGGGCAGGGCGGGGGCGGGGGCGGGGGCGGGGCACGAGGAGACGGCAGGGCCGCCCCGCCCCGGCCTAGCCTCACAAATAGTAACACTTTCAGCGCATCGAGAACCGCGAGCTACTTCATCTGCCCGTCCTTCGCCGGGGCAAAGTACCCGCTTGACTTGGCTTGACTTGCGCACTGGAAATCCAAGTGTACAAATGTCGCTCTTTTGTAGGTGAGCAAATAAATTCACTCACTTGTAGGTGAGCAAACAACCATTCGCTCCCTTGTAGGTGGGCGAATAACCATTCACACACTTGTAGGTGAGCAAATAACTATTCGGTCACTTGAAGGTACAAGTGAGCGAATGGTAATTCGCTCACCTACAAGTGAGTGAATTTATTTGCTCATCTACAAGTGAGTGAATTTATTTGCTCACCTACAAGTGAGCGACATTCGAACACTTGGATTTCCAGAGCGGGTAGCCCATGGCGTACCTCCTAGCAACAGGAGCCCCAAAGCGGAGGAGGCGGAGGCGGAGGAGGAGGGGGAGGAGGAGGAGGAGGAGGAGGAGGAGGAGGAGGAGGAGGAGGAGGAGGAGGAGGAGGAGGAGGAGGAGGGGGAGGAGGAGGAGGAGGAGGAGGAGCGCGGACGCAAACTTGACTGAGGCTCCCGGAAGCGCCTTCCGCTGCCTCGATCAGCCGGGTCTATTTTCGTTTCTATACCGCTGCAGCGAGGGGTACTGTATAGCGAAGGGGCGTCCGATCATAATCTGCAGTAACCCCATGTGGCTCGGCTCAGCCCAGCGGCTCAGCCCAGCGGCTCAGCCCAGCGGCTCAGCCCAGCGGCTCAGCCCAGCGGCTCAGCCCAGCGGCTCAGCCCAGCGGTGCAGTGGGGACGCACTGCGCAGCCAGGCGGCCGGCCCGCAGGGCAGGCCCAAGGCCCACACTGTTTAAAAAAAAACACACAGTAGTGAAAACCGTAAACCGTAAAAACCGTCATTGTACTCGGAAAAAACACACGTAAAACACTGTACATTCAGCGTCATGTTCCCCATTACTAATACTAATTAAGATTTTACGGTTTGTTACTGTGTTTAGAAATAACGGTGTATACCGGTGTTAAAACTGTGCGTATTTAACAGTGCAGGGCCGCCAGGAATGCGGGAAAGAACCTCCTTCACATCACAGCGACGGTCGCCGGTGGCCTCTCTGTCAGCCTGCAAGGTAGGCAACACGAACACACGCCCGCGCGTGCACCGAGAGGTTGCCTACCTGCTAGGCTGGGAGTGAGGGAATGAGAGTGAGGGAGAGAGGGGGAGGGAGAGAGGGGTGGAGAGAGAGAGGGGGGGAGAGAGAGAGAGAGAGAGAGAGAGAGAGAGAGAGAGAGAGAGAGAGAGAGAGAGAGAGAGAGGGGGGGGGGGGCTGGGGATGAGAGGCACAATGGATTTCCTGTCACTACTGATCACGGCAAGAGCGTTTCAAAAATCGATCCGGCTAAACCTGATCCCGTCTCGCTCACGCATCTCTTATCGCCCCCTCACTAATCCTTCCTCTTCTTCCGTCGCTCTCGCTCTCTCTCTCTTTCTCTCTGTTTCTGGCCAGAAAAGGTCAGTTTCGAGAGGACTGCTGGTTGGTTCGGTTTATCTGAACTCCCGGGACTTTATGGGACAGGGATGGTTATGAAAACATCGAGAAGATAAAGGAAAAAGATATAAAAATTTAGTCTTAAGCCCGTGTGGGTTTGACGCCTGCGAATAATATAAGGCGCGTCCGTGGCCTTGCTCCGACAGTCTGCCGATAAGCAGAACCAATGCCAGGGCCGCCGTGCGGCCCACCGGAGTGCTACAATAATTGTAATTATTAAGGTCCTACAAGTCGCCGTGTGCCAAAGGGGCCACAATGGCAACCCAGCACACAGCAATAAATAAATCACAATGACAAAGTCAAAATTCAATAAGCCCCCATAGTTTTAAAATCGCGGCGTCAGGAGTACAAAACGAGCGCGCACGATCCGAGAGGGAGGAAGAGAGGAAGAAAAGACAACATGAAAGGGAAACTTATTGGCAGCAGAGTACGCACACTCCTGGGCGCTTCTTAAGGCGAGGCTGCGCGGTGAGCCTCTCTCGCGCCGGTGTCTTGGCCTTCCACGCCACGCCACGCCGCGCCACGCCACGCCACGGCAGCGCCATGCACGGCTCGCCTATAGGCACGGATGGCGCTTGGCCCGCGTCAACAAGCTATGAAGAGTTTCATGGTAACCCCTACCTCCACGTTCTCCCCCTCCCCCCCCCCCCCACTCACTCACTCTCTCTCTCTCTCTCTCTCTCTCTCTCTCTCTCTCTCTCTCTCTGGCGAAATCCTTCCTCTCACTCAGAGCCGGACGCATAGGAAGTGTCCAATCAGGCGGGTGTCTGGACGGCGCGGTGGTGTGAAGAGCGCACGGGGTGGGGTGGGGCGGGGCGGGGTGGGGTGGGACGGGGCGGGGCAGGGCGGGGCGGGGCGTGCCAGGCGACAGGATGACTCGACCGAGTTCAACTATACACTAAGATTCAACGCCCGCGGCGCAAAAATAAAATCCACGACACCCGCAATGAGATGCGCGGCCGGCCGGCGAAAATCTCGACATGATACCTCTTTGCATCGTTGGATAAAAAAGAATGTTATCTTAATCGGACAGCAGCAGCCGGGGCGGGGCATATCTCGCTCGCGGCGACCAGCCTACTGTACGACTGGGACTCCGTCATTCATTTCACACGCATCGCCTGTGTGAAACATACAACTTTGCACACTAGGGTTTTCTACACAGCCTTTTACACTGTCAGAAAAAAACTACAGTAAGCCCAGTTAACTTTATGCAGTCTTTTCTGTAGTTTCAGGAACAGGACTCTCCGTACTTTTTTGACAGTCCATCCAATACCCCAACAAATGGAATTGTTCAAATAGAACACAAAATATAGAAATAAATTCGTCTCGACGAGACGAACAAAAATGTAAACATATGTCATAGATTTGGACTCGAAATGAAAAAGTTATTGGCCTTCAACAATCTTAGTTTTGGGGGTACGGGATGGACTGTCAAAAAAGTACGGAGAATCCTGTACCTGAAACTACAGAAAAGACTGTATAAAAATTAACCGGATAAACTGTTGTTTTCTCTCGCAGTGTAGAGGATCGAAGATTATTTTTTTTCTTCCGTTTTGTGGGAAACAGACTGGTACAGATGCCTTTACAGACCCCAGGGTGTCACTCGGTATATAAGGGAGTGTATTCATCCGCTCTCTCCCACGCACGCAACACGCACTGCACTGCAACTTTCCTCTCTTTGGCCGCGATGTTGTCACGACGCCCCGCCGCCCTGCCGTGTTTCCTGTCCGGCGCACCTCGCGATACAGCAGAGACTGTTCGAAGCAGACGCTCCGGAGGGACACGAGGGGACGGGAGTAATAAATAGGAAAACGATGAAAAAAAAGAGAAGAGATACAGAGAGAGAGAGAGAGGGGGAGAGAGAGAGAGAGAGAGAGAGAGAGAGAGAGAGAGAGTGTAAGGCTCCCGCCCAGTACAGATGCGTGCGCTATGGGAGTGGCCGGTTCAATCTCAACTCGGGCCTCTCGGCCCCGCCCCGCCCCGCCTCGCCCCGCCCCGCCTCGCCCCGCCCCGCCCGCCGCCCGGTGTCATGCAGATAAGCGTGGATGTCACGGAAAGGGAGGGGCGGGCCGAGGAGATCTCAGGACCATTCGGAAAAGCGATGCTCGTCCGCGATAAACGCGCGCGGGAATAACAGCGCAACACGTAATGTGCTGTATAACAAATTAATCCTCATCGAGCCGCGGGGGGGAAATAGATCACTTTGATTTTTAAAACGAGTACGGGCTACACACATGTGGAGGCGTTTATGTTGTTATCAGAGCGACCAATGGAATTCAAAATCATTTCTGCGAGCAATGCGCGGGGCAGTACAACAGAAACAAGGCCAGCCGTGACGCGCACTGCGAAAAATAAAATAAATAAACGCGGCTGATGATCGGAGACGCAGGCGGCAGCAGGCACCTTTAAAAGGCGGCGAGCTCTAATCCATCACACGGTGACGGACGCCCGCAGTCAGGGCGGACTCGCCGCGGCCCGCGACTTTGAAAAATTTTGACAGTATTTCAATTTGAGGAAAGACAAAAACAAAAAAAAAAAAAAGGGGGGGGGGAATATGCATGTACAACTTGAAAAGTAAGCACCGCGTGGAACACTAGTAGCCGGTTTGTTTAGCCGGTGCTAGACTGTACTAAATAGTATCGCACGGGGGAATGCAGACGAATAAGGACCGGCCGCGTCACATCAGCTACACCTAATCAAAGCGGAACAGATAAACGGCGGGGAGGGGAGCACACTCACCGCGAACCTCCTGACAAAAATGTACTAGTTCAAGCACCGATTACGCCACGGCATTTTTGTTTTTTTTAGGCCCCCGTTCACTGTGAAAAATATTTCCGTAAATGTACGATATTTATTGTAATTTACCATTTACAAAATGAGTCGTACATGTCCGACCTCCCACTCTTGATCGTCATTCGATTCCAAGTCGATACGCAGTGCTTGTACATTTACAATCTAGGATTGTCAATGTACGACATCTTCCATGGAAAATTTTCCCGTATCCTGTACGACATTTTCTTACAGTGTTAGGGGTGCCTATTGCTTTCGCCAGAAAGTTTTTTATTTTTTTATTTTGGACCACGCGACAGACTCTTGAAATCTACACACTAAACCCTTATGCATCATTTTCACATCGTTATGCACGATTATATACAACGATAGTTATGCACAAAATTTTATGCATAACTATGCACACAATGTTCATAATTATGCACAAATTTGTGCATAAGGGACAGAGTTATGCATAGGTAGGCAGAAAAATTTGTGCATAGTTATGGCTGGTTAAAATCCTACAAGGCTTATACACAGCAAAGTGCATAAGGGTTTAGTGTATAATTCTGTGCAAGTAGTGTTTAAATGAAATATCACACACCCACAAATGTGCGACATTCTATGTTCCATCCAGTGCGTACACTACCCACTATACCCGGGGCAGTAGTGTCACGTACGTCACGTACCAGGTCTACTCTACGGCTCAGGGCGCAGGGAGCAAAATGAGGCTTGGTCGCAGTAGCTGCGACAGGTATCCGACAGATGAGCAAACACACCACAATCACTTGTCCACTTGTCACACTTGTCACACTTGTCACACACACGCTGGCACGCGCTCGCGCACGCCCGCTCCCCAGCTGGGCCTCGCGGGGCCCCGGACACGCGGACGCGACGGTCGCGGCACACTGCACTTGGCGGTCGCGGGTCGGCGCGGGTCGGCGCGACGGGGGGCGGGGTCGTAAGGGTCGGATTTTAAAGGGTCGGAGCGGTCGGGTCGCGGTTTAGGGTCGGGGCCGCGCGCGGGCCGGTCGCCCCTCTGCTGGCGGGTCTGATGACGGCAGGAATCGCGCGCGGTATTCCAGTCTCAGACCTCCAGGCGGTGCGGCGTCACCAGGCGTCTGTGCTGGGCACAGCATGGGAGCCCCCCTTCAGTGAAGCGATCTGCGCGGGGCCCAGTCGGCAACTGGCCGCTCAGCAGGCCGGGCAGGCAAACCGCGCCGGGCCGGGCGCCGCGCGCAGGAGGGGGAGAGGCGCGGCGGGGCGGGGCGGGGCGGGGCGGGGCGCGGCGGGGCGGGGCGGGGCGGGGCGGGGCGGGGCGCTCCTCGCTCTGCTGCTGCTGCCGGCCGGGCCGGGCAGCACACACACCCCGCCCCGCCCCGCCCCGCCCCGCCCCGCCCTGAGATAGATAGAGTCTATTGAACACGACGGCGGGAGGGTGACTTGAACGCGGAGCTGCTAGGCTGCCTTGTACGGAATGGCACAGCCTCCCTGCCTTCACTGTGAAACCAGGTGTTCAACTGTTTAACACTTGTAAGTGTGCAACATCCAGTATAACAGGTGCAAGTGCGTAACTCGGTATTTGTGCAATTGGAAGTGTCAAACTCGCCAGTCGTGCACTTGTTAGTGTTAAACTCGACAGTTGTGCACTTGCAAGTGTCCAACAAGGATAGTGTTGCACGGGGGAGTTGAACACTTGCAAGTGCACAACTGTTTAGTTGAACACTTACAAGTGTACAACTGTCGAGTTTGACACTTGCAATTGCACAACTGCCGAGTTGCACACTTGCGCGCGCTAGGCTGGAAGTTGGACACATACAAGTGTTGAGCAGTTGAACACTTGGTTTAACAGTCTGCAAGTGCACAAATGTCGAGTTACTCTGTCAATACAAATGTGTACATTGTATACTTTAAATAAAGTATACATGCCGTGTATACTTTAAATAATGTATACATACCGTGTATGCATTTATATGTGTATACATGCGCATGTATACATTAATAAATGTATACATACCCATGTACACTTTGCAAAGAACACACGTGCTGCTGTCACATTACAGGCCATGTACACTTCGAAAGTTGTGTACATGGTCATGTATACACTTATTAAAGTATACATAGCCATGTATACATTTATTAAAGTATACATGGTGATGTATTCATGTATTAAAGTGTACATGCCATGTATACTTTATTTAAAGTGTACAATGTACACATTTGTGCTGACAGAGTAAACAGTTACAAGTGTACAACTGGCTAATTTGACATATAGAATTGCACAAATACCGAGTTGTACACTTGGACGTGTAAGACTGGAAGTTGCACACATTCAAGTGTTGAACAGTTGCACACTTGGTTTAACAGTGTTCACGGAAAAAAATGATTGGTTGTCACAATCAGAAGTTGATTGCCACAACCAAAATTCCTGGTAGCTGTGGGCACTATCGTCTTTCTGATTTCTGAAAATGTCCTTGATTCAAAAGGAAAAACTGTAGCGTAAGGAAATTGTTCCCAGTTTGAAGGAAACGATTTTCTGGGTGGGTGTAGGAACCACGCAGATCTATAACACTTTACCGCAAAAATCGGCACAACCCCCGAAAAATCCACGTGTGTTTCGCTCTGCTGTCCTCCGGGGAGTTTTCTAGCCCGGCCCGGAGAGCAGTCTGGATCCGGACTGCTGCCGCAGGCCAGGCAGTCGAAAGGCAAGGTAAGGCGAGGCGAGGCGAGGCGGCCCAATAACTCGCAACTCACCTGCTGGCCCGCGTCCCTCTCCCGCGTAGAGCTCAAGGACAGCGGCGAGGAGAGCGAGGGCAGCCGACTGATTCCGAAGATCGCTCTCGTACTTCTGTCCTTGTCGTACTCACGGAGCACTTCCATACCCAGCATGGGGCACCACCATGAGTGCGACAAGGACGGAGGCACGAGAGCGATCTGAGGAAGAAGTCGGCAGGGCCCGCCCAAAAGATTGAGCGC
This sequence comes from Frankliniella intonsa, assembly GCA_033675135.1. Classification (NCBI taxonomy): domain Eukaryota; kingdom Metazoa; phylum Arthropoda; class Insecta; order Thysanoptera; family Thripidae; genus Frankliniella; species Frankliniella intonsa. The sequence continues at coordinate 2,176,732 of CM066250.1, forward strand.
CGCACACCGCGCTGGAGACGGCGGGGCGGGGCGGGGCGGGGCGGGGCGGGGCGGGGCGGGGCGGGGCGGGCGGGGCGGGGCGGGGCGGCGCTGAAGCTGCTGCCGGAGGAGGAGGGGCCGGGTGGGAGCACACAGTGACGGGCGTGAGGGCGGGGGAGAAAGGGTAGCGTTTTAAACGCGGGTCGCTCAGGGCTGGGTGGCTTCAGGTCGTAAAAGAGCGGAACTAACGAACAGTTTATGGCGAACTTCTTAAGCGCACTACCTTTATTTTTATTTTTTTTTCATCTGGCCCTGTTGGGTATAGAGGTCAAAATGTATTTTTTTCCTTTTTTTCTTTCTTGAAAACAGCTTATTGGTGAGAGTTTTAATGACGCTGCTGGTCGAAAATACTTTAAAATAATAAAAAACTGAGCGATAACTTTAGTATCTCTTGTGAGGCAGATGAGCGACAAGTATGAGCGGCGGCGCGGGGCGACGACGCCCTCCACTCCACGCACGGCGAGGCGCCGCGACGCCCACGACGGACGCCTCATCAAGACGCAGCCGCCGCCACCGCTCCATCGCGTGCCTGCATGCAGTCAATACAGCACGGCGCACCGGGCTCCAGCATGCCGGTGGCACCCCCGCACTATTCATTCATTCATTCATTCATTCATTCATTCATTCATTCATTCATTCATTCATTCATTCATCCATCCATTCATTCATCCATTCATTCATCCATTCATTCATCCATTCATCCATTCATTCATCCATTCATTCATTCATTCATTCATTCAGCCTCGTGTTTTAGAAAACTATTTAAAACAGAATGGTTGTTGTACCATTGTAGGTGTGTGAATTTTCAGTTCACCTTTACTTTGTTGAAGTGAGTGAAAATTCACACACCTTCATGATGTGTGTGTGTTCCATTCACACACTTGGGCTGGGCTGGCAGTGTGTCGCGGCCGAGCCGGCCGGCCGGCTGCGAGTGGAGCAGCGTCGAGGCGAGCGAGCAGCGCAGCACAGCGCGGACCAAAGCGGTGATGTCATACGTGGTTTTAGCGGCAGGCTGGAGTGGCGCAGCGAGGCGAGGCCCCGCCCCGCCCCGCCCCGCCCCGCCCCGCCCGCCCCGCCCCGCCCGCCCCGCCCCGCCCCGGCTAGTCTGGGACGCTTAATCTATTGACGCGACCCCGAGTAGCGAGTACTTCTTCGCGGTAAAAAAAAAAATAACACATTGAGTGCGGCATGACCACTATATGGTCACGCTCCCGTGTTAAATCATAGGGAATAAAAACCTCCCGCACTCAATGTGATAAGAGTCGTATCGTACTACCACGTCTCCAGGAGACTGCTAACTCCGATCATCGCTGTGATTGAATCATTTTTGGGATATTCATCGGGTGCCCCGCCTGCCGCGCCGGGCTGCGGAGCACGCAGGTAGCAGGTCGCAGGGAGCGGGGCGGGGCGGCGGCGTCCTGCTGCCCCCTGCTGCCCCCGCGCGCATACGCAATGAGCATGCAGTCCTGCTACGGTGCACTTCCTGCCGCGTCCTGTTATACTATCGGCAGGGTCCTCCCCGCCCAGTCCGGCCCCGGCCCGACCCAGCACTGTACTAAGTTTAAATTTAGCACCTGTCGTGCTCGCGGCCGCGTGGGCCACCCATCCAGCAGCTGCGGGCATCTGCAGCGGGCCGGCCGCAGATGGGCACGGTATTCCACCTCCGAATCGCATCCAGATGGGTAAACCTATCAGGGAATTGATAAATCCTCGTGTCCTTTAGTCCCACGTACAGAAACATCGATATTTTTCCTGTAGGTGCACGACGGCTAAAGTTCACCACCTTTTAGTGCGGAGTTTAAAACGCCTAGATCGTGTCAACTTTATAGTAGCATGCAAATCGCAGTCTCTCTTTTTCCTCCTAAACGACCGTTCCGGGATCCACTGGGACGCGAGGTGCACTCGTTCAAGGTCGCGCCACACCGACACGGCCCCCGGGCCCGCAGGGTAAATCCGTTTCCTGGAACGCCCAGGAAAGTAGGTGCTTTTCCAGGAAAGTTCCTGGGGATTTCCAGGAAAAGTACTGGAAAAGCCAGGAACGTAGGTGCTTTTCCAGGAAAGTTCCTGGGGATTTCCAGGAAAAGTACTGGAAAAGCCAGGAACGTAGGTGCTTTTCCAGGAAAGTTCCTGGGTATTTCCAGGAAAAGTACTGGAAAAGCCAGGAACTTTCCTGGAAAAGTACCTACTTTCCTGGAAGGTCCCGGGAAATAGATTTTCCGTGCGGCCCGGCCCGCGGCGCCCCGTGGCGCGAGCCAGAGAAATCTTTTCCCAAATCGCGGCTGACGCTCTGCTCGGTGCGGGTGGTGTGGGGCGGGGCGGGGCGGGGCGGGGCGGGGCGGGGCGGGGCGGGGCGGGGCGGGGCGGGGCGGGGCGTGGCGGGCGGTGGACAGCGGTGAGGCGGGACCACCATAGCTTCCCACTGCGAGCGGCACGAAATTGAGATTAATGAACATCACGGTATAGTAGTAGTTGTTAGTGGCGGTGGTGGCGGTAGCTGCTGCTGCTCTACGAGGCGGACGGGCCGGGCGCACGGGGTCCTGGCCGCGCCCGCCCGGCCGAGCACGTGCTCCCAGAGCCGCACCCACCCAGTCGCCAGCGCGGCGCGGCGCTGCGGTCTGGCCGCGACCCGAGACCTGTCGGCGAGAAGGTTCCAAAGCGTGACGAGACGAGGTAGGAGCGGGTAGGAGGCGAGGCGGCTCACAACATCGCAGCACCCGACCGGACCAGCTCCCTCCCGCTGCAGCCGAGGGGGCAACCACTCCCCATCCTAGTGTACACGGGATTTCTACTGATTGTACAAAGATTTCTCTCAGATTTTGAGAGAATTCTCTGAGATTTCATGAGATTTCACAAGATTTCTTTGAGATTTCTTGAGATTTCATGAGATTTTACAAGATTTTACAAGATTTCACAAGATTTCAATGAGATTTCTCAGTTAAATTTCCAAGGATTTCATCGAGATTTCCGAGGATTTCATCGAGATATCTGAGGGATTTCTGAGGATTTCAGCGAGATTTCCGCAGGTTTGTACACAGGATTTCCCGAGTGGTTGCCCCCTCGGCTGCAGCCGTCACCGTCACGGGCCGGACCAGCTGATGCTGCCGCCGCTGCTGCCTTCATCCCGACCTTATTTTTACCCCTGCATTTTAATTGGCCGTCACAGAAGGGATCTTTGTGTGCTGGGGGAGTTCCTGCTGCTGCTGGCCGGGCCGGTCCGGGCCGCGGCGCTCTCCAAAAATACGCGATGGTCCGTCCCGACCCGAGAGGAAAGAATAAAACCGTATGCTGCCGCTGCCCTGCCGCCGACGCGCCGGAGAGTGCTTTCACAATTTTCTATTTCTGCGGTTACATTTTTCCCCTCTGCTCATTCATTCGACGCGCGCCGAAAATAGGAATGAATCAGAGGCATAAAAAAGGTGCCCCGCGGCCGGCGCGGCGAGCCTGACCGTCATCAAATGGTATAATACTGTGTACACTGTGAAACCAAGTGTTCAACTGTTCAACACTTGTAAGTGTGCAGCTTCCAGTATAACAGATGCAAGTGCGCAACTCGGTATTTGTGCAATTTGAAGTGTCAAACTCGCCAGTCGTACGCTTGTGTCTAACTCGACAGTTGTACACTTGCAAGTGTTCAACAAGGGAAATATTGCACGGGGCAGTTGAACGCATGCAAGTGCACAAATGTCGAGTTAAACACCTACAAATGTACAGCTGGCAAGTTTGACGCTTGGAATTGCACAAATAGCGAGTTGTACACTTGGACGTGTAAGACTGGAAGTTGCACACTTGGTTTCACAGCGTAGCGGGTGGACACACGGCCGCTTAACAGCTCGCGAACGAGAGGTCGTTTGGACTGCTAGCAGTACAGAGCGAGGCCAGGGACGCGTCCGACGCCGCTGTCAGTGCGGATTCGGCGTCCGCTGAAATAAACTCGCGCTGACGAACAGACAGACTAACGAACAGACGGACGAACAGACACTAGCCCGCGACCCAAGA
>CM066250.1:2185766-2378266 GCA_033675135.1 Frankliniella intonsa
GCGGGCGGGCCGAGCCCGAGCCCAGCAAGGACCGCGTAACTCGCACGGGTCCCGGCGCAAGTTACGCGGCAGTGCTGCTGAGGGCCGCGCAGGGCCGCGCTGGTACAGCGAGCAACGAAGAAGCCTCTCAACTTCATGGGCCGCGACCGCGCCACACTGCGCTGCGCCTCGGACCGAGCGATATACATGACATCATCCCTGTTCCTCTTGAACTCTGACATCTCGCACATGTTGGGGCGGGTGGGAGGGGGGAGGCAGGGTCTCGCGGAATGGCAACATTTTCGCAGAACACTTCGCGCCGCCCTGCCCTGCCCTGCCTCTCCTCGGGCCCCTGGTGCGGGCAAAGGGACGCACGGCGGCGACGTGGCGGGAGCGGGGAGAGAGTGCGCGACCTTGAGACCGCGGGGCGGGGCAGGGCCGGGCAGGGCAGGGCAGGGCCGCCCCGCCCCAGCCGATCTGTCGCTGTTTCCGTCTTTTTAGCCCGCGCAGCGCATGACTGCTGTGTGCCCCAGAGGGTTATCCTCTCCTGTCATCGCCCCTGAGCCGAGCCCGGCCCGGCCCGGTCCGGCCGGCCAGCCTTGGGGCCTTGAGGGCCTCGCGCAGGAGGAGGCGGAGGTGGGCCTCACCACCACGCGCCAGGGCCAGGGGCCTACGAGTGTCAGGCGGCATAGGCAAGTACACGAGCGTACTGCTGGCTGTTTTGGGCAGCGCGCTCGCGCACACACACACACACACACACACACACGCACACAACGAATATGGGGGTCCGTGCTCGTCGCTAGCGTTACAATAAAGCGCGTGACGGAGCAACGTGACAAGTCAGATATTCCTCGGCGTGAGATGAGAATATTACTTTCCCAAAAGCGAAGTACATGGGAGAAAATAAGAAGGAAAAAAAAAAACAGCCTTGTCGCGGTATTTGAACCCGCGGTCGGGCGTGATGACGGCTATAGTCACGCGTGTTAGGAGTCGGCCGTCAACCAGAGGACGTGGAAAGGTCTTGTGGCCCAGCAGCACGGGTGAAGTCGGCGCAGCCGGGGCCGCGTTCACATTCCATCGCGAGCCAAATACACTTGCTTGTCATAAAAATCGAGAAACGCAAACGTCCAACGGGGACGAAAACAATGGCAAAGACGCAGACGCGTCGTCAAGTGGTCGAATTGGAAGGGTCGAGTCGGGTCGGGTCGGGTCGGAGGTTAGCGATCGCAATGAATGAAATGAATGAATAACAAAAGGGAGCGAGGTTGTCGCGTGGGTCCCGCCCCGCCCGGCCCCGCCCGGCCCCGCCCGGCCCCGCCCCGCCCCGCCCGGACACACGATGAGCAAAAGGGCCTTGCGAGCAGCGGGGCGGGCCTGCCGGTCGGCCTGCACCGCCACGAGGAAATGCACCGCACCAAGCCGAAATAGCGGCGCTCGACATTTCGAAGAGCTTTAGTTAGTGGGAGGGAGCAGGGGAGATGCGCCGCGGTCCGCAGAGAGCACTGCCCCCGCCCCGCCCAACCCCGCGCACTGACGTGAGGCGGACCACAGCCGCCCCGCACCGCAAAGGAACTTGCGGTGATTAAAATAAGCGGTAACGCGCATACTGAGGAAAATCGAGCGTTCCTCATCGCCGAAACTCAACGACAACTGTCACCCTCTCTGAAGTCATTCTGCCCCTACGATCGGCGCGCCGCACGAAGCAAACACCGCAGGACATATGCACCGGCCGCGCCCCACCGCGCCGCGCAACAGCCAAACCGGTTCTTGCGGCGGCCACCGCGGCGCTCGTTTTAAATGAATGAACTAACGAGGAGCGCGGCGCCGCGATAACAAACGCTGCCGATAGGAGAGACGCCCGTGCGCAACGACGGATTATTGACAGGTGCCTCACGGCGGCGACTGAGCGCGCGCGTCGAGGAGGTTTACTATCCCGGCGACATGCTTGACCTGCTGCAGTGCTGTGCGTTTCTTTAACCTTTTTGTCCGGAGGGAGAGACGCGATAGGGAAGGACGGACAGGTGACAGGTGACGACGAGCGTCGTGTGATCAGGGCGAGGAGGAGGAGATTTAGGGCGTGGCGCGCGCCGCTGGCCTGGCGCCGGGGGACAGTAGGACAGCAGACCTGCTGCTAGCGTGGGGCGGGGCGGGGCGGGGCGGGGCGGGGCGGGCGCAGAGGCCGCAGCAGCGGATAGCCTTCGGGAGTGCGCTGCTCACTTGCCATAGGACCCCGTCTGCATGGCGTGCCTCCCGCCTGACTCATCGCCAGCGGTGACCAAGTGACGTCCTCACTGTTAATCAAGGCCCACCCGCCCCGCCCCGCCCCGCCCCGCCCCGCCCGGCGCCGTGCTGCGTGACCTCCGGTGGGGCGGGGCGGGCCGCAGTAGCTCGCGCTCGCACTTGAGGAGCAGCGCGAGGAGCACCAGGGTGTGGCGGGGCGGGGCGGAGGATCCCGGCTCCCCGGGGCGCTCCTGTCAGTCCCCAGTATCGCACGTCCATCACTCTGGAACGCCCCGCCCCACGCCGCCCCGCCCGCTCGCGCCAAGGCGTGGCGTGCTGGCGTGTCGTACAGAGCGACGGAATGCAGTCAGACACGGTGGCCAATCATCAAGACGGCTGCAGCGGCGGAGGGGACGCCTCGCCCGCTACCGCGCACTTGCGCGTCTGGGAGGGGCGGGGCGGGGTGGCACAGAGGATTCCACTGGAGGGCGGGGCGGGGCGGGGCGCGGCGCGACGGCACGCGCTCAACGCTCGCCTGCGCGTGCAATGCCGCGCACACGCTCGCCAGAGGGGGTCACGCTCCAGGCAGGACCGGCCGTGCCGGTTGGGCTGCCTACCTCCACGGCGGCGGACGGACAAGAACGGACTGCTGGCTGCACGGTTGACGGTACTCACTTGGCGTGGCGCTCGGTGAAGTGATGCAGCTTGTCCCTGAGCGCGCGCGACGCCGGCTCGCACGAGATGCTGAGGTAAGCCACGATGGTGCTCGACAGCGCCACCAGCTCGTCAATGGGCGTCTGCAGCTCCTCCAGGCCGCGGATCAGCTCCTGAGAGAGATACCCGGTTCATAACGTGAAAAAAACAAAAAAAACAAGACCGACTCACGACGTCGATGCCTCGAGACTCACCTGGAGCGTGTTTCTGGACTCCCTGAGCTGGACCTTGGAGCGCACCACCAGGTCGAGGTGGTGGGCCGTGTCCTCTGCGTCGCCCACCTTGGCCTCGAGCGACGTCCAGCCGGCGTCGAACTGCTCCCACTGCTGGGCGAGGCGCGCCAGGGCGTCGCGGCGCCCCTCGACGCCGCTCACCACCTCCTCCCACTCGCGGTTCACGGCGGCCATCTGCTGCTCGACGTGCGCGCGGTTGGCCGCGTCCGCCTGGCGCGTCAGCTCGCGCGCGCGCTCGTTGAGCAGGTCCACGTCGGCCTGGTGCGCGGCCACGTCCTGCTGCGCGTGCGTCACCTTGTCCAGGTTGTAGTGCAGCCCGGCCAGGTTGGACACGGGCTCGTCGGTGAACTGGTAGAGCTCGAGCAGCGAGCGCACCTTCTCGAGCGCGGCGCAGTAGTCGTGCCACACCTGCGCGTCCTGCTCGAGCTGCGCCTGCCGCGACTTGGCCGAGTTGAGCGTGTTCTTGAGCAGCTGCGTGAGGTGCGTCTGCTCGTTGGTCAGCTCCTCCTGCTCGTGCGCCGACAGCGACGGCCAGATCTTGTCCGCGGCCTGCTGGATGTCGTGCGACAGCAGCTCGCGCATGGCCTGCTCGCTGCCGAAGAACACCTTGTGCATCTCGAGGTCCGAGACGACGTTGCGGAAGTCGACGCCGTGCGCGTCGCGGTCCAGGCGCGCGCGCGCCTCCTTGACCCAGGCGTGCAGCTTGTCCTTGAGCGCCTGGTGCTCGCGGCGCAGCGCCGCGTTGCTCTGCAGGTAGGCGGCGCGCTCGGCCAGCTCGTTGGGCAGCGTGTTGAGCAGCATGCTGGCCTCGCTGAGGCGCTCGCGGAGCGGCCCGGGCAGCGAGTCCTCGGGCCGGGCGGCGTCCATCACGCCGCGGACCTCGTCCAGGTGCGCGAGCACGCCGGCCGACAGCTCCTGGTGGCTGGTGAGCTGCGCGTCCACGCTGGCCGGGTCGCGCGCCAGCAGCGGCCGCGACTTGACCTGGGCCTCGTGGTCGTGCAGCCAGGCGAGCGCGGCGCCCAGCTGCGCGGCCAGGTGCTTGTGCTTGGCGGCCGCCTGCTCCAGCTGCTCGCGCGCCGCGTCCACCGCCCGCCGCAGCCCCAGCAGCTGGTTCTTGAGGCTCTGCAGCTGCTCCGTCACCGAGTTGCGGTCCGCCGCCGAGCCCTCGCTCGCGATCATCTGGCCCTTGTCGGACGCGGAGGCCAGCAGCGCCTCGCACTCTTGGATCTTCTCAATGACCTGGGGACACGAAGTTCATTCAAGTTCTATCTGGGTGGGTTCTAGGCGAGGGGGAAACAACTCTAAAATTTAAGTGCACCTAGTAATTCCAAAAAATTCAGACAAATTCAAAAAATTCAGAAAAAAATTCAGAAAAATTCAGAAAACTTTATAAAAATTTAAAAATCCATAAAATTTTACAAAAATTCACAAAATTCAAAAAAGTTTAAGAAAAATTCGAGCAAAAACTCAAAAAAATAAAATTCAAAAAAGTTCCCAACATTTGAACACCAAAATTCAGAGTTGTTTTCCCCTCGGTTCTAAGCCGGTGCCTAGAGTAGAACTTACGTCGTGGTAGCGCTTGATCTTCTCCTCACTGGGCTGTCCGGACGCCTCGATGTCCCGCACCACCCCGGTGTACGTCAGGATGAAGGTCGAGATCTCGGTGATGAGCGCGATGAACTGCTCCCGGAGCAGCAGCAGCTTGCGCAGCCGGTCGATCTGCATCTCGATGGCGGCGATCAGGTCGTCCTGCTCCTGGACGATGGCCTGCAGCTCGCCGATGTTGCCCGCCGCCAGCCCGCTCAGCGAGGACCGGTGGTCCTTGAGGTCTGAGAGCAGTTTCTGACCCAAACACACACACACGGGGTGAACGCAGTGCAGACCAGGGCGTTCTCACAGAGCGGCACAGGCACACCCTGCTACTAGAGTTCTGATCGACTTTAGTTGAAAGCCAGTTAAATGTCGTCTGAGGAAACCCCCTTGGAGAGGTCATAAGGGTAACGGGTGTGTACATTACACGGTTTAGCTAACTAGTTATGCAAATGACCAGAAGAGTCACTATCAAACTCGAATTTGGTAAGAATAATGTTTTGATTTGGCACTAATAAAGAGGAGTTGAAGAGGTGGTACAAAAGAAGAGTAAGGTTTCAAAAAAAGGAAATATTTGGCATTCAAAAGGGGCAGTGCTAAGAAAGTAAGGGGTGGATGAAAAATCCACTTTCCGTGAGAGTATTGGTCCTGTACAGTAAAATTTTGGCTGAGTGGGAAAAAGTCATAAGGTACAACATCTATAGAGATCTCGTTGTCTTGAATTGGAGCAGACAACGATTCACAAGACAAAATACCATTTAGTGCCATGTGACACTACTTCTTGAAAAGTGAAGCATAGATGATGAGACTCATAACTCAAAAAGCAAAAGTTAATGAATTTTCTACCGCATCTACATAGATGAGGGATGATGTATAGATCTTGTGATCTCTTGTCTACTGATGTCAAGAATCCAACTTACAATTTGCATCTACAGCAATCAAATGTGATTTGTTCAAATTCCTCAAATAAAGAATAGTAGATGAGAATACAACTCCAGGAAGAGTGTTATAGTTTAGAGTGCTGCTATAACATTTTCCGGCATTTTCCTCTTTTTTCAAAAAAAGAAGTTAAAGAGGGAGGAATGATCACTTTGCGGTCTGAGTGATACAAGATGACCGCCAAGCAATAGGTTTGCCTGCGTGTAATGCGGCGACACCTACATCTACTCGGGTGGTTTCATCTAGTGTGAATATAAAATTACAGTACTGCCCTTCATTCCGGAGTCGTCCCACCTACTGAACCTGCCAACAGGGCCAGCCCAGTGGTTCAATTCATCTGGCTAAAACTCTTGTATAACTCTCGACTCAACATTGGTGGCAATATAGTCAAATTTACTTTTAAAATTACTCAAAATTCATTCATTTTGCTCCTACTTAGTGAATCACACACAGTATAAAAATTTAGTACGCTTAAAAACCAAACCAAATAAAATCGTTTGAAAAATTAATTACTGTGGTTACATTGACCATCTCATTCAAAATTTACACACAGTACAATGTGGTTCAAATTTAGGTACAAAAACAAAAATACAGCAAAAAATAAGTAAATGGTCCGAGGTGCTTACCTGGTAGTTATCGAGGAGGCCCTGCACGTCCTCAACGCGACTGCCGATGGGTCGGCTCAGCTCCTTGAGCTGCGAGTGCACGGTCGCCACGAACTTGGCGCTGTCCTTGGCCTTCTCCAGGGCGCGCTCGTGGCAGCGCACCGCGTCGCGCAGCGCCTCCAGACGCGTGGCGATGACGCCCGCCACCACGGCGTGGCGCACCTGCATGCCGGACAGCTGCTCGGACAGCAGCGCCCTGTCCGCCTCGCTCACGGTGGACAGCACCGCGTCCTGGCCCTGCACGAACAGGCGCTCCACGTCGGCGCCCACCTCCTCGCACTCGCCGCTCAGCTTGGTGTACTGCGGACACATAGCGGTCAGCACGGCCCCGACAGGCGTGACGGTTCGATAATCCTCCACACACGTGACCCGTTACCTTGGTGAGCTGCTCCTGGAGCAGTTCCAGGTTGGTGGCGCGGATCTCAGCGGAGATGGCCACCTCGGCCTCGTTGAGCCAGTGCAGGCAGCGGTCCATGTCCGTCTCCAGCTGGCGCCGGCTCTCGAGCAGGGCAGACAGCGACCCGAGCCGACGGGACGTCAGGGTCTGCAGCGTGGCGAAGTCGTCCGCCAAGGCTGTGCAGACATACTCCAGTCAGCAAACTCCTTCGGCTCCTTTCGGTGCAGCGAGAGAGGTAGTGCTTACCTTGGAGAGCTTCGGACAGTTTCACCTTGTCCGCGGGGACGCAGTCCTTGATCAGCGACTGGCCCTGGTTGGTGACGTCGGCCAAGGTGGTCTTGCCGAAGTACTCCGCGTCCTTCTCCGCTTGCTGAAAAGCCACAAGGAATTAAAATATCTGAAGCGATGTTTAGGAGCAGGCAAATTGGTTCACTGTGAAAAATAGTCGTAAGTTTACGGGAAAATTTTCGACGATGTGCAGTTGGATAATTACAATTGCAAATCGTAAAAATTACAAGCACTACTACACATCGGCTTGAAATTCATTCACGACCAGAAAAGGTCCGTCGTAAATTTACAACATATTTTGTAAATCGTAATTTACAAAATTTATCGTAAATCTACAAAGATATTTTTTACAGTGATTCTTGACGTGAGTAAAGTATCACCTGGAACTGCTGTATCTCGCGCTCGACCTTGGCGGCCTTGAGCGGGGCGGTGTCGCCGGCGCGCTGCAGGTCGGTGAGGCGGGTGCGCACCCAGGCGCGCGCCTCCTCCAGACCCGTCTCGAACGAGCGCCGGGCCTCGAGCGAGGCGCCGAGCGCCGAGGTGAGAGCGCGCAGCTGGCCGCGCAGGTCCGCCTGCTCGGCCTCGAGCGAGCGCAGGGCCGACTCGAGCGCCGCCAGCTCGCTCGGCTCGAGCTCCGACTTCATGCCGTCGACGCGCTTGGTCAGCGAGTCGAGCAGCACCTGCTTGCCCTCGGCCTCCTTGGACAGCGCCTTGAGCGCCTGCTGCCGCTCCTCGGCGGCGCGCACCGAGGTCCCGAGCGGCGGCAGCTCGCCCAGCTCGCGCAGCTTGTCCGCCACCCAGGCCCGCGCCGCGTCGATCTCGCTGCGCGCGCTCTCCACGCCCTTCCGCGTCAGCTCCAGCACCTGCGTCTTGCGCTGCAGGCGCTTCTCCACGTCGCCGTAGCGCCGGTCCACCGCCTTCATCTGCTCCTCCACCTGCTGCGCGTCCAGGTTGCTCACCACCGCCACCACCTGCTTGGCGAGCGCCTTGACCTCGGCGTGGCGCGCCGGCCCGGTCTCGTTGAGCTCGCCGGCGATCTCGCGCAGCTGCGCCAGCTTCCAGTCGCAGTCGTGGCCGCCGCGGTCCAGCTGCTCCACGCGGCGCAGCAGCCCGTCCAGCCACGACTGCAGGTCCTGCGCCGAGGCGCGGAAGTTGTCGATGACGGCCTGGTGCTCCTGCTTCTTGTGGATCACCTGCTGCAGCTGGTGGTCCAGCGAGGCCAGCTGGCCCTCCAGGTCCGAGTCCTCGCCGGCGGGGCCCTGCGGCAGGTCCGTCACCAGCTTGGTGCGCTTGTCCGTCACCTGCGCGGCCAGCTCCTGCATGATGGCCATCTCCTGGCGGGCCGCCTCGGGCCGCAGCTTGGCCGGGCGCGCGCGCCACTCGGTCACGTTGGCCAGCTGCTCGGCCGCCCACTGCTCCAGCGCGGCGCGCTCCCTGCCCCACTCCTCCAGCGAGCCCACGGCCGAGGTGAGGGACGCGACGCGGCCCTGCACCTGGTCGATCAGGTCCTCGAGGCGCGCGCGCACCGCCAGCTCGCGGTCCGGGATGGGGGGCGGCACCGTGTCCTGGGGACTGCTGGGCCGCGAGATGCACGCCGCCGCCGCCTCGCACGCCTGCACCGCCACGGCCAGACGGCCCTTCTCGCCCTGGAGCTTGTTGTGCATGCCCTGGACATCAACCACAAAATGTTAAGATTACAAGTCCAGAGGGTTCAAAAAACATTAAAAATAAAATGATAGTAGCCATCACTTACCCTTGCGATCTCAAGCTGCTGCTGGGCCTGCTGAAGGTTGAGCACAGGCGCGTCCGCCTCCTGGTTGAGCAGGGCCTGCTCGAATGTGTCCAGGTTGGCCCAGATGGAGTCGAGCGTGTCCTCGTACTGCTGGAACTTGGCGAGCGACTCGGCGAGGCGCGCCTCGATCTGCAGGGCCGTCTGCAGCAGCGACTGGTAGCTCTCCTGCATGTTGTTGAGCTGCTTCTCGATCGTCGTCCGGATGTTGGGCGTCGACTCCTTGTAGCGTTCCACCTGCGCGCGCCCGCGGGCCTTGACGCTGTCCAGCGTGTCCTGGTAGCTGCGGATGTCCTGCAGCAGCGCCTGGTGCGCGCTGATCTGCTCCTGCGTCTGCGCGCGGTTCGTGATGTACAGCGAGTTGTGCGCCATGAGCTGGAACGACACCTGCAGGATCCACTTCTCCGTGTCCTGGATGGCCTGCTGGTACGCGGCGTACTCGCCCATCTCCCGCTCCAGGCTCTCGCGGCGCTGCTTGTAGGCCGTGTTGAGCTCCTCCCAGCGCTTCTCCAGCGCGCGCACCGCCTCCAGCGGCGCCTGCCGGCCCGCCCACTGCGACAGCTCCGTGGCCTCCGTCACCAGCTGCGTCAGCTCGACGCGCTTGCCCGCGATCTCCTCCTGCGCGTGCCGGTAGCGCTCCAGGACCGTCTTCATCTCGCCGAGCTCGGGCCGCGTGAGCGTCGCCCGCCCCAGCGACGCCTCCGTCTCGTCCAGCCACTGCGCGAGGCGCGCGCGGTTGTCGGCGTGGTCGTCCCAGCGGCCCAGCGCCGTCTTGAGCTGCGCCGTCACGCCGGCCAGCTCCATGCTCAGCTGGTCCCAGCTGGCCCGCAGGGCCGCCATGTCCTCGCGCAGCGTGTCCTGCCGGTCGGCCGGCGCCGTGTTGACGGCCTTGGCGAACACCTCCTGCGTCGCCGACATGAGGTGCTGGCCCTCCGTCATCCTGTTGTTGACGAGCTGCACCGTGTCCATCTTGTCGCGCAGCCAGTCCTGGTCGCCGACGCCGCGGCAGCTCTGCACGGTGCCGTGGCTGCGCTGCAGCCAGCTCTCCAGCTCGCCCTTGGCCTTGGCGAACTCGGTGTAGTCCGAGAGGTTCTTCTGCGCGCGAGAGACGAGCCCCTGCAGGCTGGTGACGAGCGCCGAGTAGGCGGACTGCAGCTGCACGGTGCGGTCGCGCACCCAGCTGACTGCCGCCAGCTCCATGAGGACCTCGCACGCGTCGCTCAGCTCCTCGACGGTCGCCTTGTGCTGCGTGGCCTCGGCCATGAGCGCTCGGCAGCGCTCCAGGTCCTCGGGCGAGTTCTCGTCGCCGCGCTGCTCCTCAGGGGCGACGCGCGCCTTGAAGTCGTCCAGCCAGCTCTGGGCGCGCTCCAGCCGCCCGGTCCACGCGGCCCACGCCTCGGCGCAGGCCGCCAGCGTCTTGTGCGTGTCCCGGATGGCGGCGCTCAGCGAGTCCCAGTTGTCGCGCAGCTGCTGGATCTCCGTGTGCAGCGTGTCGCAGCCCTCCGCGCCCGTGGTGCGCGCCACGGCCTCGCTGAGCGTGCTGCAGCGCTGCACGAGCGCGCTGCCCTCGGGCAGCGTGGTGCTCACCTGCTGCAGGCGCTGCTGGCGCTCGGCGCTCGCCGCCTGGTCGCCGTGCGCGTCGCCGCACTGCTGCACCTCGAGGCGCGCGCGCCGCAGCCAGTCCACCGCCTCCTGGTACGCCTGGCGGTACTGCTCGTGCTCGCGCACCTGCGCCTCCAGGACGGCCACGCTGGCGGCCACCGTGTCGCGCAGCTCGGCGTACTTGTCGAAGCTCTCCTGGAAGGGGCCGGCCGGCAGGGTCGCGTCCTCGGCGAGGCGCGCCTTGAGCCGCTCCACGGCGTCCGAGTGGCCCGCGATGTCGCGCAGGACGGAGCGCAGCTTCTCGAGCGCGGCGCGCTTGTCGCTCAGCTCGTTGAGCAGCTGTGAGCTGCCCGCGCCGCTCACGGCCACCTCGAGCTCGGCCAGCCACTGCTGCAGGTGCTTGTGCGCCTTGGACAGCTCCTCCAGCTGCGCCTGCCGCTGCGTCAGCCGCTGCCGCAGCTCGTTCACCTCGGCCGACAGCCGCTCGAACTCCTGCTTCAGGTTCTCCACGTCCTCCTGTATCTTGGCCGCGCCCGACTGCTCCGTGTTGAGGATCACCTTCTCCTTGAGCTCCAGGGCGTAGCGCAGCTTGTTCTGGCCCTGCTCCAGGGACTGGCGGATGGTCTTGATGGCCTGCAGGCGCGCGTTCACCTCGGCGAGCGTGGCGTGCGGCGCGCCGCACTCGGTCACCTTGTCGCGGGTGCGCTCCAGCCAGTCCTGGCACTCCTGCGTCAGCGTGCTGAGCTGCTGGTGCTCCTGGTACTGCACCTCGAGGCGGCGCATGGTCTCCTTGGCGAGGGAGAGCAGCGCGTTGTACTTGGTGGTGAGCTGCGTGACGGCGTTGGACACGCGGGAGTCGGCGCACGTCTCCAGGAGCACCTGCGCCTTGAGGTTGAGCGTGTCAAGCTGCTGCTGCCAGTCGAACAGCAGCTGCAGATGCTGCTGGAACTGCTCCAGGACGTTCTTCTTGTCCTCCAGACCGTCCTGCAGCCGGTTGAACGACTGAACGAGCGTCTCGGTGCGGCTGAGCCACTCGCTCGCCTCCTTGTGCTGGTCCTCGAAGTCGGTCCACTTGACGATGCCGGCCTCCAGGAGACTCTTGGTGCGCGCGAGCTGCTCCAGGTAAGTGTCGAGCTCCTCCTGCAGCAGGGCCACCTCCTCCTCGATCACCTCGCGCTCCTCCTCGTCGGCGACCTGGCAGGCGGCCTCGCCCGCCTCGAGCGCGCGCTGCAGCTTGGCCTGGCCCTCGTCCGTCTCGCTCTGCAGCACCTTGAGGTGCCACGCCTTGCTGCTCAGCGACTCCTTGTCGCCCGTGGGCTCGGAGCACTTGCCGAGCTTCTCCTTGGCGGCGCGGATCCACTGCATGAACTCGGTGCCGGCGTCGATGAAGGCCTGGTGCTGCTCGACCGTCTCCTTCTGCTTCTCGTACACCTCGCGGGCGTGCTTGCTGAGCGTCTCGTACTGCGTCGAGATGGCGGACGCGGGCTCGGCCTGCAGCAGGTCCTCGGCCTTGGACGCCACCGACTGGATCATGGGCTCGAACGACACGATGTCCTGCACGATGCTGTTGGTCTGGCGCAGCGTCGCCTTGCGCTCGCCGATGCTGAGCGAGCTGAGGCCCGCGGCCGCCTGGCCGCGCTTGGCCTTGGACACCTTCTGCTCGCACACCTGCTGCAGCTTGTTCTCGCGGTCGCTGATCCACTGCTGCAGCTGCGAGTAGGACGAGCTGTAGTCGGCCCACTGCAGCAGCGCCGTCTCCAGCTGCACCTTGGCCGTCGAGATCTTGCGGACGAGACGGTCCCAGTCCGTCTGCAGCTCCTTGAGCGCGCTGTTGATGGCGTCCTTGCCGTCCGAGCGCGTGTTGCGCACCGTCTTCTCGCCCCAGTTGATGGCGGCGTGCAGCAGCGACTGGCCCTCCTCGCGGCGCCGTAGCAGCTCCTGGATCTGGTTGAGGCGCGCCTGCAGCTCGTCCCGGTCGCGGTCGCGGCCCGAGGGCGTCGCCGACGACGCGTCCGAGCTGTCCCGGATCACCTGCTTGGCGTGCTCGATCCAGGCGCGCGTCTTGCCCAGGTAGTTCTCGTACTGCTCGTGCTGCTCGAGGTTGCCCTCCACCTTCTTGAGCACGTCCTTGGCCAGGTTGATCTGCACCTGGTAGCGCGAGTTCAGGTGGCGGAGCTGGTTGTTGACGTACGTGTCGAGGTGCGAGTTGAGCAGCGAGGACGCCGTCTGGTTGAAGCGCTCCATCTGGTCGGAGCCATCCTCCAGGCGCTTGAGCACGTCCTTCACCTCCTGCACTTGCTTCCGCTTCTCCGGGATGGTGGAGAGCAGCGCGTTCTTGTACGCCTTGACGAGGATGTCGATCTGCTGCAGCCAGTCGGAGAGCCTCTCGTACTCCTCCTTGTACTCGCGCCACTGCACGACGGTCGCTTCGAGCGCGTCCTTTTGCTGCTGGATCTCCTTAAAGAGCGTGGTGAAGCTCTCCTGCAGCGCTCGGATCTCGCTGCGGATCGTCTCCTGGCCGGGCGGCGAGGTGCCGGCGAGCGCCACCTCCCCGCGGCTGCGCAGCGGCTCGAGCAGCATCTCGCCCTGGGCCTGCTTGTTGAGCAGCGCCTCGAGCGGCGCGAGCGCGCTCTCGATCGCCAGCTTGTCGCTGAGCGAGCGCTGCTTGAGCGACGGCACCTTCTCGCGAGCGCGGCCCAGCCAGCCGATGAGCTCGTCGTGGGCCTCCTTGTAGAGGCGGTGGTCGCGGTACTGCTCCTCGCGCTCCGACAGCAGCGTCTTGATCCTGTCGGCCAGCGTGTCGAACTTGTTGAGGATGTCCTGCGCCTGACTGGCGGCGTGGCTTTGCTGCCCGCTCGCGAGCATCTCCACGGCCTTGGCCTTGAGGCTGTCCACCTCGAGCTTCTCGCAGCGCACCTTCTCCTCCAGGCACTTGATGCGCTCCAGCTGGGCGCGCTTCTCCGACATGGTCGCTTGGAACTCGGACACCTCGTCCGTGACGCTCTGCAGATACTCGACCGTCTTGTTGAGGTTGTGGATCTGCTCGAGAAAGCCGGACCAGCGTTGAATCGAATCGTCTAGGATGGTCTTGGTCTCCACCATCTTGGAGGCGAGCGCGCTCCACTCCTCCTGCAGGCGGGCCAGCTCGTCGTTGATGGCCTGGTGGCCGGCCGGGGCCGTGTTGGCGAGCACGGTCTGGGCCAGCTCCACTAGCGTCTGCACCTTGCTGAAGCCCTCCTCCTTGTACAGCAGGAGGTCCTGGATCGTCTCCATCTTGCTGTCCAGGTCCTTCTGCGAGGACGCGCTCAGGTCCGAGCAGTAGCCCAGCTTGTTCCGGACGTCGTCCAACCACTGCGAGCACTCGGCGATGCGCCCCTCAAAGTCCTGGTGACTCGTGACGTACTGGTGCCAGCGGCTCGTCAGGTCCTTGACCTTGTGCGACACCTGCTGGTACTTCATGCCCAGCTCCGAGATCTGCGAGCTGCGGTTCGTCATGGCGCCCTTGATGAGCTGCTGCGCGCGCTCCACCGCGCTGTCCATCTCCAGCTCCTTGGCGCGCACGGCGCCCTGCAGCTTCTTGAGCACGTCGAGCTGGTCCTTCTTCTCCTGGCAGGTGGCCTTGAGGTCGACGGCGTGCAGCGTGGCGTCCGTGTCGCGCAGCCAGGCCAGGCACTGCTCGCGCAGCGCCTCGTACTCGTTCCACTGCTGCACGCGCAGCTCCAGGGCCTCGATGGTGGAGCGCAGCGTGGACAGCAGCCCCTCCCACTCCTGCTGCGACGAGTCCACCTGCGCGCGGACGTTCACCTGGCCCGACTCGACCGTGCCGGGGATCACCTTCTCGGCGAGCGCGCGGATCTGCTCGATGCGGTGCTCCTCCTCCGGCAGGCTGCTCAGCAGGCCGCGCAGCCGCTCCACGTTGGTGAGCAGCGAGATGCGCTCCAGGTCCGTGTCGCCCCACAGCAGCACCGTGTGGTGCGTCGCCTCCAGCCACTCCTGCGTCTCCATGACCGCCTTGCTGTACTGCTGGTGGTTGGACACGATGGCCTCGTACCGCTCCACATAGCTCTGGAGGACGAGAAAAAAATTGATTTGATGAAAATTACCAAGTTTAAGAATTCTTTTTTTAAACTATCTAGTTTTACCATCTAAGTTCAAGAACTCTTTTTTTAATTGCCTAGTTTTGCTATTTTTCAAAAAACATAAAGTCGCACCTGTGCCCGCTGCAGGATGTTGGCGTGCTGCGAGGCGAGCGCATTGAGCTGCATGTCGATGGCGCGCTGGTCGCCGTGCTCGCGCAGCGCGTCGGCGCGGTCGCGCAGGTGCGCCAGCTGCTGGTGGTGCTGCTGCGCGTCCGTCAGCACGCCGCGGTACGTCTGCAGCTGCGCGCGCTTCTCGTCCAGCGTGGCGTGCAGCCGCATCTCGCCCGCGAGCAGCGCCTCCGCCTCGGACAGCCAGCGGCGCAGCGAGTCGCTCGACTCCTCCAGGCCGCTCCAGCGCGAGATGCGGTCCTGGAGGCCGCGCTCCGCGCCGCTGATGTTGTCGAAGAGCTGCTCGGCCAGCGCCTGCAGCTCCTCCAGCTGGGCGCGCACCGCCTCCCGGCCCTCGGCCGACGTGCTCGGGTACAGCTTCTCGCCCACCTCCACCGTGGCGTTGAGCAGCGCAGCCGCGGCCGGCTGCTCAGCCATCAGCTCCCTCAACGTGGCCGTCTGCGTCTCCAGTTCAGGTCGCATGCCAGCCTGGAAAAAATTAGTACATAACATTACTCCTGGACTTGATTTGTTTGATGAAAATTTGAGATTTTAGTTAGTTTTTTTGCCATAGGGTTATGCGCACCGAGCTCGTGATGTTGCATGTGTCGAAGCGAGCCTGCGCCGCGGCCAGCCACTCCGAGCACTGGCGGTACTTGTCCAGGTAGGCCGCGTGGTCCTGCACGGCCTGCTTGCACTTCTTGACGATCTCCTTGGCGGTGGCCTGCGCGGCCTGGAAGCGCGATGTGACCTGCTGCAGGCTCACGGTCACCCTGCTCTCGCCGCTGGACTGGGCGAGCTCCGAGGACTCGTCGCTGATCTTGTCGAGCTCGGCCTCGTTCTGCCGCAGGCTGCCGATGAGCGCCTCGTACTTGTCCAGCTGCTCGCGCTTCTCCTCGAGCGTGCCGCGCGGCTGGTAGTTCTTGAGCGCCGCCTCCGCGTCCGCCAGCCAGCCGAGCAGGCGCTCCAGCGCGCGCTCGTACTCGGCCCACTGCTGCAAGCGCTTCTCCACGCCCAGGCGGACCTCCTCCAGCTGGGAGCCGAAGCGCTCCAGGTCGAACCTGGGGGAGGGCACAGAGCGGGGCGCCGTGAGGGTAGGCTGTCCCGTCGAGCACGTGCGCGCGGCGGGACTGCCTACCTCCCAGGCACCTCTAGGAGACTACCTACCTGAGCGAGGCTAAGTCCCGGTCCATGGTCTCTCGGGCGCGGGGAGGCAGCTTGGCCGCCTTGCCGCTGACGTGGTCCGCTAGGGAGCCGTGTCTCGCCAGCCCCTCCGACAGGCCGTCCTGCAGCTCGGAGAGCTTGGTGAGACGCGACTGCAGCGCCGCCTTGTTGCCGGTATAGTCCGTGAGCGACGACAGGCGCTCCTGCAGCTGCTTCAGGTACTCTTGCAGGCCCTTGAACAGGTCCTGGAAGTGCGTGAACGTGTCGACGGCCTCCTCCAGCAGCGTGATGTTTTGCAGCCAGGCGTCCACCAGCCGCTCGTAGCGCTGGGCCGCCCCGGCCGAGGCCGCCTGCGCTTCACCGGCCTGGGCCTCGCCCGCGCCGGCCAGCGCGGCCGCCTTCTCCGTCAGGGCCTCCACGACGCGCTTGTGCGAGAGCACTTCCTGGAGAGATGTCTGGAGAGAAAAAAAGTCAATCGTCTAAATTTCCGCTAAGAGTATGAAATGGCCTCCGGTGGATGAGTGTCAGCTTACCTTGTTCTTGAGCAGCTTGGCGCGCACCTCCGGGATGGAGCCCCAGGGCGCGGCGCCAGCCTGCTCGGGCTGCAGCTGCTTCTCCATGGCGTCCAGCCAGGCCAGCGTCTGTTGCAGCGCCTCCTGGAACTGGCTCCACTGCTGCGACACGGCGTCCTGCCGCTTGCGCTGCTCCTTGAGCTGCTCGCCGAGCGCGTCCCAGCGGTCGCGCACGGTGCGCATCTCTTGGCGCACCTGCTCGCGCCCCGGAGCCGCCGTGTCCGAGAGCAGGCGCTCGCCCGCCGCGCTCAGCCCGGCCAGCCGGTGCTCGGACTGCTCGTGCTCGGCCAGCAGCGCCTGCAGCTCCGTGGCCGCGTCCGCAGCCGCGTCCGCCGCGCCGCTGTGGCCCGCACCGCCGCCGCGCTGCCCCACCAGGCTGGCGAGGCGCGCCTCCAGCGGGCCCAGCCACGCCTCCGTCTCGGCCAGCCGGTCCCGGTACAGGCGGTGGTCCTCGACCAGCCCCTGCCAGCGGTTCACCACCTCCTTGCTCAGCACGTGCAGCAGCTGGTAGCGGTTGCTGATCTGCGAGATGAGCGGCTTGACCTTCTCGGCGCGGCTCAGGTTGAGCAGGGCGTGCGACCGGTCCACGAACGCGTCGATGTCCTGCTCGCGGGCCGTGATCTCCTCGCGGTGCTGGTGGAACGCGCGCAGCTGCTCCTCCTTCTGCGGCAGCGTCGACTGCAGCTGCTGCGACCGGAACACGGCCTCCGTGGCGCGGAACCACTTGGTGTGCACGTCCAGCTGCTGCTCGAACTGCAGCCACTGCTGCAGGGCCTCCTCCAGGCGCGCCTTGACCGTGGCCGCCACCTGGAGATGCAAGGCGAGCGCGTCCCGGGACTCGGCCTGCGCCTGCTTCAGCGCGTCCACGCCCTTCTGCGCCGTGCCCTTGGCCACCACGCCCAGCACCTCCTCCAGCTCGGCCAGCTTCTTGTCGCCCAGCGCCTCCCGCTCCTGCAGCGCCTGCAGGTCGGCGAGTCGCCGCGTCAGATCCGCCTTCTCGCCGCTGACGTCGTCCAGGGCGGCCAGCTCGTTGCGCTGCTTGGCCAGCCAGTCGCGGAACTCGTCGCCCATGGCGCTGAGCTGCGCGTGCCGGCGCACGCTCTCCTCCAGCTGGTCCAGCAGCCGCTGGGACTTGGCCACGATGTCGGCGAACAGCGACTTGATGCTGGTCAGGTAAGAGCCCAGGGACGCGTCGCGCGTCTGCTCGAGGAGCTGCTGCGCCTTCTCGCACACGGCCTCCACGAGCTGCTGGTGGGACGTGATCTCCTGCTGCATCATCTTGTGGTTCTGCAGCTGCGCCCGCTTCTCCTGCAGCGTGGCGCGCTTCTCGGTGTGCTGCGCCAGAGAAAAGAGAACGCCGAGTTTTAAAGCAATCAAAAATAGTCACAAAATGCCATATCTTGAAATTTTCCTCAAATCATCGTGACAGAAAAATGAGGAAAGAGGCAGGATTCTATGGAATTTTCCAACTTTTTCCTGGAATTAAGAGCCCAAATTCCTGACTTTTTCCAGATTCCCCTGACATAATTTTGAAATCCTGACATTTTACTAATTTTTCTGGCTCGTGGAAACCCTGTAATACGTGTTGTAATGTAGGAGATCTGACCGATGTGAAGTAGACCAGCCCACAACAGTGCCCGCCCAGGGGTTACCATCTCTCACAAGGGAGGGAAATTAAATAAAATGCTTGGTAAAACCGTATCTACTTACTAACGCAGTAGAGTCGATTAACAACGTGTCTGATGAACAGTGCCCTTTCTAGAGAATATTAGTAACTTGGCCGACCCAATTGTTAGGTTCGTTGACCGAAAGTTCACTGTGAAGTTAGCTGGCCCAAACCCGGTTTTTAAAACGCGGTATCGGCTAATGTCCTGACTGTTTTAAACGTGTCTACTTACGTCTACTATCGATCTACAAGTGACTGGTATAGTTTATTTTCTCACGCACTGTCGTGGGCTGGTCTACTTCACATCGGTGGAGATCTGGGACACCCACCTGAGACATGGCGCGCTCCACGTCCAGCAGCCACTTGGTGAGCTGCTCCTGCGCGGCCTGGAAGTCCGACAGCTGCGCCAGGCACTGGTCGAGGCGCGCCGCCGCGGCCTGCAGGTCGTCGGAGAAGCCGTCCCACTGGTGGCGCAGCGAGCGCAGCTGCTGCCGCACCACCTCCCGCCCGTCGGGCGACGTGTGCGCGTACAGCCGCTCGCCCGCCTCCACGAGCGCGTCCATCTTGGCGGCCTCGGCGGAGCGCACGTCCTGCAGGCGGCGCATGGCCGCCTGGCGCTGCTGCAGCGCGCCCAGGTCGCCGACCACGGCGCTCAGCTCGCCCAGCTCGGCCTGCACGGTCGGCAGCCACGCCATGAAGTCGCGGTGGCTGTCGTCGAAGGCGGCGTGCTCGCGGACGAACGCCTCGTAGCGCTGGACGGCCTCGCGGGCCGCGTTCTTGAGCGCCTGGTAGCGCGTCAGGAGGCGCGACACCTTGGAGTGCAGCTCCGTCTCGCCGGCCGTCTCCAGCGCGCCGCCCTGCGTCGCCGTCGCGTTCAGCTCGGCGCCCTTGTCGAGGATCTCGGTCTCCAGGGCCCGCAGCTTGTCGAGGTAGGCCTGCTTGGCCTCGCGCGAGCTGCGGAGGCTTTGGTCTTTCGCTGCCGCCTCCTTGGTCTGCGAGTAGAAAGCCAACGTGGTGAAAGGTTACCAGAGCGGGTCAACTATTCAGCACACACAGCACGACGAGGACGTACCTTGACCCACTCGGTGAGCTTATCCACCTCTTCCTCAAACTTGGTCCATCGCGAGCACAGCTGCGTAAGCTTGGTCTGCGAGTCCTGCAGCTGGGCCTGCACGGCGTTGAGGCGCGCGCGCAACTCTTCCAGCTCCTGCTGCAGCGCGGGGTGGCCGGCGGGCGCAGTCTCTCGCAGCACGCCCTCCAGCTGCGCCCGACACGCCTCCAGCAAGGCATCGCCGTCGGCCCGCTGCCCGGCCAGCTCTTTAATAAGGCCGAGCTTCTCGTCCGCGTCGTCCTTCTCCAGGGCCGCGTCGTCCGTCACGGCGGCCGCCTCGCCGACGAATGCCGTCAGCCAGTCACGGGCCTTCTCCAGAGTCTGTAACGGAGAGGGTTGCGTCAGACTTCCAGTGCAATATTAGAGAAATAACACTCCATTTGTCGTAGAAACAACACGATTTACCTGTAAGTAACCTTCATGGTTGGTAACGTGCTTCTCTGCCACGGCGACGCGTTTCTCGGCCGCGGTGCTGAGGTCCTTGTACTGGCCCAGAATCCTGGCAAGCCTGGCCGAGGCGTCGGCATCCTGCAGCCCGGCCGTCTTGTCCTCGAGCGTCCGCAGGATAGCGCCGTGCGAGGCCGCGTCCGCCGCCAGGGTGCGCACCGTGTGCAGGGCGCGCTTCTTGTCCGGCAGCGTGGCGCACAGCTCCAGGGCGGAGCCCAGGCGGCCGCTCGCCTCCGCCAGCCACTGCTCCACCTGCGCCGTGCTCTCGTCCAGCGAGGCGCGCTGCATCATCACGCCCTCGACGCGCTTCTGCAGGGCGTTGGCGCGGTCCAGGAGGCCCTCGGACGCGTCCCGGAGGCGGCGCAGCTCGGCGCGCACGCTCTCCCTCGTCTCGGGCGTCACGCCGGAGAGCAGCGCCTCGCCGCGCTCCACGGCAGCGCTCACGAGCGCCGTGCCGCGCTCGCGCTCGCCCACGAAGTCCTTGAGCACCTGCAGCTGCGCCTGGTAGGCCGCGGTGGGCTTGGTGCCCGCCGACAGCACCTCCTCGCACGACTTGAGCCGCGCCTCGGCCTGGCCCAGCCACTGCTCGGCCTGCCTCACGGCCTCGGCGTACAGCTTCTGGTCTTGGCCCAGGGTCTTGAGCTGGTCGACGAGGCCGCGGATGGTGCGACGCAGCGCGGTGTGGCGCGTCGACAGCAGGCCGACGTGCGAGGCCGCGCGGCACTCGGGGTTGTCCTTCGTCATGGCCTC
The DNA here is from genome assembly GCA_033675135.1 of Frankliniella intonsa. Lineage (NCBI taxonomy): Eukaryota > Metazoa > Arthropoda > Insecta > Thysanoptera > Thripidae > Frankliniella > Frankliniella intonsa. The sequence continues at coordinate 2,206,140 of CM066250.1, forward strand.
GGCCAGCTTGGTCAGCGCCTCCGTCTCGTGTTCAAAGTCCTCGATCTGCTTGAGGAACGCGCTCATCTCCTGGATGTGCTCGTCGAGGCGAGAGAGGTCGGCCTGGCGCGCCGTCTCGGTTCTCATGCGGGCCTCGGCCTCCTTGAGCCAGGTGGCGACGCTCTCGGAGCGCAGCTCCAGCTCCCTCCACTGCGCCACGCCCTTCTCGAGCAGGGCGCGCACCGAGGCCAAACAGGCCTTGAGCCCGGCCAGGTCTAGGGCCACCTCGTCGCGCTCCGAGCAGAGCTCCATCACGGCCTCGGCCGTCTCCACGCCACGCAGCTGCTCCAGGCTCTGCACCAGCTCGGCCTGGCGCCGCTCGCAGTCCGCGAGCCCCGCCGTCAGCTCCTCCAGCGACGTGAGCTTCACCTCCAGGTTGTAGCGGTCGCTGCTCGGCTCCGGCTCACACCAGGCGATCTTCTCCTTGAGGGCGGCCAGCGCCCGCTGCAGCGCGCCGTGCTTGTCGGCGTGGAACTTGCGGAGGAACGAGCGGAGGGTTGCCTGCACTTTGTCTGCGTGCGAAGCGACGCCCTCGTAGCGCTTGCGGAGCCCCTGCAGCTCCTTGTTGAGACCCGTGTTGTCGCCGAACGCAGGGAACTCCGTCTTTACGGTGGACACTGACTTCTCAACAGAATCCAGACTTGCTTTCAAAGCCTGCAATCCGAAATGACAATACATGATTTCAGGATTTAAGAAGAAAATGTAAAAGGATTTAAATGATATCGACACTTACCTGAAGGTCGCCGGCAAGTTTAAGGCATGTCTTGAGCCTCTCGAGGACGCGCGGAGTGTCGCCCGTCAGGTCGTCGCACTTGATGACGGCCTCCCGGACGCGTGACACGCTGTCGCCCACGTTCTTCATCTCGGCGCGCACCGCGGCCTCCTGCTTCTCCAGGGAGGAGGCCGCCGAGTCCAGCTGCTCCGCGATGCCGCGGACGTGCGCGAACTGCTCGCGCAGCAGGCGGACCAGCGCGTCCAGGGTGGGCACGGCGCGGCCCTCGTTGAGCTTGACGAGCTGCTCGTGCTTGGCCTCGATGGAGGCCTGCAGGCTCTGCTTCATGGGCAGCTCCTCCTGGTAGCGCGCCAGCCGCTGCCGCGTCGTCTCCGCGTCCGAGAGCGTCCCGGAGAGCGTGAGGCCGCCGCTAGTCTCGCTGAGCCACTGCAGCAGGTCGCTCTTGGCCTCCTCGATCTGCCGCCAGATGACGAGCTGGGCCTCCAGCATGTGAATACGGCGCGCCGCCGAGTCGTGCGCCTCCTGCCAGCCGATGTGCGCCTGGCTCAAGGCCTCCTCCACCTCCTCGTTGCTCCATCCTACATGAAAGTATGCAGCTCACATTTGATCGACAGCAAAGAAACACATTATTTTCCGAGGTGAAGTTAAGCTCTGGACCTACCTGGAACGTCCTGCGCCAACCTTGACAGGACCTGCGCCTTGCTGTCCATCATGTCGAGGGCGCCCTTGGCCTTCTTCACGTGATCGAGGGCCTTCTTGGCGCGGTCCAGCGCCATGGTGGCCTGGGTGATGTCCGTCGGCACTTCTCGCGCGTCCTCTGGGCCCAGGATGGCCATGGCCTCGGACACCCCGGACGTGACGCGGTCCCGGGCCTCGCACAGCTTCCGCCACGCGCCGCTCAGGTCCGAGTAGCGCATCTTGGCCTCGCGCAGCATTTCGGACACCTTGTCCCAGTTGGCGTCGTAGGACGCGAGGATGCCCTGCACGGTCGAGGCGTTGGCCTGGTCCTCGGCCATGAGCTTCCTGCCCTCCTCATGCAGCCGGTCGCGGTCCACCTGCGTCGCCTGGTGCTGCTCGTACAGCCGCAGGATGGCGGCCGAGGCCGTGTCCAGTCGCGAGCAGCGGTCCGCGGCCATCTGCGCCTTCTGCACGGCCTCCTGCGCGGCCAGCAGCTGCGCCGACAGCGCCTGCTGCCTGTCCTGGAAGTGCGACCAGTGCGCGCCCACGGCGCGCAGGGCCTCGCGCCGCGCCGCCAGCTGCGTGCGGAGCGCGGCCGCCTGCGCGTCCAGGGCGGTCACCAGCTCCACGGCCTGCACGCGCACCTGCAGCGCGCTCTGCTTGCTGGCCGTGTCGATGGCGCCCGCCGTCTCGCGCCACTGCGCCAGCTTGGCCACCGTGGCGTCCAGCTCGGCGCCCAGCTTGTCCAGCTCCAGGTCCTCGGCGCGGCCCTCCAGCTGGTAGCGCACGTGCGCCAGCGCCTCGGTCGTGTCGGCGTGCCAGCTCAGCAGCTCCACCCACCGCTCCAGCACCACGCGCTTGCCCTGGAGGCCCTCCTCCATCTCCTGGTACTTGGCGGACAGCGCGCTGTACGCCTCGTCCAGGCTCTGCGCGTCCTCCGGAGAGCTGCAGAGGCACATGACCCGGTCGTGAAAGCTTCCCGCTGCGCACTGACATTCCGTAACACGCCCGACTTACCTGAACTCGGAGAGCCTCTTGACTTCATCGTAGATGGCCGCGAAGGTAGGCTGGTGCTCGGCGTGCTCTTGCAGCAGAGCGTGGGTGCGCTGCAGCAGCGCGCCCGCGTCCGCTGGGGTCATGGTGAGGGTCTTGATCTGCTGGGAGCTCTCACCAAGCCTCTCCAGCCAGGTGCCGAACTCTGACAGCCGTCCCTGGAATTCTTGTCTGAAAGAACAGAACAGTTGAGAAAGGACACTTTTATCGAAATTTTAACGAGACGCGTCACCTTTGAGTGGATTATTACCTTGACAGCAGAGCGTCTGAGGCGCAGATGATCTTGTGCCTGACGCCTTCAGCGAGCTGAGTGAAGCGAGCGCGGCTCTCCGCGAGGCGCCCCTTGAGGGCGGTGGCCCCCTCGGGGGTGAGGTTGTGCATCAGGGCCTCGCTGGCCTGCGCTAGCGGCACCAACTGCGCCTGGTGCGAGCTCACCTCTTGTTGGAAGACCTGAGAGATGTAACACGTTTGATAAGTCATGACCGGCGGACCGGGCGCTAAGAGTATAACTAGGCGAAGCAACCCACCTTCAGGGTGTCCAGCTGCTGCTGCAGTTTGGCGGTGCTGGGCGTGTTGACGTTGATGACGGCTTGCTGGAGGCGACCCTCGCCCTGGGCCAGCCACTCCTCGATGGCGAGCGCGCGCTTGTCCAGGTCCTTCCACTCGGCCACCACGCCCTCCAGCCGCGCCGTCTGCTTGCCCGCGCCGTCCTGCACCTGCGCCCAGCGGGCGCGCGCCGCGTCCACCTCCACGACGGCGCGGCTGGCCGGCGGCAGCTGCTGGCTCAGCACCGAAAGCTCCTGGAGCGCCGTCAGCCGCTCCGCGACCTGCTTCTCGAACATCTTGGCCTGTTGCAGGAGGTCCTCGGCCTCGTGAAGCGTGCCGGGCCGCTGCAGGCGTTGCGCGCCGGCCGCGACGCGGACCTCGGCCTGCTCCAGCCACGGCCTCACCTCGGCCAGCGCGGTCTGGTAGCGCTGCCACTGCTGCAAGTCCGTCTCCACGGCGCGGCTCTGCTGCGCGGCCTCGGCCCGCACCTGCGCCACCTCCCCGCGCACGGCGGCCACGCGCTTCCGGACCTCGGCGGCGTCCGGGCCGTCCACCAGCTCTCCCAGCAGCTGCTCGGCCTCGGCCTCCACCTCTTCCAGCACGGTCGCCTTCTGCGCCAGCTGGTGCTGCAGCGTCTGCGCGTGACTCGCCCGCTGCTCGGGCTCCACGTCCGAGGCCTGCAGGCGGGCGAGCAGGGCCGGGGCCGAGGCTACGGTCCACGTGTGCACGTCGCCCAGCCTCGACTCCAGCTGCCCCCAGCGCGCCTGCAGCGCCTCCAGGTGCCGCACGCGCTGCTGCGTCGCCTCCAGCGTGGTCTGCAGGCGCGTCTCGATCTCCGTCACCTCCTTCTGCAGCACGGGCTTGGAGTCGGGCGCCGTGACGGCGCACAGTGCGGCGTAAAGGTCGCGCAGACGCTTGAGCATGGTCTCGGTGGCCTCGCGCAGCGCCTTGCACGTGGCCTGCTTGTCGCGGAGCTCCTCGGCGACGCGCAGCGCGTTGCCGCCCCGCGACACTGAGCGCAGCTCGGCGTCGGCGCGCGCCAGCAGCGCGGACAGCGCGTCGCGCTGCTCGCAGTAGTTCTGCCAGGCGCGCTGCGTGCCCTTGAGCCGCGCCAGCTTGTCGATGGTGGTCTGGTACGCCTGGTTCCAGCCCGTCTCCAGGGCCGCCACCTGCTCGTGCAGGAAGCGCGGCGCGTGCGCGTCCCGCCCCAGGTCCTTGCCGCGCTGCAGCATGCTCACCACGGCGGGCCGCTGGCTGTCCAGCTGGCTCACCGCGCACTCCTGCTGCGACACGAGCGCGCTCACCGCCACCAGCGTCTCCGGGTGCGGCTCGGGCGCGCTCGCGCTCTCCTGCACCTTCTGCAGCAGGTTGCACACCTGCGGAGCGGAGGGAGACGCGAGGGGTTAGGCCCTAACCGTTAGGCTCTAGCTCGCCAGCAGCCAGCGTCTCAACTGGAGGTCGGTGCTTACCTCCTTCACCTCCTTGGTGTACACGTAGCACTTGGAGTAGAGCTCCGTGCGCACGACCGTCATCTCGATGCTGGGGATGAGGTTCTTGTAGCGCGCGATGAGCTCCTCCAGCTGCCGCTGCTCGTGGAGCGCCTCGCTGTCGGCGCGCGTCGCCGTGAGGGCGTCCAGCGTCTGCACGAGCCACTTGACGTCCTCGCGGCGCGAGTCCACCTCGCGGCAGATGCCCTGCAAGGCAAGCATCGCCGCTGTCACGCCTAGTCCTCGACAGATACTTTAACAACCGCGGAGGAATAATCTAGTCCTAAACTCAAAATGCTATTAGTGCACTCAGAAAAAGACTTAACCGTGTAGCTAAAAATTAGCTATATATGGATAACTAACTTTTGGAGGTATGTATCTAAATATTAGCGATATAGTTAAACTTTTTGCTGTAGAACAAAGTTTTTAGTAGTACAGGTAACTTTTTAGTTGCATACCTCCAAAAGTTAGTTATCCATATATAGCTAATTTTTAGCTACACGGTTAAGTCTTTTTCTGAGTGTGTATAAAAAGTACCCTGTCTTGGAAAAGCGGCCTGAACAGTGGTTTGTCTACACACTAGTTCTAATCCTAGTCTAAGACTTTCTAGGGCATGCTTTACCAGGAGGCGGCCCAGTCGCTCCTTTCTCCACTGAGGCATGCAGTAATGCTAATAACGGAGTTGTCATGCATAAGAAGCAAAGAAGTAATAAAATTAAAGATTGCTTCTCATACAATCTAGTTTGGCACTCTTTCAACAGTATCAAACTTTGTCTAAAATAATTCAGGACATCATGCATATAGTTGATAAATATTTATGTGCTCACCTGGAAGACTGCTCTCTCAGACTCAAACTCTTCAATGGTCAATAAATCCTTTAACACGTTTTCCAGGCTGCGGTCAACCGCATCCATCCACCTGACCATGTCAGTAAACCTAAAGAAGAAATTAAAACACAGGGGCGTGAGGAACATAAACCAGTGGCCAGGTAAGGATTCTTGTGCCGATCACTTACTTGGACCGGTAGGCGGTCCACTGATCGGGGATGTTCTTGAGGGTCTGGGTGAACTCGTTGACCCTGGCCAGCACGCCCTCCCACAGGGCCTGGGCGCGCTGCTGCGACTCGCTGAGCGACGCGTCCTCGGGCCGGTGCTTGTTGTAGGCCTGGGCGGTGACGGCCAGGCGGCGCAGGCAGCGCTCCGCCTCCTCCAGGGTGCGCCGCTCCACAAAGAAGTCCCTGTTCCTGGCCAGGATGCCATCCGCGCCGTCCACGGCCTGGTTGCGGTTCATGGCCTGCTGCTCGGCCGCCAGCTCCTTCTCGATCTCCTTGAGGTAGTGCGTGAACGTGGCCTCGTCCAGGCGGAACTCGAGGCGCATCAAGTGCAGCGGCGCGAAGGACAGGACCTCCTGGACGGGGCAGGCAGGGCACAGAAGGTAAGAGTAGGCCGGTGCTGCCATCTAGCGCCGCGTGGAGGAACCCGAACCGCGGGGGCCGCGGCGAGCCGCGGAAGCAGGGCGCCACCCAACACCAGGAGCACAGGGGCGCCGGGAGGTGTCCCCGCCCCGCCCCGCCCCGCCCCGCCTCGCGCTCTGGCGCGCGGTCAACGCGCCGCCTAGCTCAGCAGCACGCCGACTTTGCGCGGGAAATACAAGTGAGCGAATGTCACTCTTTTGCTGCTGAGTGAATGTTTGTACACACTTGTAGGTGTGCGACGAATTATTCACACATCAACTGAGCGACACTCGTACGTTTGGATTTCCAGTACGCCACCAGCACATCTCCCGGAAGGTGGTCTTACAATGGACCAGACTGGTGTCCGTCTAGTTGGACGGACACTGGAGGGACACCGGACCGGCACCAGGCTGGTCCATTGCAAGGCCACCTGGAGGCTGTCACTTACCTTCCACTTGGCCTGCAGCTGCTCGACGGTGGCGTTGATGCCCGGGTGGCAGTCGGGCGGCAGCGCGGCGCGCAGGTCCTGCGCCGTGTTGACCAGGTCCTGCAGCCACTGCTCGTTGACGCGCTCGAAGAAGTTCTTGTGCGTCTCCACCGAGTGGCGCGTGTCGATGTGCTTGTCGCCGATCAGCTTCTCGGCCATCTGCAGCCACTCGGACATGACGCGCTCCGCCTCGCGGAAGTTCTGCCAGCAGCGCAGGGCCTCCTGCAATCGCTGTAAAAGGAGAGGCGAGTGGCTTCAACACTAAGCAAGCCATATTTTTTAAAAATTTTCTTTCCTACGTTGAGAGGAACCTACCGCCTCCTGCTGCTGCGCGCGTTGGGCGACGGTGGCGAAGCGGTTGGCAAACGCCGTCATGTCCTGCTTGAGCTGCTCCACGCTGCCGCCGGCCTGGGTGTGCTCGTCGGCCGTGGCCTCGACGCTCTTGAGCATGTTGAACAGCACCTTCACCTTGCTGTCGAGCATCGACTTGTAGTACGGCAGCCGCGAGAAGAAGGCCTTGTGGCGGTCGAGCTGGGCCTGCACCTGCTCGCGGGTGCCGGACGGCGCGCGCTCGCCCAGCACCGCGTCGGCCTCGTTGAGCCAGGCCGAGATCTCGCGCCGGCCAGCCTCGAGCGACTCCTGCTGCACCAGCACCTGGTGGTACAGGTGCAGCTGGTTGGGGATCTGAGCGCGCACGCGCACTAGCGCCTCTGCGGGGAAGAGAGGGTGGAAGGGTCAAGACACACGACCGACAGCAAGATTTATAAACTTTACTACTAAAAAACAACTCACCCTTCTCTTTCTTGAGCGTGTCCATCATGGTGTCCACCTCCTGACGCGACAGGTCCTGGATGAGGCTCTGGAACGTCTTGCTGATGGCCTTGAACAGCTGCTCCATGCCCTCCACCTCGGCCTGCAGCTGCTGCAGCTCCTGGCCGTACGCCTTGATGCGCTCGGCCGAGCCCAGCTCCAGGTGCAGGTTGGCGAGCACCGTCTCGGCGCCGCGCAGCCAGCGCTGCAGGCGCTCCATGCCGTCGTGGAACTCGCGGCGCAGGCGCAGCAGGTCGCCGGCGTGCATGTACTGCTGCACGTGGCGGAACACCTCGTCCCAGCGGGCCGTCAGCTCGGCCAGCGCGTCGCGGAGCGCGCGCGACACCCCCTCGTCGCAGGCCGCCGTCAGGAAGCCGACCGTGTCCACGAGCAGCGACAGCTTGTCCTTCCACACGCTCAGGTCCTGGAAGAAGCTCTGGCGCTCGTCCTCGGGCAGGCGCTGCAGGGCGTGCGTGGCGCGCTGCAGCCAGTCCTGCAGCTCCTGCGAGAGCGCCGTGTGCCGGCGCCAGTAGGCCACCATCTCCTCGAGCATGTTCTGCACGCAGCGCAGCTGCACCGACACCTTCTGCCACCGGTCGTCCGTCTCGCGCATGAAGCGGTCGATGGCGGCGCACTCGCGCTTGTCTGAGAACAGTCAGAGAACACAAGTCAGACAACAGCTGGTCCAAGGTTGCCGCAGAATCCCGAATTTTGATTCTCCTGATAAACAAGGGGTCCGTAACTTAACATAACTTTGCTTTACGTTCGTTACTATATCGTAACGTTTCGAATTTTTATTAAAAGTTGAAGTTATAACGTTATATCGAGTGTCGAAAATCAACCTGGTGAATGCCCACCATCTATTCGGCACACTTAGTCCATAACGTAACGTTTCGTCAGTGGCCCATGTGTTAAAAGTTATAACTTTAACGTGTAACATAACGTTATAAGCACATTCGTGTTAAGTTACGGACCCCTGCTGATAAACACCTGACATATTTTAGAATTTTTCCTGGCCTTGAAAACAAATAAATTATTTAAACAATACTAGAAACTTTTCAATGAAATTCGTTATAATTTTTCCTGGCCCGTCACTGAGTGCCTCAAGTCCTGACATTTTCCTCACACGTGTCAGCCCGACGTCACCCGTCATACACTCACCCACGCCGCCCTCGCGCTTGTACTCCTCCACCACCTGCTGCATGTCGACGAACGCCTTGTTAAACTCCTGGAAGATGCGGTTCCGGGACACGAAGTTGGCGTACTGCTCGAGCAGGGTCTGGACGTGGTCCTCGCGGCCGTACTTGCCGGTCCAGCCGCGCAGCTTGGTCTCGGTGAGGTTGAGGAAGGCGATGAGGCAGCACTGGGGGTGGAGGGGAACAGGCGGGGAAGTTAAATACTTCCAGTGCCACATGGACAAATCTGGCATAACTTTGTGGGCACTACTGACCTTGTGCTCGAGGAACTTGAGCTTGACGCGGCGCTGCGCGGCCCGGGGGCCGACCTCCTCCAGACGGCGGCCGATGCTCTCCAGCTGCTGGGGCGGCACCCCCTGCGCGGCGGGCCCGAAGCGCGCGGCCTGGAACTTGGCCTGCACCGCGGGCAGCTCCGCAAAGAACGCCTTGTGCTCCTCCAGCTTGCGGCTGATGACGGAGGCCGTCTCCTCGTTCATGACGGTCGGGATGTCGGTGGCGTCCGAGGTGAGGAGGCGCTCGGCCTTGGCCAGCCACTGGCCCACCTCGCCGAGCGGCGGCGGCAGGCGCGAGTCGAGCAGCCACAGCCACTGCTGCACCTGCTTCTCCAGCGTGTCCCACAGGTCCTCGACGCGCTGCCAGGCGTCCATGTTGACGGGCGCGGTGCTCTGCGACGCCATGAGCTTGCTCAGCTTCTCGTAGGACGTGGCGTGGACCAGCAGCTCGTCGCGGAAGGCCAGGTACTCCTTGTACTCGGTGGGCAGGCTGTGGGTGTCGATGAGGCGCTGCAGGCGCGCCGTGGTCTCCGACAGCCATGCCGCCAGCTTCTGGAACTCGCCCTGGATGGTCGGGACCGTCTCCTCCACGCCCCGGGGCTCCGGGTAGCGGTGAAGGAACTGTGCCACGTACGTCATGACGGACTTCTCGTCAGGCCTGTATCAGAAAAACGGGAAAACTTACTTCCGCGCGATAAGCCAGTGCGTTGAGATCACCCCACCCCGCCGCGATCAAGCGCGGATCCAGGCGGGGGGGCAAAGATCAATGCCCCCCCTTGGCACCAAGATAGCCGACTGAAAGGTATAGGCAAAGGCCATACTTTCCCCCTGTAAGTTGGCAGAAAGTGGTACTTTGCCCCTGTAAGTAGGCAGAAAGTGCTACTTTGCCACTCCCAAAGACAGCCTCTGGATCCGCCATTGGCCGCGATACCCACCTCTCCACGTCGACGTCCTCGGGGTCCAGGAGTCGGGCGATGCCCAGGTCGCGCTCGGCGGCGCCAAACGCCGACTCGAGGCGCACGCGGTTGGCGGCCTGCCGCAGCCCCTCCACGTCCAGCAGGTCGTTCCGGATGGCGTGCACCAGGGCGACGAAGGCGTGGCCGTCCCGCCACGACTTGCCAAAGTCCTGCACCTCGACGCCCATCTCCTGGGGCAGGGCGTTGTTGACCCAGTGCAGCAGCGCGCGGCGCGCCCCCTGCCGCCAGCGGTCCTGCTGCTGCTGCGCCTGCGGCAGCGGCGTCTGCGCGCCGCCCGCCCGGCGCCGCGACGCCTCCGCATCGCTGTCCAGGCTGGAGCCGGACCCTCCAAAGCGGTGGCCCAGCGACTCCAGCGCGCGGGTGTTCTCCTCGATCTGCGGCGGGTCAGGGCGGCGCGGCCCGCGTCAGAAAGCGCACAGCCGGGAGGACCACGAAATAACCAATACTTTGGTCAGATTTTGGTGAATTCATTTTTCCCCCCCGTTTTTGTGAACGAATCCTTGAGACAATTTGACCTCGTAAAGACTTTTTCGTGGTCCGTTGGTATGGTACTACTACTCATCAGTTACATAAAGCACTCCGTCTCTCTGCTATACCCGCAAGCACCGCGCGCACTGTACTTGGGAGAGGACAGACGTTATGTAACAAATGTTCGTACAAAAGGCAAAGGCGATAATAACACTGTGGTGCAAACGTACAGTGTCGCGCAGCCGATAGACGGACCGATAGATTGCAGACACTCGATAAGAGACTGGAGCAAAGCAGCACAGCAGGCGAAACAAACTACATGGAACATGAACGACAATGCGCCACGCACGCACAAGCAGGGCGTTGACGGAGGGGGCAACCACTCGTGAAATCCTGTGTACAAACCTGTAGAAATCTCGATGAAATCCTCAGAAATCTCGATGAAATCCTCGGAAATCTCGATGAAATCCTTAGAAATCTAACTGAGAAATCTCATGAAATCTCATTAAAATCTTGTGAAATCTGTGAGAAATCTCATGAAATCTGTGAGAAATCTTGTGCATTCTCATGAAATCTCAGAGAAATCTCTCAAAATCTGAGAGAAATCCCGTGTACACTAGGATGGGGAGTGGTTGCCCCCTCGGCGTTGACGTCTGGGCCGGGCACAAGGTTATGCACTCACCCTCTGCTGGAGCCTCCTCTTTCGGAGCTTGACGGGGAAAAGAAGCAAGGTGTTTGTTAGTGACGCGCTAAGGCCAACTGCATGTCGGTTAGTAGTCGGTTTCAAGGTTAGCGTTATGTGGCGGCAATGTGTGCGCGCTACGTTTAACTTAGGTTAGTTATTTGACAGGTTAAACTTCCACGAGGCCCCTGGTGGCACCATTACTTCCTAAAGGTGCTCCTAGGGGTTTTCATAAGTGAAGATTGTTGGTCAGATCGGGCTATTGAATCAAATCTACATCAAATCCACGGTGGTTGTTATTTCAAGTGAGTGGAAATGCGTTAGTAACCAAGACTCTACTTTCAAGTGATTTTAAATTTAATTTTCTACGAAATTTTAAGTATGTGGTGAAGCGACGCTAACTGGATGGAAATAGGTCTTGAACTTTTTTCAAAATTAATAACAAGACGATGACCTTCTCTAGGGAGGGTAAGACAAGGATCCTACCTGGAAGTACAGGATGATGGTCCAGATGAGCCCTAGAACGACAGGCGGCCGCCCGTCAACCAGGTCCGACGAGTTGATGTTGACCAGCTTGATCTGCGTGGGAAGTGGAGGGGTTTGTAGAGCGAGTTGAATAACCACGGCACCAACTCACCGCATAATAAGAAGAAAGAACAACTTGGGCAGGGTAGGGTGCAGGTCGCTTACTTTCTTGCTCTGCAGGAACTGCAGGGCGGTGTTGGCGTTGCTCAGGAAGTGCGGCCTCCGGAGGTTCCTCCCCTTCTCAACGGGCTGCGCACGGAGGGGACACATTTAAGGACGAGGGGGAAACAACTCTGAATTTTGGTGTACAAATGTCGTTTTTGAATTTTTGTGAGTTTTTGTGAATTTTTACTGAATTTTTGTGAATTTTTGCTTGAATTTTTCCTAAATTTCTGTGAATTTTTGTGAATTTTTATGAATTTTTATGAATTTTTGTGAAGTTTTCTGAATTTTTCTGAATTGTTTTTAATTTTTCTGATTTTTTTTTAAATTTCTCTGAATTTTTCTGAATTACTAGGTGCACATAAATTTTAGAGTTGTTTCCCCCTCGTTTAAGGGACACTCCATGGGGGACACACGTGCAAACCGTGGCCAAACCACCTACCAGTTTCTCCCCGGACAGGACCTCGAGCAGCGCGAGCAGCTTGGTGCCATCGCGGAGGTCCCCGATCAAGTCGTCCACTCGAAGCGGTGGAACTCGCTGCAAAGAGATGGGGGTGCAGTCAGTCAGGGGGCACGGGCACATGCACAGGCACAGACGGAGGGGGGGGGGGGGCAGCTTTCATTGCATTTGTCGCTGTTCGAGTCCTTTTAGTCTTGGGCCTGGCGTTCCGCCCCGCCCCGCCCCGCCCCGCCCCGCCCCGCTGGCCGGTGGCCGGCAGTATACGCGGGAGCGCGGGGCCACGCCCAGCCGTTGATCGATACTCCCCGTCCCGTCCAGGCCAGGCTGGCAGGCAGGTGCTCTTGGCCGTACCCTCTACGCCTTCCTGGCGCCACCGCGCCACGCCACGCCACGCCGCCGGTTTGGAGCTCCTGCGGGGTCGGCCGTCCCCGTGTACGCTCCAGGATGACTACACTGTTAAACGAAGTGTGCAACTGCTTACTTGTATGTGTCTCACTTCTAGCCGAGTAAGTGCAAGGGCGCAATCGGCAATTGTGCAATTTCACGTGTCAAACTTGGTCAAACTCGCCAGTTGTACACTTCTAAGTGTTTAACTCGACAGCTGTGCACTTCCAAGTGTTCCACAAGGATACACTGTTGCACGGGGAAGTTGAACACTTACAATTGTACACCTGGCGAGTTTGACACTTGCAATTCCACAACTGCCGAGTTGCACACTTGCGCGTACTAGGGTGGAAGTTGCACACATACAAGTGTTGAGCAGTTGAACACTTGGTTTAACAGCGTGTAGCACAACCGATCACGTGGACGTTGGGACCACGGTCAGTATCGTGCGGCAGACTTTCCCACACAAGGGCTGATTTTCATGCCCACACCCAGAAAAATGAAAAGTTGTAGCAACCGTCCTATGGTTACTTCAGGGACAACCATAAAATATGGTTGCGGCAACAATAGGACAGTTGTATGAACCAAAAATCCAGTCGTCGCCACTGGCTGATCGTTGTCTCAACCATATTTTATGGTTATCCCTCAAGGAACCATACGATGGTTGCCACAACTTTTCATTTTTCTGGGTGCACCCCACCCACAGTAAGGGGTCTGACAAAGTTGTTCAACCTAGCGGGACGGGCGAAAAACTCTTCCGCGCTGTACGCCTGCTTCCCTCCCGCGATAATATCTCTCTGACGGCGGCCGTCTCGTCGCCGGCTGTTCTCCCCCTACACCCTCCCCGTGCCTGCCCTGCCAGACTTTGACTTACTGACTGGGTAAATACCCCGCTCCAGTCTGGCCCCAGGCCCCCGGCCCGGTCCCGGTCGTCCCCCACACGCGAGGAGGACGTTGCTACAAGGCGGGCGGGGCAGGGCGGGGCGGGGCGGGCCGAGGGGTGCAGCCCCTAGCAAGGAGGGCGCACCTCCCGCAGCCGTTGCCGGCGGCGTGCATTCGCGTCCGTATTCATGTGCATGTCCAATAGTACGACGAGTTTACAGGAAGGGGGCTGGGAATGACTGCGAGTGCTGCCGTGGGCGAGGCGCGGGGCGGGGCGGGGCGGGGCGTGGCGTGGCGGCGTCTGCAGGGGATAAAGTACTCTCCTGCAGCCTGCGGGTTAGGCAGCGCCGTGCGCGGCTGTCAGTTGGGTTGCCTACCTCGCGACCCACAGGCGCGCGACGAGTGGCCACGCGACAGGTCACACCGCTACGAGCAATCTATTTTCAAATTCCGCGCCCACGCCGAAGGTAACAGGTAAGGCCCGGCATTCACATTCATCTTGATGCAAACACCTTCCAGAATACAAGTGCAATCACACTATGGGGACATTTTCCAAATCAAGAAAACCGCAATTCAGAAAGAATAGTACAGTCTCGCAGTCGACTACTTACCTTGGATAGGTACGAGTTGATCCAGTTGACGAACGTCTTCTTCTGCACGCGCTCCTGCTCGTCTGCAGAAAGGCAAAAATAAAAAAATAAAATAGAGTCAGACAAGGCATTAAAGGGAAGCGAAACGCTAAACAACCCGGGGCGTATAAAAAAAAATGGCCCGTCGGGTCGCCCGCACGTATAATACATCTCTGCAAACGCAACACGCATTAGGGCAGTCATCGCGCACCTCCCCTTCCCTGGGCGGAGTAATAGGGCGAAAGACGTTACGGAAGACATTTGTTACAAAACGTGACGCACAGCGTAGCGCCGCAATGCACGTATACCACAAGGAGATATTTCGGATATCCCCGCGGGCGTAGCATATGGAAAATAAAGCGGCCGCATTTACGCATTTCATTGGAAACGCGAGCTTGCGAACAGATTACAGTCGCATAATGTCGCGTGGCGCGTGGCCGTAGGTCACTAGGCTGTGTCCGAATTCTGTCGGTAGGGTCGGAACGGTCGGTTCGGCGGGTGCGAGAGAGAGAGATGCTATCTAGATTGCAGCATCTGTCTCTCTCGCACCGGCCGAACCGACCGCTCCGACCATGCCGACACAGAATTCGGACGGAGTCCTAGGATCAAAGTAGTGACGTCCTAAATGACGCAAAGCGTTACGCGCGGGGTGGAATGTTGGAATGTTGGCGACACCACGGCCATACCGGGCCGCGCACGCCTGGCCTGGGCGCAGGCCGCGGGCAGCCGGGGACCTGTTGAGTGGGCGGAGCGGGGCGGGGCGGGGCGGGGCGGAGCGGGAGCGGGGCGGGGCGGGGCGGGGCGGGGCGGGGCGGGGCGGGGCGGGCCTCTAGCCCCGCGCCAGCACAAGCAGCCCCCTGTCTGACGGACGCATCCGACACGGCAGGCCCAGGGCAGGGCTGTGCAGGACGGCGCGGCAGCCGAACGAAACGGCATCATGAAAAGAACGTCTTGGAGCGGGGTGGGAGGCGGAGGGTGGAGGCCTTCAGCGCCCCGCCCCGCGCGCGCGCCCCGCCCCGCCCCGCCGGCCAGGGGCTAAAAGAGAGTCGTTCACCCCGCCGCGCCGGCAGCGAGGCGCCGGCCCTGCCTGCCCCGCCCGGCACAGGCACACACGGTCGTTACGAAAATCAAGAGGACGTTTGGTTCGCTTTACTGCCGGCCGCCGCTAGAGAGCGCGCCATTCCAAAAAATGGAACAGCAGAGCGAGGTGCAGTTTTATTTTTTAACTGCCGCTTGCGGTGCCCACAGGCAGCGGGGCCTAAAAGCGCAACGGAGAGAAAAGGGTGGAACCCGGAGAGAGTGAGAAAGACCTATGGGCGGGGCGCGCACATACTGGCCCACAAGGCCCATGCTCGTGGTGTTCTATGCCCTCCTTCAGGTTGTTTGACCCACGCCACGTCCGGATGCACCACTACCAGGGCCGCGCCCGCGCCGCCGTGGAGGGTAAGAGATAGTTACACGAGAGAGAGAGCAGCAGGCCGCCGACGCCGTGCAGCTAACCGACCTTTTCAAAGTTTCAGCACGTAATGAGTTATCACCCTGACTCGAGCACACCCAACCCCGACCCAGGCCTCCAGGTCGTGGCGTGGCGTGGCGGGGCGGGTCGGGGCGGGGCGGGGCGTGGCGTGGCGTGGCGTGGCGGGGCCGGCCTGCAGTCTGCTGCAGCCCCCTGACTTCGGAGGCGGGGCGGGGCAGGGGAAGGCGGGGCGGGGGCTGCATTCAACACAATGCCGTGTCGCTGCCGTCAATACTGCCGCGATGCACCTCGGCCCGGCGCGGGTTTAAAAGGGGTAGGGGTGGGGGCGGGGGGAGTAAGTGGGTCATGAGGTCCTGCAGGCAGGCGGGGCGGGGCGGGGCCGTGAATTAAGTCACGCACGCGCATCACATGGCACGCAGGGGCGGGGCGGGCCGGGTCGGGTCGCTCGTCATTATTCCTGGTGCCATGAGCAGGGGCTCCTCCTCCCATGAGAATCCCATGCACGTATAAATAAACGACGGCACGATAAAAAGAATGACAATCGGCTAGGCGTTGGGGGGGGAGGGGGGAGGCCACGGATATGGGGAGGCGCACCGCATCATGCGGAGCACATCCAGGGCAAGAGGGCGAAGGTACCAGTAGACTGATTCCGAAGAGCGCTCTTCCTGTCTCTGTCTCTCTCCCTCTCATGGGGCGCGTCGTATAGGTGCGAGAGAGACAGAGTGAGAAGAGCGCTCTTCTGGATGAGTCTGCTGGACCTCCATCGGAGTCGGGTCAGTTACTCTTACTCGCGGTCGCGGCAAAATACTAGGAAAGTCGCGGCCCTGCCCTGCCCGGCCCCGGCCCGGCCCGGCAGCCTCGAGATGCGTGTCGGGAGGCAGATGAGCCGCGGGGCGACAGAAATACTGTGGGGTACGGGCAGCGGGCGGGGGCGGGAGTGGGGGCGGGGCGCGGGCACGTGGGGCGCACGTGGAAGTGGCTCAACTTTAATGACACGACCGCACCGCACCGCACCGCATCGCTACGTACTGCTCTGCGCCGCGCCGGCATTTGTCTCGCTCGCTCCCACCGCGCCGGCGGCCGGAACCGGCTCCTGGGGGTGGGGAGGGGTGGGGGTGCCACGGGGGCGGGGGCGGGGGCGCCAGCAGCGGGGCACAAACTGCACGGGGCGGTCCGCGGCGCGGGGGCGGTCGCGTGCGGGGGTGCAGTGTACGGGGGCCCGGGGCGTGGCGGGGCGTGGCGGGGCGGGGCGGGGCGGGGCGGGGCGGGGCGCTGGGAGCGCGCTGAGGGCCAGGCACGCACTTGCACGCACCTCCCTCCCCCGGGCCGGGGCCGGCTGGTGGGGCTCGCCTCGCCTCCCCGCCAGGACGACTCAGTCTTTGGATGGGAATGGAGAAAAAACTCCGCAACCCTTACGGTATTTAAAACCAACGCATGGGGCCGGGCGGGCGCGCGGGGCCACCAGCCTCACCGGGAGTGCGACCGCCACCGCGCCAGGGCCACGCGGGCGGGGCGGGGCGGGGCGGGGCGGGGCGGGGCGGGGCGGGCAACTGCTTCCGATCACAAGACGAAAGCACGATCGACGACCACCATTGCGCCCACCGTCTTTTTAGCAGAGAAAAGGAAAGGAATGAGGGCGTCTGCGGGCGGGGCGGGGCGGGGCGGGGAGGGGCGGGGCGGGTGCCGTGCACGACCCCGTGGTGGGCACAGGGGGAAGCCGCGGATATGTCGATGCGGTGTGGCGGGCCGGGCGGGGCGCTGCGGCGACGGGCCCTAGCCTGCGCGAAGGGCATAAGGGGGGGGGCCTTCGCTCCGCGGGGGGTTACCTGGATCGGCGGGGGTGGGGCGGGGGCGGGGTCGCTCGCAAGCGGAGATAACGGAATACTGATTACGGTCGAGATGGATGGAACAGTGGGCACAGGCGGGGCACGGGGGGCAGCGGGGACACGATGCTACACAAATGTCTCCCCACTGACCTAGTTCGGTCGTGCAAGTCTCGGCGCAGTCGGGCAGGGTTTGCCAATATCAAAGTAAATGACGTCAAAGACACTGGGGTTGGGCGGACTATTTTAATCACATGGAAGGAAGAGAAATCCATCCCATGTTTTTAATATTTTTTTACCAATTACTGAGTGATATCGCCTCATACTGCTGCTTTGCAGTGGATAAAAATAATTTGAGAGAAAAACCAAACTAGATATGAAGGTGCAAGGTATCACATCCCATGATTTTAATAATTTTTACCAATTACTGAGTGATATCGCCTCTTGCTGATGCTTAGGAGCGGATAAAAAGAAATTGAGAGAAAAAACAAACTAGTTATGAAGGTGCAAGGTAACACGTCCCATGATTTTAATAATTTTTACCAATTACTGCGTGATATTGTCTCATACTGATTCTTAGCAGCAAATAAAAGTAAATTGAGAGAAAAAACAAACTAGATATGAAGGTGCAAGGTATCACATAAATGCGGAGAATGTCATTTAAAGAATTGACATGAAATCACCACAATGTTTGGCGTTGTTTCACACTACTGATAAATATAAGAAAACCAGGAAAACGACAGAAGATGTCATCAAACCCTTCATCTTTACTGAAATATTTTTTAGGAAATCGACGGATTATAATATTATAATACTGTATTATAATATTATAATATTTTTCTTGAAACTGGCAGTGTTTAACAGAATCAAAGTGGCAATGAACGTAAAAATTCTGCACAAAAGTGAATCAAAATATTAGAGGCATAATGCTATCAAGAGGTTTTCTGAACCCAATATTCACCAGATACTTAGCTCAGTAGAAATGTGCTGCTTACCTGTCCGCTAACACAAAACCTACCGTACGCCTAACCTCAAACGATCCTTTCCAGTCTCTCACACACGAAAACTATGACGTTTTCAAATGATGCCAGATGAATATCACACAGAAAAAAGACAAGTTACTGAATACTCATCCACGAACCAGGAAAATTACTTTCAATGTTTTAAACCAAACTTAAACTTTACAATTTCAAAACCGACACCCGAACTACACGCAATTTGAAACAAACCGGAAACTGCGAGTTGTGTCCATGACGTTATTCGCAGTTGCCGGTAAGTTTGCGGACGGTTCGAATTTTCAAATGTCGGTTTTGCAATTGCTGGACAGTTTAGACTGAGTGCGGACAGATAAGTTTGTCAGTTGTTTGGCATCGTTCCCCTTTCCTTGCCTAGAAAATGACTCATGGACCCCGCGAAATGCGAAACTGTCCCCCCTTCGCGAAGTTGCAGGCCGCGGGGCGCGACGACGGGGGTGACTCGCGACCCTGCGGTCCTTCGCTGTCACTTATTCGCGGCGTCCTCGCGGGATTCACCGCGCCCGCGGGGGTGCGGGAGCGAGGGAGGCGATTGCTTTAGTCTCGAGGCTGTTGGACGGGGGGCGTGCGGCGGCGTGCAGTGCAGCCCTGCCGACTTATTCCGAGGATCGCTCTCGTACATCTGTCCTTGTCGCACTCGTGGGACACTTCCTCGCCCAGCATAGGGCACCGCTATAGGTGCGACAAGGACGGAGGCAGCAAGAGCGATCTTCGGAATAGGTCGGCAGCTCAACCCTACCCTGCCCGCCTGTGCGTGACAACGGCCGTGCTGTTCGGCCCGTCCCCGCCCCGCCGAGCCGAGCCGAGCCGAGCCGAGCCGTGTGCGAACTAAATTGAGCGTGATTTCATTAGAATAGGCCCCGGCCGGCCCCGGCGCGGCGGTGCAGCCCCCCCCCCCCCCCAAACCCGTCTGACGGCGACCTGGCCCGGCTGACCCCCGCGCACGGCGCACGCTGTTTCCCCCGCGTATTTCGTGTGTAACGAAAAATCATCGACGGACGCGCACGCTCGGGCAGAAGGCCAGCGAATGCCTCCTGCCGTCAGGATGTTGATCAAACGGGGAGCTCTCGGGTTACGCCCCCCGACAGCC
Source organism: Frankliniella intonsa (assembly GCA_033675135.1). NCBI lineage: Eukaryota > Metazoa > Arthropoda > Insecta > Thysanoptera > Thripidae > Frankliniella > Frankliniella intonsa. The sequence goes on from CM066250.1 coordinate 2,225,487, forward strand.
GCGGCCCAGGGCGGCGATAGCCGGGCCGGTCAGGCGTAGAGTCCTAGAGACTCTAGTCAGGCGGCGCCACGACGGCGCGCCGCGGGGGTGGCAGGGGCAGGGGTGACAAAAACTTGCAAGAGCTGGCATGGGAACCAGAGGAGGGCCTCGACCGGCGCGGCGCGGCGGCCAGGTGCTTGGCAGCGCCAGCCGCACCGGTAACATCGCTAATATCGCTCTGGCGGGGCGGGCCTCTCATTGTCTCAGGCAGCGTGATCGAACAGCGGCCGTTAGCGCTTTGAACGGGAACAATAATAGATCTTTGCCAGCTGGCCGGGCCCGGGCGCTAATTTTGAAACCCTCCTGGATTTCGACCCCATCCTTAACTTCACGGCAGTATTTCTCGCTTCTCTTTGGTCGAGGGGCGGTAGGGCAATAGGTAGCTGCTAAAACGGTTATTTAGGATGTTTCAAAATTAGCGGCCCGGGCCGGATCGAGACCAGGGCGCCGCGCTGGCCAAGCCGGGGCAGGGCGGGGCGGGGCGGGGCGGGTTAGGGCAGATACACCGGCCTACCCTAGAGCAAACTTCAGAGTGCTTCGCGGGGGAAAACTTTTTTCAAGCGCTGAATCTCACACTTCAGTCTGACAAAAGTGGGGGTCGCCAAGTCGTACAGCGTTGTACAGCCCAGGGGGTGTTGTACGGACGGATTATACGCGAGGAGGAAGCGGACAAGTCAAGTCAGCGCAATGAACTCACAGGTCGGCGAGGGGTCGGAGGGGGAGGGGGGGGCAGGCCGGGGGTAGTTCGCGCGTCGGAGGCGTCGGCGCAAGGCAGGCCAGGACTGGCCGGGGCAGGTACCCGCCCCTGATGCACCCCGTGCACGGCCCCGATATTGACCGACGTGCTCCGGATACGCCTGGCACCTGACGGGTACGATCGGGTAGGCCCGGCCGTCAGCTCCCACAGTGACGGTGGCGCGGGGCGGGGGGCGGGTCACACAGCGGGTATGACCCCGGCGACCCCGAGGTGGGGGTGGCGGTGCCGGTGCACTTGCCGGTGTCGCAGTGACGACCCGGACGCCCGCGTTGTCCTCGTCGCAGTGCCGCCGAGCCGCCGCCCCCCGGGTACCGGGCCGGTGCTCTCACTCGGGTGGGACGCGGAGCCGGATAGGGGGCCGCGTCGCGTCGGCCGCGTCTGGGGTGCCAACTGATGGAGTGATCAAACTCGGCGGCGCCGGCGCCGCTGAACCGCCCGGGGCGTGGCGGGCGGGGCGGGGCGGGGCGGGGCGGGGCGGGGCGGGGCGGGGCGGGGCGGGGCGGGGCGGGCCCAGTATCTCCAGCTACGGGCGTCTAGCACGAAGCCTTCGTGACGCCATCGGGGCGCTAAACGTTCAGGCACTCGCGATCCGTGACGTCACGGCGACAACGCCCTGGAGCGGCCGCCGCGCCCCTCTCCGCGCCGCACCGCGTCGCCCAACTCCATCGAGGGCTGCGCCGAAATGGAACGACCCGTCGCGGCGCGCTCCGCCTCACCCCGCATGGTCTCAACTTCAGCGCAGCTGAGCTCAAGTTCCGTCCTCATACTTTCATCGAATGTTGAGTGGAGGAAAAGCCTCACCCCCCCCTCCCCAATAAGCCCCTAGAGTAATACAGCCGCAGAGAAACCCCAACGCGGAGGGGCTTAAAAGCACCTCGTCGTGGCGAGCTGCAAAAGCCCTCTGACCTTTGCACTCCCGGCTGCGGGGGAAGGTGGCGGGGGAGGGATCAGCGGTGACAGCGCATGGCGGGGCGGGGCGGGGCGGGGCGGGGCGGGGCGGGGCAGGGCGAGCCGGGGCGGGCGGCTGGTAGTGGGTATGGGGCGCGCCCCTGAGGGCCAAGTCATCGTTCCCGCCCCGCGTCCCCCGGGGACTTGTCGAGGTGGCGCCCAGCATCATCACCATCCCCATCACCGTCCCAGCTAGCAGAACTGCATCCTGACCGCATTATATGTCCCATGTAAAATGCTGCGTTTTAGGCGCCTGAGGCGCATTATATGTGCATTTTAGACGAGACATGTCATGCAGTCAAGATGCAGTTTCGTTGGTTTTGCTTCCTGGGATCGTCAGCATCATCAGCAGCAGTGCGGCCCGCCCCCATGGGGCTGCTCTGGTCAGCTGTTTGGCTATCGACCGGGCCGCGCAGGGGCGGGGGCGGGGCCGGCCGCCGCCGCTGCGCCCCTGACCGCCTGCAACTGCGCCTCGGCCACGCGACCAGCAGGCGAGGTGGGCAGCGGGCACGCCATGGAGGGCTTGTGTGAGCCTGTGGGGAGGGCCGGGCCGGGCCGGGCGAGGTCAAACCTCACGAGAGACTGGGTATGTACCGGGTGTTTCTGTGAATGCGTAACAGTGTAGCGGGATTGCATACTCACCAGCGCTGCAGGGGCCATGGCGCCTTACGGGCGAACGGGGTAGGCAAACCCGCCACACTGTTACGCATTCCAAGAAACACCCGGTGCAATGTGGTGGGTCCTCACCTCTCGGGAGCCCTCGCCCCAACCCCAAGCCCCTCGCTCCCTCGCTCCCTGCTGCTTGTCGCGGAGCCGCCGTCGCGTCCGACTCCGTCAAGGTCATGCCTCCCTCCCCCGGGCCGGGCCGGCCGGGAACAGGCTTGGCCGTGCTGCCGTGGCCAACCACGTGGGCAAAAACTCATTCGCCGGCCACCTCCACGCCACGCCACGCCGCGCCGCGAGGCCGGGCGCGGCCTGTACGGTACGGCCGCGACAGAAGGAGAGAGAGAGAGATCGCAGCCATCAGCAGGGAGAGAGAGGAGGTGCGAGAGAGAAGCGATACCGCTCGACTTCCATACACTCCCTCTCACGTAACAGGGCCCGGCGGGAAGGAATCCTTGAGACCCCGAATTAAAACGATTTACATAACGAGGCCGTCGACAGGAGCGGATGGGTGTTTGAGATTGGCGATGAAAAATTAAAAAAAAAAATTGTACCCGAAAAAGTGGTCCGACGAGGCTGCCGCGCTGGCAGGCGATTGAACGGAACGGGTCTTACGTACAACGTTACCGCTGCGTACTGTGCTCAGGTCGGGGTACTTTAACGACTGTAACGCTTCATTCATGTATTCCCGCCGGTGTCGTTTAGCTCGAGGGGGCAACCACTCCCCATCCTAGTGTACACGGGATTTCTAATGATTGCACAAGATTTCTCTCAGATTTTGAGAGATTTCTCTCAGATTTCATGAGATTTGCTTGATTTTTCAGAGATTTCTGTGAGATTTTTGTGAATTTTTATGAGATTTCATGTGATTTCTCAGTTGAAATTGTTGTGAAGTTTTCTGAGATTTTTCCGAGGATTTCTGTTTCTGAGGATTTCATCTGAATTTCTGAGGATTTCTGAATTTTTCTGTATTACCAGGTGTACAAAATTTTTAGAGTTGTTTCCCCCTCGGTTTAGCTGCACCGCGGCGAGGAGGCGAGGCGAGGCGAGGCGAGGCGAGGCGAGGCTGCGCTCCGCACACGCGAAGACGCGCGAGCGAAGCGTTATGCAAAGCAGATGACACGACTGCCGACTGATTCAGAAGATCGCTCTCCTACATCTGTCCTTGTCGCACTCATAGGGTACTGCCATGCTCGACATAGGTCACCGCCATAGGTGCGACAAGGACGGAGGCACGAGAACGATTTTCGGAATCAGTCGGCTGGAGTGTGACCGCGCGAGGACGCGCCTTGGACTTGCCTCTGGTGCGTGGGCGGCCGCGGCACTGACCCGTCCGACCTGACCCTACCCGCGTGAGCATCGGAAACACATGTCTGCTGCGGGGCGGGGCGGGGCGGGGGCGGGGCGGGGCGGGGCGGGCGGCAGCATGGCGGCAGTGCTGCCCTACAAGGCAGCTGCGATTAGTTAAATATACGTAGTGGGAGTGGGTGGGCGGGGCTGGGCATGGCATGCGGCCGACAAAAATAAATTGAAGCGAAAGAAAAGTGGTTTTCAGACGATGCAGTATAAGACGGCGCGTGCGTTGACGCCCGGCTCGACAGAAGGGCAGGTGCACGATTTCAGCCCCCCCCCCCCACCCACCCAAACACACACACACAAACAGCGGTGCTCGCGTGCTTAATGCGAGGCAGGCAGTGCGGACACATGGTCCGGTCTGCAGACGCGTGTTCGCCGGCCGGCCGGCAGCACGCGAGCTCGTTGTTAGCCTTTCGTTTAACTTCGCGCTGCTCCGCCCAATCAGGCCATTTTTGGGCGGGAAAATTCAAACTGGGCCGAGCAGCCGGGCCGAAACCAACGCCTCCGCCGGTGAGGTGACAGGCTGGTTGAAGTGACGCGGCGACGCGGCCGCTGCTATCGCGGGGAACACCGAAAGTCACTCGATCCCCGTGGTATAATAGAGTGTCACCTGCTGCTGGGCGTGCGGTTTTGGTCTTGGTCCTGATGTGACCAGCTGCCCGCCGCGCCCCGCCGCGCCCCGTGCCGCGGAGTATCGACGGTCGAGGCCGCCCAAGTGCAGGCGGCTGCGGCGCGGACCTGGCCCGGGCCAGCGGGGCTCAGCGTGCCCTCAACAGGTGTTTGACGGTGCATCAGCGGGGCCGGGCGGGCGGGCGCGGGCGGGCAGGGCGCCTATCTATGGTTTCCGCTCCGCCGGCCAAGTGTGTCAAACGGCGGCCACATATCGTAATGGTGCCCGATGGTGCCCCCGGCCCGCCCCGCCCCGCCCCGGCCCGCCCCGCCCCGCCCCGCCAGCCTGGCTACAAACTCATGAACCTGACCGCGGTCTCTGATGAGTGCCCAGCCCGGACCACCGCTGGCGCTGCCGGCCGGTATGTGGGAGAGACATTCGACCAAGAGCCGCAGCAGGATGGCACCGGGACTATTAACCCGAACGCCACAGGGCCCCCTCCGCTCCCCCGCCCCGCCCCGCCCCGCCCCGCCCCAGGGGCGTGGGCTGATGGCAAAGAGGACGGAGGGGGGCCTTGTGGTGCCAGCCTTCGCCTTTGCGAGACAGGGACTGACAGTGGGGACATTCGAGCCGGACGGAATCGATGCCGGGGCGGCACGAGAAAAACGTGCCCTGATAGGAAGGAAATAGTGTGACATACGAGCATGGGGAAGGCTATAGTGCGGGTGGGCTGGATGTACCTCGGATGTGCTGGATGTGCTTGTCGTACTGGGACGCGCGGCGCACCAGCTCGTGCCGCCTGGACGCCTCGGTGTGGTGCAGGTCGGTGTACCAGTCCGTCTCCCCGAGGCGCTCCCTCGACGGCGTCCTCACGAGGCCCGCGAGGTTCTCCTCGGAGGGGAACTGGCCGCTGAGCGAGGTCTGCGACGAGGACAAGCTCCTCGTCGTGGTGGTGATGGACGTGGGCGAGAGCAGGCCGCTGGCCGTGGACGCGGTGGACGCCGGCTCGGCGTGGTAGCGCCCCCGGCCCCGGGACTGGTAGGCCGAGTCGTCCACGAGGAGGTCGTCGGACGGCGTCCTGCAGAGCGTGACCTCGCGCACGCTGCGCCGCACGCTGACGCGCTCCCTCGTCACGATCCTGGCGCCCGTCAGCAGGTCGCCCTCCTCGTCGGTCCGCTCGTAGGTCTCCTCGAGCGAGGCGGGCTCGTCGGGTGACGACAGCAGCAGGCTCGGCGGCCGCCGCGGCGGAGGCGCCAGGGGCGACGTCGGCCGCGGTGACGAGGTGGGCGTCGGCCGGAGGCGGACCGTCTCCTGCAGGCGGCCGGCGCCGACAGCGTCCCGGCGGCAGCGGCGCTCCGCCTCCAGGCGACGCTCCACCTCAGCCACGTCCAGCCGCGAGGCCGCCGCCCCCGGGCCCTCGGGGGCTACCGCGCCCTCCGACCAGCCGCTCTCGTAGAACTCGACGCGCTGCTGCAGGCGCCGCGACGTCCTCGGGCTGGGCGTGAGCGCCCTGTCCCCGTCGGCGTCCTGGCCGCCCGGGCCCCCGCCCCCGCGCGGTGCCGACATGACGTCCTCGCGACGACGGAGAGGTGCACTACGTAGCGCTCCGACACCATCGAACGCCCCGAGCGGTTACGCGCGAGCCGGCCCCGGGGAATGTGGAAGGGAATGTCAGGGGGAAATGGAATGGAATGTGCGATTTTTCTTTTCGAAAAAAATGGAATGGAAGGTATGGGGAAACTATGTCCCCGTAGAGAAAATAACACTGGTTATCTGGAATGTGGCGGCTAGCAAGTACAAGGCGAATAGGCCTTGGAGACGAGTTTTAAGGTGCTAGCGTTCAATACAAGGCTCGTTAATCTTTAAGAAAAAAATACCCTGGTCACCGATTAAAATTTCACAAAAGATAACAAAACGTAAATCTATTCTAGAATTTTAAACAGCCTTTCTCTTTCAATAAAACTAACAAACAACAATAACTATTTCTATAAGACTTGCTCTGTGGTCTAACAGATAAAAAATTACTGGAAGTTTGTTTCCCCCCCAAAAAATCTACTCGTACAAAAATATATTCGGAACTGATTACACTTTACTACGTGTTCACAATGAATGTGCGGGGAACGAGGCGACAGAGGATGTGGGTCTCGGGTTCAAGGACGGGCCCCGGGCGGGGCCGGCCGGCTTATGTCGATCGGCTCGGCAGCGATCATTAGTCACGTCCGCGTCGACACGGTCCTATCGCACCCCGCGCACCCCGGGTCAGGTTCGGACCGGGGCTTCCCTGTACGCAGGGGGCGAGCGCGCCGCACCGAGTGAGTGGGCCACCTGCTGGGAGTGGCCAGGGGGCCGCGCGGCCCGGGCCGTCAGCTGAGCGGTGACATAACCTCAAAGTTGGCCGCGCGCGCACGCTCCGCTCCGCGGTCCTCACGCGCCACCCGCACCCGTGGCCCGGCGCGGACCTGCGCGGAGGTTTGTCGTGGTCCGGCGCGGTGCTCGCCGGCCGCGCTGCCCAGCGGTCAAGTCCAACTGCAGCTGCCGCGCTTGCACTGTCACTCGTGTCGGCCCCGCGGCGTGGTGACGCGGTCCCGGTGCGCCCCCGGTGGAGCAGGTACGGGGTACCGGACACGCGGCGCGCGCTCGTCCTCAGGTGGTCGTCGCGGTGCTGAGGCGAGGCGTTCCCCCGGCACGTCGGCGTGCTCCGCTCCGGTGTTGTGGGCCTGCTCCGCACGCGTCTCACCCCTCCGCCTCGTTGTCCTCGCGCGGACAGGCCGCGCTCGATACTACCGGCCCCGCCGCGCCCCGCCGCGCCGCCCCGCCGCGCGCCCCACCGTCAACACAAACCGCCCGCCGCACCCCGCCCCGCCCCGAGCCACCGAAAGCCGTGAAGGAGGAGGACCGGACCCAGGGCCGGGTGGGGCCGGGCAGGACCGGGACCCGGCGAGCCGCGCCCGCCGCGCGCGCGCAATGCGATCGCCAAGTGGTTCGCGTCGCCCGCTCACTTGGCGTTGCCTGGCAACGCCTGGAGCGGCGCGGGGCGCGGGGCGCGCGGGGTGGCGGTGGGGAGAGGGGCCGCGTGGGGCGCCGCGGCTGCGCGGGATGGGGCCGCGGGGGCCGCGGTGGGTGGGCACCGGCGGGGCGGAGGGGCTGGGGGAAGTGGCATGAATGAACCGAGAGCAGTGCGTACGGGACGGGTCCACGAGGGCCGCACGTGGTGCACGGCACATTGTCGCCAACTGCCAACGAGTCGCGAATCCGCGCGTCGTGGAACTGACGACATCACATTCACAGGTGTACCACTGCGGCCGAGGCTGGAGGGGGTCAATTTTAGGCTACGTCGACCATCGTATAGTGACCTTACAATAAATACCCTCCTGCCGTAGCACCGCTTTCTGTGAAACTTGATCTCTGCGGTCTTTGGGAATAGTTTTGAAGTGCGCTCAGAAAGAAACCGGTTCTCATAGAGGTAAAACGGAGCGAGGCAGCGGAGGGAGCAAGTCCGCCTAGACCTTGCGTAATCAGAAGAGGAGGAAGGAAGAGGAAGGAGGAGGGGGAGATCTGCAGCAGGGCAGTGGTGAGCGGGACATGGCGGGGCGGGGCGGGGAGGAGCGGGGCTGAGCGGGGCGGGAGGAGTCCCGGTGACCCAGTGCGCGGCGGAGGGGAGGGCTGGGAACGCGATGGAGGGAGGGAGGGAGGAGGGCACAGCTGATCGGAAGGAAGCGCACCGGGCGCCGGGACGCAGCGCGGAGGGAGGGGGTCCTCGCCGGTGAGGGTGCGCTGCGCTGCGCGCATTAGGAGTGACTCGGTACCACGACGGGCGCGCTGCGCACTGAGTGCCTGGCCTGCGCACCAGAGACCTGCAACGGTAGAGTCAGCCAGACTCGAAATGCGTTCGAAAGCGACGCGTGCGAGTGAGACACACCGGCAAGCTGCGCTCGCTCCCGCTCGCACTCACCGCTTTCGAACGCATGTCGAGTCTGGCTGACTCGACCGTTGCAGGTCTCTGCTGCGCACGTCAAGTCAATAAAACTGTGCGCCGCTGCCCAACGCTTATGCCTGCTTAATGTTTATGGAAATGCCAACCGAGCTGTGCTGTGCATGCTCGGGGCCGTAGTGCACTGTACAGCCTGGACACTGCCAGCGCAGCGCAGCGCTACGTAACGAGATGAAGAGTAATGTGTCCGCAGAGGGTCGGCCATTAGTGGCGGGCGCGCCGCGCCGTCAAGATGCACATGCGAAACCTATACGAGCCGGTACCGGTGTTTTCCCACACCGTTGTCGCCCGAGTTGACCTTTTAAAAGTTTTCTTCTTCTTCTTCTTCTTCCTTCTGCGTCTTCGTCATGTCACCGGGTAGGCAAGGCAGTCAGAAAATGTTACCGGCTGCTGTGTCTTTGCTCACACTTTCCTCTGAAGACTGCGGCCCCACGGCGGCCATAGGCCGAAAACAGACCAACGCGGAGCGAGGCGGGGCGGGGCGAGGCGGGGCGGGGCGAGGCGGGGCGGGGCGGGGCGGGGCGGGGCGAGGCGGGGCGAGGCGGGGGCAGTGCACCCTGCACCGCCCTGCACCCACCGCCGGCCGGGCCGGATGCAGTGTTGTTATTGCTTTTAGCCGCCGCGGGGTGTTCAAACGAGCCTCGAGGCATCGCGGCTGTTCTGTTCGCCCTCCCGGGCCGGGCCGGGCCGGGCCGGCCATTCCATTGGCGGGGCCCAACCGAACCGAGTCGAGCCGCGTGCAACGTTGTTGCAACTTGAAGCGAGTCAGCTGTGCAGCGGGGGAGTAGCGTGATGAGCCCCCCGCCCTGCACATCCGCGTCATGTCCAAAGTGTAACGAGCAGAGGGGCTTTGTTGTATCCAAAACCACTCGGGCTGGCCTGGCGGGGGTCTGCCGGGGCCCCGCCGCGCCGCGCCGGGTGGGTGGGAGACAGGAGAGGTTGGATTACGAACGGGGGCCGGGCCGGGTGCGGGGCCCACTACCGGTCCTGGCAAGGCGCGCGCGTCCGTGTCGGTTGGGTTGCCTACCCACCCGGCGCCGGGCACGTAAGAATGACGTGACAGCAGCAGAGCACGCCGCGCCCGCAGCCGCAGCCGCCCCGGGCCCGGGCGTGCATCGAGTATAAGGCGGCGAAAGTGGCCGCGAAATATCAGAGTGCGCAAGGCGGTCCGGAGGAGTTGTAGCGAAGCGCCAGGCCGGCCGCACGTACCTGAGCTCAGGGCTGCACAAGAACAGCTTGAGCGCGGCCAGGAAATTACGGGCACGGCTGCATGTGCACCTGTCCGCCCCGCCCCGCCCCGCCCCGCCCCGCCCCGCCCCGCCCCGCCCCGCCCCGCCCCGCCCCGCCCCGCCCCGCCCCTCCCCTACCCCTTAATAACGACCCGACTACTGATTTACGCCGCCTTTTGTCGAGTGCGCTGCTGCAGGGGCGCGCGTGCCGAGTGCCGACTCCAACGTAGTTTTACTGCCAAAGCCCGCCTGCGTGAGGCCGGCGGCCTCCCCCCCCCTCCCGCACATCACTTTCGGCTAATATTTGCAACACGTCCCTTAGAAAAATACACCCCGCGTGTCTTTTTATTTCTGACAGAAAAAAGGGAAAAAGCACAGGGGAGGTGCGGGTGCGGGGGGAAGAAATGGGAAAGGAGAGAGGGGGAGGGGCGGGGGGACGTAGACAACGTGGGCGACAGGAATAGCTCCTCTGCGTACCCGGGGGGAGAGGGGGGGGGGGGCGACTAGTTGTATGAGGGCAGTGCCTGGCGTGGCCCTCCCTGATGACGGGAGGCCCTAGCGCCACGCCACGCCACGCCACGCCACGCCACGCCACGCCACGCCACGCCACGCCACGCCACGCCACGCACGTATAATGAACGGCATCGCGACGTTTTGGCAGCGGCCGAGAGTCTTGCCAGAGATTTCCCCGATGGTCGGGAGCCGGCCAGCCCGGCCGGCCACTCGTCCTGATAACGTCCTTCCCTGCGCCGCCGCCGCGCCACTTTTCTCGTCATTTTCACGTCGCTCTTTGCCGCCGCGCGCCGCAGCAGGTTTGGAGCGTGTCCGGCACTCACGCGCGTGCGTACGGACGTACGGACCGCCGCGGCGCGCACGGCCCGTCCCGCCACCCGCCAGGCTCGGCACCGTGCCACCGCAGTGTGGACACAAACTAGCAGAAGCACTCCAAACCTACACTGCTGCGCGACGGTTCCGAAATGATTTACAAGACGTGCTGCTAGTACGTCGTGTCGTCTGCTCGGCTGGGCTGTTGTGATCCGCGGCCGTGCCGCGCCGCGCCGTGCCGCGTGACGCGTGTCCGAGAACACGGGCCGGGGCCGGGGCCGGGGCCGGGGCCGGGGCCGGGGCCGGCAGGCCGGCAAAGACGCGTTATTTTTATCATTTGTCCGTAATTATGTCATTATTTTCGTGTAGGCCGGCCGGCCGCTCGCAGGCCGGCCGGCCTCGGCGACCGTTTTATTTCAGTCCCAAGGCAGCACCCAGAAAACCGTTTAGTCCAGGGAACTAAATTTAAAACCAACCAAATTTTAGCTCTGTGAACCAAATTTTGTTCGTACTGATAAAATAATTTAGTCAGTTTAACTAAGTTTTGGTTGATTCGACCACATTTAGTCAAAAATGTGGGTACTAAAATTTAGTCGGTTTCAAGAACTTTATTTTGTTTCCCACGGCTCTGATTTTGCTGTATCAAATAAAATGCTTCTCTAGGCGAGTCAGTCTTTCAGACGTATATTTGGTCGGTGAGTTTCCGGGGGGTGTCGGGTGTCCTACCTTGCAGCAGCTGGATGGTGGCCTGGTACTCGGCCAGCTTCTCGTCGACGTAGTCCTGGCCCTGCGCCGCGATGATGTCCGCCGTGGAGGGCCCGCCCTGCTGCTCGCCGTCCAGCGGCGGCTCCAGGATGTGCGAGCGCTGGTGGTGCAGGGGGTGCCCGGGCGGGGGCGTTGGTCCGACGCCGACGCCGACGCCCACCCCCGGAGGCAGCGGCGCCACGAAGTACGGGCCGAACGGCCCCGGGCTGCCCTGCGCGCTCGGCGGCCGCGCCGGCCCCGGCGGCTCCAGGGGGATGCCGACGTACTCGGCCTCCGGGTACGGCGAGAACATGTACTCGGGGGACGGGCACATGATGGGCGACGGGCTCTGCGGCAGTGCGGGGAGGGCGTGGTGAGCCCTTTACTTGTACTCTTAAGGTCACCCAGAAAAATGAAAAGTTGTGGCAACCATCGTATGGTTTCTTGAGGGACAACCATAAAATATGGTTGAGACAACGATCAGCCAGTGGTGAAGACTGGATTTTTGGTTAAGGGGAGGGTACACTGAAAAAATGGCGAGTTTTGGTGAAAAAATCGGATTTGCGATAACCAGACAATAAATATGAGATCTGATTAAGCCAAAGTGTACCTTGGTCCTTTATGTTTTCTATGTATTTCAGCATGCTTAACATGAAAATCACATGTTCCAAAAGTTCTTACAGTCCATTCATGGTGATGGCCACTTCAGTGTAGCCTCCCCTTAATACAACTGTCCTATTGTTGCAGCAACCATATTTTATGGTTGTCTCTGAAGTAAACCACACGACGGTTGCTGCAGCTTTTCATTCTCCTGGGTGTAGTAGAACGCATGGCCAGAGTTCTAGTAACGGGTACTTCTGAGGGGTGAAACTCGACGAACGACATAGCCTTCACCTAAGGTTGCGGAGCAGCGGCATGGCAAAGTCAGCAACCCAAGTGCAATTTCGTCACGTCAACGTCAATGCCTCAAAGGTACCGGTGACTGTTGCCTTACACTGTAAATCCCAAGGTGTTTCAGGATCCTTTAACTCGAGTTAAAGACTAAGGCAATTGCTACAGAAAACAGAACGCCTTAGGGCGTTAAGTCTAGGTACACCTTTTGGCGTTAAGTCTGGATACACCTTTTCATACATAATTTGCACAGCCTCCCTGGGATTCACATTTTAACTCTGTCAAAGGTGCATCCACACCATACACCTTCATCAACTGCTACTGAGGCGCACCCCTTGATGAAAGTGTATGGTGAAGAAGCACTTTGGACAGAGGCAATGGGTGAGGTGTGTCTGGGTGGTGCACACAACGGGGAGGCTGTCAGGCGCGGCTCCAGGATTTCGTGAAGGAGGGGGTAATTTCGTAAATTCCCGCCCCCCCCCCCAAAAAAAAAGGGTAAAAAAATTTTTAATTCAAAATTTCAATTAAAAATGTGTATTTAGTCAAATTAGGCAAATTTTACACTACAAATTATTTGATTTTGCAAATCTGTCGATAACATTTTCTACGTTGCACTCTATATCACGGTGAATGTGGAGCCGAGCCGGCAGCCGCGCCCGAGCGCCCGAGCCGAAGCCGCTCGCTGCAACGCCCCCTCCCGCCTCCCCCGCGGCCCACTGGCACCGAAATATGTGTCCACCATAGACGTAACATCTTTATACTACGTGCGATCGAGTAAGGTTTAAGAGGTTTGACGACGGCGCCCTGCGGGCGCCGGATCCAAGGGGGGGGTAATTACCCCCATTACCCCCCCCCCCTGGAGCCGCGCCTGGAGGCTGTGCAAATTATGTATGAAAAGGTGTATCCAGACTTAACGCCAAAAGGTGTACCCAGACTGAACGCCCTAAGGCGTTCTGTTTTCTGTAGCCAACGCCTTAGTCGTTAACTCCTGAAACACCTTGGAATCTACAGTGTAGAGGTGTAAAGGCGTGTTGGGCGCTCACTCACCTGCGGCATCCTGAAGGGGCGCGGGCCGGCGGGCACGGGCCCGGGCGGCAGCGGCGTGCCCGGCGGCAGCGGCGAGGGCCAGCGCGGCCGCGGGCAGGGGATGTAGGGCGGCGGGCCCTGGAAGCGCAGCAGCGGCGAGCGGCAGGGCGGCGGGGTGCCGCCGCGCAGGCGGGCCGCGCTCATGGGCGGCGGCGACGGCCCGTACGGCGAGCACGGCCGGAAGGGCGACGGCGCCTGCGGCCGCCCCCAGTGTCCGGGACCACCGCCCCCGCCGCCCTGGCCCTGGCCGCCGGGGCCCCCTCCGGGAGAAGACGACATGGTCGGCTACTGTCTGGCCGACTGGGACGAGTGTGGCATCGCCTTCCTGCAAGGAGAAAAAACCGTCAAAGTCAAGAACAATATGACTTTAAGTTCCCCGTTAGCATATCCCTCGACTTGGCTCTCCATTCGTTTCCCGACCGTGGTCCCGATTTGTTATTTGACGGTGTGGCCGAGCCTTCACGGCCCTGACGGCGCGCTGTCCGTCCCCAGGAGCCTGATGCGTAAATGACGGCGTGTTTGTGGCAGTACTTCTGGCAGGCGCCGCCTCACCCCGCCCCGCCCCGCCCCGCCCCGCCCCGCCACGCCACGCCCTGGCACCGACTTGTGAACAGCTGCTGCGTGGGGGCGGCGGGGGCGTGTCTGCTGCCCCGCCCCGCCCCGCCCGGTCCTGCCCCCGCGGCCCGCCTCAACTTCGCGCAAATTTTCCCACTAATCAGTCAAAAAATTGCCGACGCTCTGGCACGGTACGTGTGCCGGCTATTGTGCGGACGGTGCAGCTAGATTGTGCTCGGGGTGGTGCACGGTGCAACTAACCTAACCGACCTATCTTTATCCGACCTGGCGATTTCCCCTGGACAGCCAGGTCAGACAGCGCTTTGTCGGATTTCGAGGAATTCGCCAGGTCTGACAAAGATGGATCGGACAATTTACGGACCGGGCTTAATCTGACTAGATTCGAAGGAATTAACGTTTATTTGGACGTGGGATAACGCAGGGAAAGCTGTCAAATTTGCATCGTGGACCATCCCTATCCCGCGCAGAACTGCCGGTGGTCGTGGTGGGGATTGGCGGGGGGGGGGGGGGGTTGCTGTGCGAAACGGACGGTGCAATCGCATGATGCACCAGCCCTACTCTCCTCTCCGCCCGCGCAGCTGTTAGCCGAGCCGCGGCCCATTAGGTGGAAAGTGGATGAAAGCAGAGGCGGGACGTGTCGCCTGCGTCCCCTCCCCGCCCTGCCGGCCCCCTGCGGTCCGACCCGCACGCCGTGTGACCGTGAGGGGCTCTGAAGCCCCCACGGGGTGCGATGTGCGTTACATAACGGAGCGGAGGTGGACCGCGGGCGAGACAGCGGGCCGATCAGGCGACTGATTCAGAACATCGCTCTCATCATGCCTCTGTCCTTGTTGCACTCACGAAGGCGTTCACTCTAGGGTATGGAGCTACTCTCTGAGTGCGACAAGGACAGAGGCAAATGAGCGATCTTCTGAATCGGTCGGCGGCCTCGCCTCCTAAACGCCACGGCGGCGGCGGCGGCGCGTCATCGGCGGGGTGGCCGTCCGTGACGTGGCGGCGGACGGGGCGGACGGGGCGCCACGCCACTCGACCAAAATACTCGCCTGCCCGCTTCTCCCTTGCAATTTCTCCCTCGTATTTTTGGCTCGATAACCGCGTGGGCCATTCTGGGGGGCGGAGGGCCCGGCCCGGCCGGCGCGGACGCCCCGTTACAGGCACTGCACTGGGCCACTCCACCACGCTGCACCGACATAGCTCGAGTTAGTTGTATGCACCCACGCGCGCACCCAGAAAACCGTTTCGTCCAGGGAACTAAATTTAACTCATTGAGTGCGGGAAGTTCTTATTCCCTATAATGTAACACGGGAGCGTGACCATATAGTGGTCGTGCCGCACTCAATGTGTTAAAACCAACCAATTTTTAGCTCTGTCAACTAAATTTTGTTCGTACTGATAAAATAATTTAGTCAGTTTAACTAAGTTTTGGTTGATTCGACCACATTTAGTCAAAAACGTGGGTGCTAAAATTAAGTCGGTTTCAAGAACCATATTATGTTCCCCACGGCTCTGATTTGGTTGTATCAACTAAATGGTTCTCTGGGTGCGAGGGTGCTCGCCGGGGACGGACCGGTGTCGGGCGGTCAGATTACCTCCTACCCCCCCGCACAGTGACGACGACGGGAGGGTAGAAACATCGCACTAGAGGGGCTATGACGATCGCGCGATTAACCTCCCCCCGTAGTTCTATGATTCTTCCCTTCCGTCGTCGTCTGCAGGGGATATAGGATCATGTGGGTAGGGGGTAGTGAGCAGTGTTGCCAGAAAAGTAGGCAAAAAGCGCCCAACATAGCCGTGTGGAGCGGCGGGTATCAACGCCTGCCTACTATGCAATCCCTCTTCACAGCTGTGAAGATGTTGCCTAGTAGGCAGGCGTTGATACCCACCGCTCCACACGGCTGTGCTTTGGGCGCTTTTTGCCTACTTTTCAGGCAACACTGGCAGTGAGTGAGGCCGCGCAGGCAGGGCAGCGCAGCACAGCACTCGTGGGGTAATTATTGTTCAAAGCGTCCATGACTCGCGCTAAACTTAGGCCGGTGGACGGGGACGGTGTGGCACCGCGGGACCGGACCGGACCAGGGCGGTTGCCTGCCTGCCTGCCTGTCTATAGAACACGCGTGCTTCGTGTAAACCTCTGGGCGCTGCTCCCCGCCCCGCCCCGCCCCGCCCCGCCCCGCCCCGCCCCGCCCCGCCCGCCGCCCGGCTTCAACTGCCCAGACTTCCACATTCGCGGCTCGGACACGAATCTCACACTCTCACACCCCTGGCGAGGCGGGGCGGGGCGGGGCGGGGCGGGGCGGGGCGGGGCGGAGGGCGGGGCGAACGACTTGCTGCGAGTCTGTGTAGCACATCTGCTCATAGCAAGCGGGGCAGGGCGGGTCAGGGCGTGGCGCAGGGCGCGGCGGGGTGGGGCGGGGCGGAGCCGTTTAGGCGATTTGGACCAGCAAAGCGGCCTGCACGTTTTCCCTCTGCGCCCGCCGATTGGCGATCGCGGCCACCGCCACAAATCTTGGCAGCAATTCGATACGTCGCGAAGTCTGCGCCCGAGAGCGAAAGCGAGAGGACGAGCGAGAACGAGATAGAGAGAGAGAGAGAGAGTATTTTTTTTTTTGAATTTGAATTATTTATTAGGGTCCATAAAAGGGCTGAAAAGCCCCACTGCAATGAACCCTGCTCTCAATATAACAGGTTTGATTACAGCAAATGTAGCAGTCAACATAAGTAGCAGATTACCATGATTTTGGGTTGAAGAACAAGAGAGAACGAGAGAGAGAGAGAAAGACAGAGAGAGAGAGAGAGAGAGAGAGAGAGAGAGAGAGAGAGAGAGAGAGAGAGAAGGAGCGGGGCCTCCTGAGCTGCCTAGCGCGTGCATATGTCCTGCTGCTGCAAGCACCCCTGTTCTGTCATTTCTGTGGGAACAGCGCCCCTGGATGAGCTGCCGAAGCAAAGCGACCGCACGCTTCCTCGTCCCGCACCGCGCGGCCTCCTCCCCGCCACGCCCCGCCACGCCCCGCCACGCCCCGCCACGCCCCGCCACGCCCCGCCACGCCCTGGCCCGTCAAGGGCTAAATCCGTCCCCGGGCCGGGCCGGCGTGGCGTACGCCCCGCGTCTAGCTCCCCGCGACGCCCCGCGGCGCAGCGCAGCTCACCGGCCGGGCCGGGCGACGGACTAGCGCTGCGGAAGCAGTTTTCTCTGTTAAGCGCTGTTTTATTGAGCATTTTTCATAACGTGAAATTGATGAAATATAATTAGAAAGCGGTCCTGGTCAGCGGCGTGACCGTGACGCCTCGCTCGCAGTTTCGCGGCGAGGGCTGGCTGTCAGTGACGTGAAAAATGTAAGAATGTCAGCGCTCAGGAAATATTGGCACCGCCTCGCCTGCCTCCGCAAACCTAAGATACGCACGCACATCCCTCGCGCCCCCCCAAACACACAAGTACGTCACAGGGGCTGTCCTGTCCCCGACTGGATCAGCGAAGCGGCTTAGCGGCTGTTTGTTGAGCGATACGAAAACGAAAACCCCTGGCCTGGCGGAGAAAGTTATGACAGCCGTGTGGAGAATGATCTTATTTTTTGTATATGCTAAAAGTTCAACATGAAGGTGTGCTCTTGAGCCCAAGGGTGTGAGTGTCGCACACTTGTACGCGTGGAAACTCCCATTCGCGCACTAGAGTCGGTAGAAATGTAAAAACCCAAGGAAAATTAACTCCTCTGCTGCAAGTGTGCGAATGAAATCCACAAGAAGTGTGCAACATGGACTCACTTGTTGTCAGTGGGTGTTGCAGATATGAATGCGGTTCGTTGCAATAACACACAAGCCTCACGCTGCGGGACAGGGCCCGGCAGCTCAGCTGCTGCATCCTTTGCACACATCCGACCACCTCCCCTCCCCCCGGCCCGCCCCGTCCCTGCCGATGGATTTACGACGTGCCGTCCGATGACGGGTATCGCCATTTTCGCACCGTAAAGGAGGGAGCTAATCGGCGGACGTGCGGACGTGCGAGGGCAGTTCCGCTGTGTTTTACATTTGTTAAAGTAAGATGCGAGAAAGTTTAAAAAAAAAAAAAAAAAGTATGGATCCCAATGAAAGTAATGAGTGATAAGAATTGCGTAAGGATTGTCCGAGGAGAATTTCTCTGCTGCTGCGGCGCCGAGTAGTAACTTTAACTTTCTCACAACTTAGCTCCATCATGACTGTCTACCCCGGCCCCGGCCCGGCCCGCCTACCCCACCGGCCGCCTCTACTGTCCGATCATAAATCGAAATAACATAAACGTCGGCGAGTTGGCTGAGCCAGATTAGCTGAAGAAGCGGCCTGTGCTTGTAGGCGCCGCGCCGCGGCCCTCAGCGCCGCCACCACTCACTCACTCACTCCTCCGCGGGGCGGGGCGGGGCGGGGCGGGGCGGGGCGGGGCTAGTCCCTCACGACACTGCACTGTGCACTGCACTGGCTTTGGAGACAAACGACCCCCATGTCGTCGTGGCCGGGACCGGCGGGGCCGGCAGGGGGTGATTGAGCGGTGCTGAGGTGCACGCCGGCCGGTGCGGTGCGCCGGGGCCGGGGCCTGGCCGATGACATCGGACCAGTGCCAGGCCGGGGGAGGGGCGGCAGGAGCCGCTAGCCCGGCCCGGCCCGCCCTCCTGGCGCAATTAGATAAGACAGCAGTCGCAGCTGCACCATCACCAGTAGACTGATTCCGCTGCCGCACTTGTCGCTCTGTCTCACTCGCTCTCAAGGAGTCTGCCGTAGGGTGAGGGAGCACGCTGTCTCTCTCGCACTCAGGGAGTGCGCC
This sequence comes from Frankliniella intonsa, assembly GCA_033675135.1. Taxonomy (NCBI): domain Eukaryota; kingdom Metazoa; phylum Arthropoda; class Insecta; order Thysanoptera; family Thripidae; genus Frankliniella; species Frankliniella intonsa. The sequence continues at coordinate 2,243,991 of CM066250.1, forward strand.
GACGAGTGCGTGCAGCGGAATCGCTCTGCAGCTCGAGCACGAGGTGCCGCCGGCGGGTGCACGCACGTGCACTAGCACGTGCACTAGCACGTGCACTAGCACGTGCACTAGCACGTGAGGTGTGGGCTGCCGCCGCGATGTGACGCATGACTCACCGGAGCACAGAGCGCGCTGCGGCCCTCTGCAGCATATGACACGCCCGCGCACGCACACGACGCGTGAGGCCTCACGCACGCACGCACGCACACGCACACGCGAGGGGGCTGTGAGGGGGACACGCACGCGGCCTGGTGGGGCGGGGGTACGCACAGCACGCGGGCCGGGCCGCCAGGGGGTTCGCCTGAGACTGAGGCTGCGGCAGGCGGCAGCATCCACCGCCGTGGACCGTCACCGCCCCCCGCCCCGCCCCGCCCCGCCCCGCCCCGCCCCGCGACCAGCCGCCTCTCTGCCTGCCTGCCTGGGCCGGGGCGCGCTCGGACGGGCGCGGGTTGAACTTGGCGAGACTCTCGGCTCCGTGGCTTCTAACGCCCAAGTCCATAGGCTATTCCGCTGGTTGGATAAGAGCAAGACACAATTTCCCTCCCCGCTGGCCTGTGAGGGGCAAAGAGGGGCAGCGGAAGTGTCTGTCCTCCCGCAGGCCAGGGGACGGAAGTTGTGTACTTCTTGTCTTCCTCTTTACCAGTCTGCGGAATAGCCTATTGGTGAACGTGAACCTCATGATTTAATTTGTCTGCACTTTTTGTACATCGCAATACCCGCCCGCCTTGCACCACACAATGTTTCTTCCCATGCAATTCTTATAAAATACTCCGCCGCCACATGTACAGGTAACCCGGGCCGGTCGCGGGGTCGGGTAGGGTCAGTCCCGGGTCGTGCAGCTGTGCCCGGGCGGGCGGAAGGGTTGGCCCGTCAGTCGGGAGTCGCCAAATTTCTAAAAATATCAAAATCTTTCCCCCACTAGGACCCCCACTCACCAGGGGTCCGTGTTTGTTGCAGCAGCAGCGGCTGCAGAGCCGGCGGCGGCGGGCCGACCACGGCCAGGACCGCCGGCCGGCCGGCGCCGGCGCCGAGACGTCACCAAAAACAACACGGGGTCAGGTGCGTGCGTAGCGACGGGCGCCGCCGATACCCCGCGCCGCGACGCCGCGCCGCGCCGCTGTGGCGGGACGCGGGACGGGACGGGGTGGCGTCGCGATACTCCACGCCACAGGGCGGCGGGGTGCAGCGGGGGTATGAGCAGCGGCGATACACTCGGCTCGAGGGCGGGCGGGGCGGGGCGGGGCGGGATGAGTCGCGCATTTGAAACGTCTGCGCGCCGCTGGATGTTATGCGCATACTTGCGTTGGCAGAAAAGGCCACGGAAAAAAGTAGAACACAACGATGTGGTCAGTAAAAAAACAAAACAAAACGCGCCTTTTCTATACATCAATTTAAAAAAAAAAAACTGCAACTATGAACGATACCTACCTGTTGTGGCGGTGCAGCACCGTGTTACGCTTACCCTTACCTTTTGGACGGTGGTGTTGAGTTTATAAATCCACTGGTAAAACTAAGGCGTTTCATGAAGCCTTTCATGAAGCGTACAGTCCGTACGCCCTTCTTGAAGCGTACAAGAGCTCATGCGCTCTTTTCCTCATATCAAAATGCATGGGGGAATTTTCTTGAAGCGTAGTTGTATGCTTCAAGAAGGGCGTAAGGTCTTCAAGCGTAGTTGTACGCTTGAAAAAGGCGTAGAACGACGCCGGGTAGTTTTACCAGTGTCTACGTTGGAAGCTAGGGCGTGTAGGTAATTTTCACAACGAAAGAAACGTTTACAAATACAGTCTCTCTCTCTCTTCTCTGCTTCTGCTTCCTCATTACGCCTATACGCCCGTGCCAGTGTCTTCTGCTACACCAGGCCCGGTGCGCAGCGCACCTCTGCGGCACCCCATTCATCACGCCGCCACGCCCGCATTTTCTCCCTATTGGACAGACCGGCGCGCCGAGCCGGTGTAGAGCAGGGCGGAGCAGGGCGGGGGCAGGGCGGGGCAGGGCGGGGCAGGGCGGGGCAGGGCGGGGCAGGGCGGGGCAGGGCGGGGCAGGGCGGGGGCAGGGCGGAGCAGGGCGGGGCAGGGCGGAGCAGGGCGGGGGCAGGGCGGGGCAGGGCGGAGCAGGGCGGGGCAGGGCGGGGCAAGGCGGGGCAGAGCGGGGCAGGGCGGAGCACAGCGCCACGTGGGGAGGGAATGCCCGGCGCGGCGGGTCCCGGCCGGGCCGGGCCGACAGAAAGGAAACAGTCTCCGCTAACGAGCCAACGATAAGGTGCAGGCGAGCATGAACATGCGCTCGAGGGGAGGCTGCTGACGATGCAGAGCGCGGACAGGGTGCAGGGAAATATTCGCAGACATTGAGAATCAGTGAGGTGGTTTTAATTCCTTTTTAACGAGTTCACACACTCATAAAAGGTTAAATTACTTTCTTTTCTTGTGTTTTATTTTGAGGAAGATATATACCGGGTGGCCCACACACCCCTTCCTCTTTGGTGAGTAGGCAACCCATTGTACTTGAGCTGAGCGAGGGCAAAGGTGAGGAGGGGAACTAGAGGGGCTGCTCCCTGCTCCCCTCCTCACCTCTTGCCCTCGCTCAGCTCAAGTTCAATGGGTTGCCTACTCACCAAAAAGGAAGGGGTCAGTGGGCCACAAATAATTTAAGTATTGCATTTTAAGACTGCGAGTAAGGGTGCTCTCGGCAGGGCGCAGCGCAGCCTCACCGCCTGACCCTCCCTGCCTCCATTCCACCACCGTTCCGCTCCATAACCTGCCCTTTCCCTCCTCTCCCAGCCCCGCCCCGCCCCACCCCGCCCCGCCCCGCCCCGCCCCGCCCCGCCCCGCCCTGCCCCGCCCCGCCCCGCCCTGCACGGCCCCGCACGAGGAATGTCCGCCCGAGCTCCGCCTCCCCGAATTGGGTTGATGAAATTCCATGCCCCGCCATCACTGCTGCTTGCGCTCACAGTAGCAGCGGGCAACACCGACTAAACGGCAACGAGGGAAAAAATAAAGAAGATGATAAAACCCTTAACGAGGTCGTCGCGTTGGGGACGGGCCCCGTCCAGGTGGCCGGGCAGCACCGCGCTGCGCCGTATCCTCCCCGGGATACGCCCGACCCGTCTCACCGGAGGACGCCTCGCCGGAGGACGTTTAGCGTAGGCGGGAGCCGAACGCTCTCGCTTTGGGTCAAGAAGCTTCGCGTCCCTCCGGGTGGAAGCCGAACGCTCCCGCTCCGCCCGCACTCCGCCAGGCGAGAGGAAGCCGAAGGCTTCTACCGAGGTGTCGACCACTGCTTGAAATATTTGTGTACATGGAATATATTCCAGTTGGAATATCTGGAATATTTTTGGAATATCTGGAAATTTTTTGGAATATGTAGAACAATATTTTTGAAATATCAGGAATATGTTGGAATATTTGGAAATTTTGGAATATTTGGAATGTTTCTGGAACATTTGGAATATTTTTGGAATATTTGGAATATTTTTGGACTGAAATATTTTGGAATATCTGGAATTTTTTTGGAATATTTTTCAATGTGTACATGGAATATCCAAGTGGTCGACCCCTCGGCTTTTACCCCGTAATAGCCCTCCGGAGGACGCCTCGCCGGAGGTCGCCCGGCCCGGCCCGGCTGTCGCAGTTTCGCCCCGTCTTGCGTTGCGCCGCTCTGCTGCCTGGCAGGGCAGGCCATGGCACCAGGAAGGCAGGAAGGCACGCCTGGATACATTACACGCGTTCACGACAAGCCCGGCGGCCCGGCCCGGTCCGGTCCGGCCCCGCCTCACGAGGTCAGGTACCCGCCTCCTGGCCCCCGACCCGACCCGACCCTGCAAATTAATTAATCAATGTGAAGCGCTGGCGGCGTGGTTCCTCACGGGCTGCAGCACCTCGGCTGGGAGCGGCCAGAGCGGCGCGCTGCCCACCAGTCAGGCCCACCCCGAGCGAGCGGGGCCCGGCCCGGCCCGGCCGGGGAGGCGAGAACATTTCTGGTGTCGAGTGTCTCGCCTCGCCCCGCCCCGCCCCGCCTCGCCTCCCGCTCTCATCTGCATGGAAACGGCACCGGCTTAAGGGGTAGTCAGGGAAAAAACGAGAAGCTGTGCGCCAGGCTAGGCCTGCCGGCATGAGGTGGCATTCTGGAAGGCAAAATCCAGGGAGGAGGCGGGGGCTGCAGGAGGCCTGAGGCAAAGCGGCAGTCTAGCTCCACCACCCCCCCTCTCCTACCTGCCTGAAATCTCCGTCATTGCGCACTTTGATACACCCCCGCAATCCTCGCCCACCTGCACCGGGAACACACTGTTTTCTTTTTTCCCAGGAAGCTACAGAACTTATTTCTAACGTAGCCGTCGTACGGTCGTTAAGCCGTTACAATAAGGTACTCGCTCAGATCGTCCTCCTGTCAGCGAGTGAACTGCACCGGTCGCTGCAAGGGGGTGAGAATCGCCTCCAAAGCGGCGCGCCGTAACACAACCCAACCCAACCCAACCCAACCCAACCCAACACAACACAACACAACACAACACAACACAACACAGAGCCCGGGTGCATGCGCGCGCTTGTTTCTCACGGGCGTGAGTGCGCTTATAAAGCAACGCACGTTCCTCTTTTACAACTCTTGTTCACTGCCATACACAACTTCCGAAACTTTACGAGATCCTGTTTTGGGGGAGGACCGGGCGGGGCGGGGCGGGGCGGGGCGGGGCGGGGCGGGGCGCGCCCGCACGCCGCCGCCACCACACTCTTGTGGAGGGCGCCAACGGCACCGACCGCACTGCCCGCACCCCGTCCCGCACGCTACCTCCCCCCACCACCACCACGCGCCAACCACACAAGGTAGAAAGAAGACAGCGCCATACTAAATTTAATTACGACGCATAGAGCCGAGTGGAATTATTCTCCACACACGGTACAATAAAAGGAGGGGGGGGGGGGCGTGTGTGGGCCTCGCCCAGTTTAGCTGAAAAAGTTAATCGGATGGAAAAGAACGACGTGATTATTATGAATTATTCCGAGCGCGGTGTGGCGGAGAGTGCATTGCCGTGTTGGCAAGCCTGGTCAAGCCGACACCCAGCGCGCGCGCGCACACACACACACACACACGACACACACTCACCCACACACGTGCAATCAACAACCACCACCTGCCCCGTAGCCCCCGCCCTGTATCCCCGACGACTCATTTGGCTCACATTCGTGACGGCAGTCGAGTCCAAATGCCGCTGTCGCGGATAACTTCATTGGCTAACTCTCGCCCCCTCCCCTTTCCTTCTCACTCTGTCTCCCTCACACTCTCTCTCTCTCTCTCTCTCTCTCTCTCTCTCTCTCTCTCTCTCTCTCTCTCTCTCTCTCTCTCTCTCTCTCTCTCTCTCTCTCTCTCTCTCTCTCTCTCTCACACAGCGAGAATCCAACTCCAGCAGGCCTCCTCCCTCACTCCATTCCCCTTATTCTCTTGATGAACACAGTCTGCGACACTTTACAAAGGGAAGGATATCGTTTCATGAGACAAGCAGGCAAGGCGCCACGGACAAAAGTGGCAGACAGAGAAGGAAACAAACGTTATTCGTTTCGAAAGAAACAGACATAAAGGCGCGACGTGAGAGTTCTCTTTGATGTCGTCCCAGTCGCGGCCGGGCCGGGATACGTGGGGCAGAGCTAACGTGATTGTATTACCCGCGTCATATCGTGACACACAGAGAGGAGTACTGCGACGCGCCGCGCCGCGCGCTTCCCCACTTCTTTTTCAGACATTTAAACGTAGCGACGCGCGCGACGGCTGCGCAGCGCCATGACCATTCCCCCCTGGGGAGTGGCCTGCCTCTGCCTCCCTCCGCCTGGGGAGTTAACAGTCCAGCCCCCCAGTGTCGTCCCGGCCCGGAGAAAGAAACGAGGGGGAGGAGGGGCGGGGGGCTAGCGTTGTCATGCTGTAAGGCAGCAGGGCACCGCGTCTTACACAACTTGCCGAGTCGGGCAGGGCCGGGCCGGGCGGCACGGCAGGGCACACTGGAAATGACTTGACTTGAGATTGCCTGGCCACAAATGACCTACGGCACACGCTTGTAAATGTGTGAATCCACGGGAAATCCAAGTGTACGAATGTCGCTCACGTGTAGGTGAGCAAATAAATTCACTCACTTGTAGGTGATCAAGTGAATTCACTCACTTGTAGGTGAGCAAGAAAATTTACTCACTTGTAGGTGAGGAAATAAATTCACTTACTTGTAGGTGAGCAAATAAATTCACTCACTTGTAGGTGAGCAAATAAATTCACTCACTTGTAGGTGAGAAAAAAAAATTCACTCACTTGTAGGTGAGCAAATAAATTCACTCAAGTGAATGAATGGTTATTCACTCACCTACAAGTAAGTGAATGGTTATTCACCCACCTACAAGTGAGTGCATGGTTATTCTCTCACCTACAAGTGAGTGAATGGTTAGGAAAATTAGAATCACGTAGCGGCGACGGCGCGCGGTGCGGTCGAGTTATATGAGTGTGGGCGGTAGGTAACAGGGTCAGGTGCCTCCTCACCCTCACCCTGCCGGTCAGCAGCCGTCCCACGCGGCACCACGTGACCCGTTCAGTTCCGCTCTTTGATTCCGTTCCCACGTGTGTCGCACGTGTGTCGCACGCTATCGTAAGCCGCACCGCCAGAACGGGCGTGGGAGGGAGTGGTGGGCGCGCCGGGGCCCAGCACCGCACAGAGGAGAGGGGACGCCCGGACCTGCTCACCTCGGGGGTGGGGTGGGGAAGGGGTCTCTCTCTCTCTCTCTCTCTCTCTCTCTCTCTCTCTCTCTCTCTCTCTCTCTCTCTCTCTCTCATGCTTTCTAGGAATAGAGAGGGACGGAGATAGGCACCCCTCGAAGTGAGTAGGCCGGCTGTGTTTGTGTGTGTGCGTCCGACAAAGAGCACGCCCCGCCAGCGGTGCCAGCGGTGCGGAGCATCGGCAAACAAGCGGATGGGCGAATAAAGGGACCGCTGGTGCTGGCCGGGCCGGGGCGGGCCGGCCGAAAGAGGAGAGGGTCCAGAGGGTCGCGCAACGACCGGACCATACCGGACCTCCGCGAGGCTAGGCGCCGCCCTGCCCCGCTCATCTTCATTGTCAGCAGACTGATTCAGAAGAGCGCGCTCTCCTCGCTCTGTCTCTCTCGCACTCGTGAGGCGCGCCGTGTAGGTGCGAGAGAGACAGAGAGCGAGGAGAGCGCTCTTCTGAATCAGTCTGCCGTGCGGAGCGGACTCGAGCCCACCGCGGCACAATGAAGGAAAGGGTAGGTTGGGGGTGTGTGTGTCATAGCGGGGCGGGGCGGGGCGGGGCTGGGCGGGGCTGGGCGGGGCGGGGCGGGGCGGAGCGCGCCGACATTTCCTCGGGTTTTACAGCGCGCGGCGCGGGCTGGCTGCGGGGGAGGAGGTGGGGCGCGCGGCGCGGGGATGTGACATCGGGACAAGGGGGATCACGGGGCGGGCCCGGCAAAGTCGAACAACTCCAGTGTAATTATGTCGCCATGTTTGTGCATCAGGTGCTATAGAGTTTTAGATCACCGTCTAGAACAATTCAAATCTTCCAAATATGAATAAAGATGAATTAGTGGGTTGTTTGTTAATCGAATTTATTGGAGTCCGTGTGCGGACGACACAGGTAGTCGGGGAGGCCGTGGTGGGCGGCGCCCGGGCCGGGCGGCAGGACGAGTGGCTCTGCCCGCCCTGCCGCCTGGGCGCGGCGCCCCGCCCGGCCCGGCCCTCGGGACCCCGGCCTCTGCCCCCGTATGTACATTTATTTTACAATCACTTACGCTCCGCCGCGACAGGCCTCTGCCCCCCGCACGCGACACGGCACGTGTCGGACGGCAAAGAAAATATCAGAACGACAGGAGTCTCGCTCCTGCCCAAGCCAACGATCCACATACAAAAATAGACTTACACCGAAACAGTACTATACATAGCAATCTACTTACACTTATATATTACACACATTTTTTTATGGTACAAAAATAAGTAGTAGAGGATGAGGGAGTGAGATATCATCTATCCGGAAGCGATACGGCGTATTAGATACAATAACGACACAATGGAGCGAAAAATTCACTTCTTTCTAACTTCTACTTGTCTTTCCTCGTCTCTTATGTCTTTTTCCGGCCAAACGAGGACCGGTATCAGCGTCATCATCATCATCATCACAACAGGCCTCGGCACAGGCCAACTTTTCCCCTCTGTGTTTCACCGTTCCCGTCTCACTCTGTCCTGCTGCCTTTCCTTCCATTTTTTTCCCTCTTGCCGCCGGCAAAATGAAAGGAACGGCTGGTGGCGTCCCCGCCCATAGGCCACCGGCACAGTTAATGTCCCGCTGCGCCCCGCCCCGCCCCGCCCCGCCCCGCCGCCTGAAAAGGAGACAAAGCTCCGTGCCGACTATCGGCAGGGCCTAAATGAAAGTCGGAAGAATGAGGAAGAAAGACACAGCTGGGCGGCGTGTCCCTGGGGCCCACTCGGCCGGGGCCGGGACACACACAAAGGCCGGATTAGGCCTCCTCTAAACTGTGAGCGAGGCGGGGCGCGACGGGGCGTCGTGGGGGCGCCCACGCAAGACGCCCTCCGCAGGCGCCGGCGCCGGCGCGCGGTTCCCTCACGGGCGCCGCGTCGGCCAAGGACCAGCGGGGGTCCTGGGGCCGGGCGGCGGCCCGGGGCTCAGTAAGGACACCGCGCGGCACGGCGCGGCGCTGGGGGGCGTGGCAGGCGGCGGGGCGGGGCGGGGCGGGGCGGGGCGGGGCGGGGCGCCCCCACAAGGTCCATCACGCGGCCGTACGTGTGGGCGCGGGGCGGGCGCGGGGCGGGGCGGAGCGAGAGGTGGCGGCTGGCGGCGGCGGCGACCTCGGTGGCGGCGTTACTTCAACGCTTCGACTGCCGCAGAGGACGCCCTGTCCTGGCCGCCAGGCCAGGCCGGACCGTGACAGTCTAGAAGTCCTCGGCGGTGATGTGGGCGCCGTTGCCGGGGCCGTTGGCGTGGTGCTGCCCTGGTGGGACGGCCTAGACGAAGTCCTCGGCGGTGATGTGGGCGCCGTTGCCGGGGCCGTTGCCGTGGTGGTGGCCTGGCGGCCCGGCCCCGGCCGGGGCCGACCCTCACAAGACGTCGAGGCTGGAGCCGTTGGCCCGGGTCGTGGTCGCCGTGGTGCGCGTCGACTTCTCGGCCAGCAGGCGGCCGTTGCGGTGGTCGGGCAGCGGCTGCGGCGTGCCGCATGACACCACCTTCCAGAAGGCCTTGCGGAAGTTGTCCGACAGGAAGGCGTACAGGATGGGGTTGACGCACGAGTTCATGTAGGCGAGCACCTGGCCGAAGATCTGCAGCACGAGCGTGTACTGCGGGCGGGCAAAAAAAGGACGAGCATGAGCAAGTCACCTTCTTTTCCATTTCATTTTGGGCGAGTAAAACCATTACCTGGTTGATCTCCAAGAGGTCCATACTCTTGAGCACTAGAATAATCTGTAACAGAGAAACGCAAAATTAGGGGTTGACTACCCATGAATTTTGTACAAAACAAATCAAAAACTAAATAAGACAAGTTGAAAAAAATATCCAGGACGTGTTTGACTTACACGGAAAAAAATATACCGGTTAACTTCGGGACAATCGACGAATTAGTCGTGACAACTAATATAAACGTGCTGGCAAACAAAACGTGTCTGTGTTGACGGAAATTTCGTGTAGCCACTCCGCACATATGAGTTGTCCCGATTTTAACCAATTTATTAGTTGCAGCAACTATTTTTTCCGTGGCAGCTTGAGAGTACGTTAGTACCTGTATGGGCGCCCAGCAGGTGGCGAAGATGGCGACCACCACGAGCACCATGCGCGTGACGCGCTTCTTGCCGCGCCGGCTGTCGGCCGAGACGCGCCCGCCCGGCGCCACGCCGTGCCACAGGCGCGTCAGCATGAAGAGGTACAGGATCACGATGGCCATGAGCGGGAGCACGTACGCGAAGATGAAGAACCAGATCTGCAAACACGACGGAAGGGTCGGGTTCAGCCTCAGCCTACGCCTCACCGCCTCACGCCACAGTGCTCAGCCTCAGCTCCAGCCTCAGCTCCAGCCTCAGCTCCAGCCTCAGCTCCAGCCTCAGCTCCAGCCTCAGCCTCAGTGCTCAGCCTCAGTGCTCAGCCTCAGCCTCAGCCTCAGCCTCAGCTCCAGCCTCAGCTCCAGCCTCAGCTCCAGCCTCAGCTCCAGCCTCAGCTCCAGCCTCAGCTCCAGCCTCAGCTCCAGCCTCAGCTCCAGCCTCAGCTCCAGCCTCAGCTCCAGCCTCAGCTCCAGCCTCAGCTCCAGCCTCAGCCTCAGCTCCAGCCTCAGCCTCAGCCTCAGCCTCAATGTTCAGCCTCAGCCTCAGTGCTCAGCCTCAGCCTCAGCCTCAGTGCTCAGCCTCAGCCTCAGCCTCAGCCTCAGCTCCAGCCTCAGCTCCAGCCTCAGCTCCAGCCTCAGCTCCAGCCTCAGCTCCAGCCTCAGCTCCAGCCTCAGCCTCAGCCTCAGTGCTCAGCCTCAGCCTCAGTGCTCAGCCTCAGCCTCAGCTCCAGCCTCAACCTTAGCGCTCAGCCTCAGCCTCAGCCTCAGCCTCAGTGCTCAGCCTCAGCCTCAGCGCTCAGGGCGCCCGCACATCGTCCGCGCAGCCGCGTCAAATGCGCGGGAAAATACTACGGCATTACAAGTGTGCGAATGGAAAATCACACACCTAAAAGTGGGCGGTCGCGTGGGCTTCTTGGCGCCAGCCTGGGAGGTAGGCAACAAAACTCACGCGTGTGTGTAGGTCGAGCGGTTGCCTACCTCCGCAGGCGTGCGGCCGGAAACCAACACACAACTCCGCGCTGCTCCCCCACTCCGATCGGCTGTTTCTATTCAGTGCGCCGACACGCCGTAAAGCGGCCCCGCCCTGCCCTACCCCGCCCCGCCCCACCGCACCGCCCCGCCCCGCCCCGCCCCACCCCGTCCGCCAGCAGAGCCACTTCTTCATCGGCCGCGATAAAGCGGAGCGGAGGAGCGGAGCGCTCGCCTGACCGCACTGACCACTGGCCGCACCGACCTGACCTGCTCCCGCGATTGAGTTGTTGTGCCTCCTGTGGGTGGCTGGCGATCACGACCCCACCCCGCCCCGCCCCGCCCCGCCCCGCCCCGCCCCGCCCCGCCCCGCAACCACAGCAGGAAGGGGAAGTAGGTATTGCATTGCGCCCCAGGGAAACGGAGCGGAGCCGGACCGGTCCAGCAAAGAAGCTCTGTAGGGTGTGTCCGCACAGTGGTTTCTCGTCTCTCTGTCCTTGTCGCACTCATGTGGCGCGGCCGTAAGTAGCAAGAGAGAGAGGGCACTACTGAACGCTGTTCGGAACCACCCGGCTGGGGCCGGTCACAAGCTTAAGGGAGAAGGAAGGAGGAAGTGAATAGCAGGAGGTCATTACCGCGCCCGTGAGGTCTGCGGGGCGGGGCGGGGCGACACCGGCGGGCACAGCGCAAAGCAGCAAGAGAACAACTACCGTCAGACTGTGTGGTACCCATTCACTAAGAGTGGAAGCAGCCATTGGGAAAAGCAGAGGAAAGAGAGATCAAAGGGTAGCGGACTTAGTTGGGGAGATCCCCCCCCCCCCCGCCCCGCCCCACCCCACCCCACCCCACCCTGCCCCGCCCGCCCCGCCCGCCCCAGGCGCGGGGGGCTGGCAGCCGCGTCCCGATCGAGGCGATGGCTTTGCAAATCTTCCCTTTTGGCTTGAGCTGCCCTTCCCTGCGGTCGTGCTACCCTGCGTCACACAGTCCACCTAACCTGACTGGAAAAAATACTACATTTTTCGTTATTTGTGGTTTAGAAATGATGTTGTAAATTTACTAACTGTATCTTAAACTACGATCTAAAATTTACGAGAGCCAATGTGTTTTTGTTGAATAATGACAAGTCAATAGTAAGTATCATTACAGTTTTGTAAACTTACAAATGAATATCGTTACTGGATGAAAACATTTCCCGCAACCCCTACAAATATTTCTCACAGTGCAGCTAGCTGCCCTTTTCGCTAGCACTGCCGCCGCCGTCGCCTCAAATTGGAAAAGTTTATTCGAAAAAAAGAAGAAAAAAGAAAAAACATAGATACGGAAAAGTCCGTCGCGCCAGTCGTTCTCACGTTTGGACGCGTGGGCCTGCCAGGGCCGCCTATGTGAAGGAGGGGGGAGGGGGGGGGCAGCACGCCCGAGCCGCACCTTATCGCTAAGGCGTGGCGGGAAAAGGGTTAGGCGGGCTTAAAGACTTGGCCAACTTTACAAAAGGCAGGCGCGAGGTGGGCGGGGCGGGGCGGGGCGGGGCCGCGCCGCCGGAGACACAAAACTTAGCAAATTAAAACTGGTACAGAATTATTAGCATCGCGTGAGAGAGGGAGCGAGGGCGACGCGGCGGGGCTGCGCGGGGAGTAGCGCCAGCGCCAGGGGCTGGAGAGACAGACAGAAAGACACCCAGCGCGGCCACAACACACACACACAGCGGTGATGTCAACTTTATTATTCCGAGTCGTCGTCCTCCGAAGGAATAGAGTTGGGGGGCGGGGCGGGGCGTGGCGGGGCGTGGCGGGGCCGGCAGGGCACCGCGCTGTCTCGCCTAGCTCAGCGCGCCCAACTTGAGGAGGCCCCGGTGCCGGCGACAGTTGCTGGCAGACAGTCATTAGTTAGTTGCTGTAGCGAGGGTGGGGGCGGGGTGCCAGTGCGGGAACAAAAGGTCCACACGCCACGAGTAAGACACAGATGAAACCGCTATTGAATTAAGGAAAATAGGAGGTGGTGTTTAAAGTACTTGGAAATGCCGCCAGGGTGTGAGGTGATGAAAGTACCCCCATGATCCGATGGTTGTACACCTGTACCTCCATATGTAAAGGGGAATGCAATCATCAAGTGATACTTGCACCCCTATCAAAGGAGTGGGGGATAAGAGTGCAGCTTTTATGAGATGGCTGCACGCTGCACCCCCCGGTAAATGAGGGTGCAACTACCACGTGACAATGCCCCTCATGATGGTTGCACCCCCAGGGCAGACGGGCGCGCAGTGAGCTGCTTTTGCTTAGTGTGCCGCTGCTGCTGCTGCTGCTGCTGCTGCTGCTGCTGCTGCTGCTGCTGCTGCCGCTGCACTACACTCAAGGAGCTGGCCTCCTTCGAAACTTTCTCCCCGCCCAACCCCGCTGGTTTGTCTTACACCGCAGTCTCGTCCCGGTACCAACAGGGCGGGGCTCCGCCTTGCATTTCCGCCTCCGGTGGGCGGGGGGTGGGGGTGGGGGTGGGGGTGCGGGGGGGGGGGACCGGGGCGGGGCCGAGCACAGAGTGCATTGATCACTACCTATCTCGCAGGTGATTACATACATCACGGCGGACGGCAGCGGGTCGCCGTGGCCCGGCCCGGGCGCGGGGGGTCACGGGTGGGGACCGCAGCCCGCAGCACGGCGCGGCTCTTACTGCCAGAGTTTTATGGGCTCCGCGAGGAGGACCACGGTGCGGTGTGCCGCGCCACAGTAAACTCATTAATAACGACAGGAAAGAAAAACCCTCGGAGTGGCCATGCAGGCAGGCAGGCTTGCAGGCAGGCAGGCAGGCAGGCAGGCAGGCGGGCAGGCAGGCAGGCAGGCAGGCAGGCAGGCAGGCAGGCAGGCAGGCAGGCAGGCAGGCAGGCAGGCAGGCAGGCAGGCAGGCAGGCAGCCTACGGGAGGGGAGCTCCTGCCCCCTGCCCTGCCCCTGTGGGCTGCCCTCCTGGCTCAGGGGCCCCGCCCCGGGCTGCATGGGCTCAACGGGGCTCAATACGCTGGGCGAGCCGAGGAGTAATGACGTGTCACTGCGGCGGTATTAGAAATGAATGCGCCGGGCGCGTGCCGTCCCGCCCCGCCCCGCCCCGCCCCGCCCCGCCCCGACGCACCCCGCCGCGCCCCGCCCCGCCCCGCCCCGCCCCGCCCCGGGGCCGAGCGGAGCGGCATAGCCTAGTCCCGTGCGATCGAGACGACCTTTTTGTTTCTTTTTCTCTTCACTAGAAAAACAAAAGTAGTGCTAGGTCCTACCTTTAAAAGGCACTGACAAAATTTAGTGCCTCTGGAAAGGCACTAATGTTTAGTGCCTCTCTAAAAGCACTAATGTTTAGTGCCCCTCTAAAAGCTCTCAATTTTGTTAGTGCCTTATAAAGGTAGGACTTAGCACCTTTAGCTGACCTGCTAGTATGAGCTCCATACAAATTTAGTGCCTTTGCGAAGGCACTAAGATTGAGTGCCCCATAGGAAAGGCGTTGCTTTAACAACACATTTGTTTTTCCGGTGTTCATGTTGCTCACCCTGAAGGAGAAGACGTCGTAGCCGTCGGGCCGGCTGCTGTCCACCTGCAGGAAGATGCAGTGCGAGTTGTCCGCCTCGGCGAAGTTGTAGTGGACGACGCCGTGCGAGATGTAGGCCGGGATCGAGATGACCAGGATGATCCACCACATGACCAGGATGGCGATGGAGGCGTTGCGCTCCGTGCGGTACTGCAAGGAGCAAGGAGGACAGTGCACATGAGACACACCGCGCTGAGTCAAGGGACTACACCCTGTTAAACCAAGTGTTCAACTGTTCAACACTTGTATGTGTGCAACATCCAGCCTAACACGCACAAGTGTGCAACTCGGCAGCTGTGCAAAATCACGTGTTTAACTCGCCAGCTGTGCACTTGTAAGTGTTTAACTCATCAGTTGTGTACGTGCAAGTGTTCAACTGCCTCGTGCAACACTATCCTTGTTGAACACTTGCAAGTGTACAACTGTCGACTTAAACCGCTCGACTTAAACACTTACAAGTGTACGACTGGCGAGTTTGACACTTCCAATTGCACAAATACTGAGTTGCACACTTGCAGCTGTTATACTGGAAGTCGCACATTTACAAGTGTTGAACAGTTGAACACTTGGTTTCACAGTGTGAGTGAAGGGACTACACTGGTAATTTGGGGTGCTCAGAAATTGTACGCGCCAAGGCGTGCAGTGATCGTACGCCAGAGGCGTACACGAGGGGGCAACCACTCCCCATCCTAGTGTACACGGGATTTCTACTGATTGCACAAGATTTCTGTCAGATTTTGAGAGATTTCTCTGAGATATCATGATATTTAACAAGATTTATCTCACAATTTTCACAAGATTTCACAAGATTTCAATCGGATTTCATGAGATTTCTCAGTTAGATTTCCAAGGACTTCATCGAGATTTCCGAGGATTTCATCGAGATTTCCGAGGATTTCATCAAGATTTCCGAGGATTTCATCGAGATTTCCCCAGGTTTGTACACAGGATTTCACGAGTGGTTGCCCCCTCGGGCGTACACCACGCAAAACTGTACGCCTGGCGTACGATGGCAGCACTACACCTCTGGCGTACAGTGACAGCCAACCCTCTTCAGACAATGGGACAGGGGGACAGGCGGGGTGTGCTGTCATCGTACGCCAGGGGTGCAGTTTTGCGTGGTGTGCGCCTCAGGCGTACGATCACTGTTCGCCCTGCCGTACAATTTCTGAGCACAGAATATTAACAGTGTACAGAGGAGGTGTAGCAGAGCGTAGAGCAGAGCGTCTTAACGTAACGTCTGTAGAAACGAGAAAAAAAAAATTACATCTTTAATACGTTTATGTAGCGTTTTCTATAACGAGCCCGCGTTTTCTCAAGGAAAACGCTTTGAGAAAGCTAGAAACGCTTCGATGACGCCTTGGAATCGCAATTTTAATTTTTGTTTCAGTGCGTCTCTACGCCATGGCGTAGAGTGAGCAACTAAACCAGAAGGTAACCGGGGCGGGGGCGGGGGGAGGGGAGGGGTCGTCGTGGGTGGGTCGTCAGCCTTCTCTCACACCGCAAGGCACACAGAAGTACGGAGAGAAGGAAGAAAAAAAAGAAAAGAGAAAAAAACGGGGTGCCGGATGGGGCGGCGAGGTGCGGGGCGGTGGTGGGCGGAGGTGGGCGAGTTTGAGCCCCTTCCTGGAATTACAGAAAGGCGGAGCTCAGGGGGCGCGCTTCCGGCCGCCGCGCTGGCGAGCTGGGTAAGAGGAGAGTGTGAAGTGCGCCGCCGGGAGGAGGAGCTGCCAAAGGGCACAACTGCTTACGTGTGTGTGTGTGTGTGAGTGTGTGTGTGTGTGTGTGTGTGTGTGTGTGTTTGAGAGAGTGTATGAGCTTGCTCATGTGGCCGGCCTACACGCTAGAGCAGCGAAGCAAGAGCGAGCTCAGATGCTCGTATGCGTCCGAAAACGACAGGTGAGAGTGAGAGGGAGCTATGTTCTAGTTCACTGAAAATGAACGAATCCTGGTTCTCGCTCCTATACGGGCGAGAATTTGAGGGTAATTCTATTACTCTCTGGAGAGTAAGAAATTTTTCCTCGCTCTACTTGAGATAGAATTTTGTGATCTCGCCCGAATAACGTGAGAATTCTTGCTTGAATAAAGTGAGGCTAAGAAATCCTTACTCATATAGAGCGAGGCTAAAAAATATCTCGCTCAAATAGAGTAAGATTTAAAATTCTCACCCTAAATTAGCAAGGAGAAGTGTCCTTTCCCTTTTCGGGCGAGAATCTGAATTCGAGAATTTGCAGGGTTCGAACGTCTCACTCTCACCTGTCGTTTTCGGACGCATACGAGCATCTAAGAATCGCTATCTTTGCTGCAGAGACCTGCAACGGTCGAGTCGCCGGATCCGAGAGCGAGCGAGTGAGCGAGCAAGGGCGACGTCACCTGCCCCCTCCCACCGCATCTTAGCGCAGTGCGTGCGATTCGGCTCCGGACCCCTAGTGGCCCGTTTGGGAAGCTCGCCTCTCACCCGTGTCGAGTCTACTGGGTGATCCGACAACTCGACAACTCGGTAGCGATCCGACAAAAAGTTGTCGGTCAGACGGTCGGATCGCATGGGTTTGGCGGACGGTCGAACCCGGATAAACAGCACTAGGCACTGTCGGATCGATCTAGAGAGGCTGGTCCGACCGTTGCAGGTCTCTGCTTTGCTGCCCTCCTACACGCCAGGGGGACGAACAAGTAAATCTACCGCGAAATAGAGGCGGACCTTCCGTTTGTTTGTTTGTGTGTGTGTGTGTGTGTGTGTGGGGGGGGGGGGTCCGAGCCGAGAGCGTTCAGGTGTGGCCCTCTGCGATAGGTGAAAAAGAGATCAAACGCGCGGACAGGACCGGCACTACGAGGAATCGAGCCTCCTTTGCTCCTTTGTAGAGCTCTCTCTCTCTCTCTCTCTCTCTCTCTCTCTCTCTCTCTCTCTCTCTCTCTCTCTCTCTCTCTCTCTCTCTCTCTCCATCTCTCTCTCCATCTCTCTCTCCCTCTCTCTCTCTCTCTCTCTCTCTCTCTCTCTCTCTCTCTCTCTCTCTCTCTCTCTCTCTCTCTCTCTCTCTCTGTGCGTGTTTGTATGGCCTGGGAAGAGGAAATAGGGCTTTCCAGTGAAATTCGAGCAGCGCTATAAGCTCCTTGCGCTATCCGTTCCGTGTCGTGTCGCGGTTACAGAGCGCCTGCCTGCCTGCCTGCCTGCCTGCCTGCCTGCCTGCCTGCCTGCCTGCGCTGCGCGTAGCGGTGGAGTTAGTCGCGGTTGACTTGCTCGGCCCGCGGCGGGGCGGCGGTAGAGTAGAGTGATCCGATACCCCACGCTGCGCTCGCTCTCACCCGCTAAAGTTTTCGACGTGGCGGAAAGGTGTAAATAAACGGGAAATACGCGCTTTGGTGAGTTTCGCATCCCCGCCCCGCCCCGCCCCGCCCCGCGCCAGCACCCGGCGCGACGTGGTGCTGGCATGGCATGGCATGGCGCCTCTTGCGACTTGGAGCGGTTTGCTGTGAATTGGTTTTCTCGAGTCCTCCGACTGTATGTTTCACGTGATATACCAAGTTGACGGCGTTCGTCGCACACTTCTGCACTGTAAGGGCAAAGGTGTTCAACTGACACACACTTACAAGTGTTGAGCACAGTGTTGAACACTTTAAGACGCTTGGTAAAAAAAGCCCATGTATTTTATACGAGGCATCAAGTGTTAGACCGATATGCTGGCCAGCAGAACGTGTCCAACTAAAGTGTTGAACACTTTTGCCCCCCGATGAAATACATGGGCTTTTTTAACCAAGCTTCTACAAATGTTCAACACTTGTAAGTGTGTCAGTTGAACACTTTTGATTACAGTGTGACTATGGCAAAACGACACTGTTAAGAAAAAACCACCGCAGTGAAAACCGTACACCGTAAAAACCGTCCTTATATACTCGGATAAAACGGTGAAAAGCGTACATTCAGCGCCACCTTCCCTAAAATTTGCAATTAGATTTTACGGTTTATGAAAGTATTTAGGAATTAGGGTGTTAACCGTTGTTAAAACTGTGTGTTTTTTTTACAGTGGACGAATGTTGCCAGAGAAAATAAATAAATGTAGAATAAAATGAGGCGGGGCGTAGGCCTCGTGGAGGTCGCCGTGCGTGTGCCGCGCGTGTGTACTCGCCACGCCACGCCACGCCACGCCAGAGGCCTCACAGCAGGAAGTAATCGAGAGAGCAAATAAACGATACCCCCCTCCGGCCGGGCCTGCCAGCCCTGGCCCAGCGCCCCAGCTGTTTCACTGTACATATGATGGCGAAAGAAGAAAAAAATCAGCCTCCTTGCGCCCCTAGTCGACTATGTCGATTATATTTTGAAAAGAGAAAAAACTCTTTCCCTCTCCAGCTTCCCTGCAACCGTCTCACCCGCGCGCTTTGAGTCCTTCCCCCGACCTGGCATGTGGGATGTGTGTGGGGGTGGGGTGGGGTGGGGGGGGGTGGGGTGGGGTGGGGGGTGGGGTGGGGTGGGGGGTAGGGTGGGGAGGGGAGGGTTTGCAGACCGGCGCGGCGGCTCCGGCAGAGATTGTGAGGGGCGGGGCCGGGGCCGGGGAAGGGGGCAGAGGTAGAAAGAAAGGAAATGTGAGCGGAAAGTGGTGAGAGAGACGGGGCGGGGCGGGGCGGGGCGGGGCGGTACGGCGGCGCCCACACTTCATCCCTACACTGTACAACCTGGGTGTTCCCTGCGGGCACGACTTAGTCGCTTATTGCCTCCAAAAATGGCACACCTTTTGTCGCTCTGACACAGCACACCCTAGTCGCTCCCATCTAGGACACCTTTGGGTCCTGTGGCTACAGGGGAAGACGGGGGAAAGGTGCTCTGCTACTGCACACCTTGGACCTTGCACATGTAAAGAGCAATGGAGATTTCTCCCATCAATACCATGCAGTGTGAGGAACTCACAAGACCCAAAAGGTGTTTTTACATGGGAGCGACTAAGGTGTGCTGTGGCAGAGCGACAAAAGGTGTGCCAGTTTTGGAGGCAAGCGACTAAGTCGTGCTCTCGGGGAACAACCAGGTTTTACAGTGTAGCCTCCTCGCCCCCCGCACAATAAGAGGGAAAGCTGGAGGGAGAGAGGGGAGCCCCGCGGTGCACGGGCGCTACAGCACGGGCAGGGCGGGGCAGGGGAGTGAGAGGGCCACTCACTGCTCCAGGCACTGCTCCAGGCACTCCTCCAGGCACTCCTCCAGGCGCGGGACGGCGGGAGGGAACCGGAAGCGGTCCGACAGTCTCGTCATCGCGCGCGGCTCTACTCCGCAGAGGCGGGGCGGGGTGGGGTGTGGTGGGGTGGGGTGGGGCGGATGGGGATGGGGCGTTCTGCCACCTGCCAGGGGCTGGTAGGGTCCGACCGCAACCGACTGCCAAAACTTTTCTATAGACCACTGCGAGTACCTCGCCTGGCCTGGCTCCTCTTCCTCCTCCTCCTCTCCCTCCTCCTCCCCTTCCTCCCTCACTCACTCCCTCCTTCTGACCGGATCGTGGCACGGGCGCAGGCTGCCACCCTGTCCGACCGTGTCATGCATTTATAAACCACGGCTTTAGTGCAAATTGCTCCAGGCGTTGGCAGTCTAGTGCCCCAGGGGGGGCGTGGCGGAGCGGGGCGGGGCGGGGCGGGTGCGCCGCGGAGGGGAGGGGACGGAGGGCACTGGCATAATTTCGGACGCCACGTTCTCCAGATCTCCCGGGGCGGCGCGGGGCGGGGGCGAGAAAAACACCGAGCAAATAGTCGCCCCTCCCTCTCATTTAAGAAGAAACCCAGCTAACCAGATGGATTTTAGCGGGGAGTATTATACACCCCGTTTCCCCCTTACCGCACTGCTGTCGTCGGGGCAAATTATTACTCTCCCAAACGGGCGGGTAAATTGTGCGACGGTGTGCGGCTTAAGCGACACGGCGGAGCGGGGCGGGGCGGGGCGGGGCGGGGCGGGGCGGGGCGGAGCGGGGCGGGGTGGGGCGGTGGAGGGCACGGAGACCACGGCAGCGTCATGCGACGTGCCGCCCGGTAGAGGGCAGGGCGAGCGCGACAGACACTGAACTACGCGCTGGCCCTCTGATGGGATTATCAAACTACACCGCTGATACGGGCTCGATTTCCCGATATCCTATGACACGACCACTATTGGCGGCACAAATGAAAAAAATACTTTTTTCAAAAATATCAACAAACTACACTCTCAGATTCCTTGTGGAGACTTTTGTTACTTGCTATCCACGTATTTGTGCAAGGGTAAGGTATCAATAATATTGTTAATAGCTACCAAGAAATTTGTTTAGTGATTATCAATTAAAGCATTTTGTGGATAAGAAAGGTTGATAAGCTATCAATAGTATTGTTGCGAGAGTTGGCAACAAAATTGTTTATACCTTATCCTTGCACAAATTCGTTGATAGTTTACCAACGGAAAAAGGGCACTATAGGGGCTGAGAGTGTAGATGCGCGAGCTCTATAATGGACCGACTGCACCCAGAAAAATGGGTTCTCGGTATGAGACTAAAATGTACTCAATCGAATAGAGACTATTTTGCACTCGAGTTGAGAACAATTTCACTTGTGGTGAGACAGATCCACTTGGCCCAAGTACCAAATGCTATTGGATTCAAGTTCAAGGTACACTTGATTTAAGTACCAAATGCTCTTGGACCCAATAGCATTTGGTACTTGGACCAAGTTTATTTGTCTCACCACAAGTGAAATTGTTCTCAACTCGAGTGCAAAATAGTCTCTATTCGATTGAGTACATTTTAGTCTCATAACGAGAACCAATTTTTCTGGGTGTGTTTACAAATGATGGAAAGGATTCGCGGAACGGCGCAGCGACGGCAGACAACAGAACAGCGGGGCGGGGCGGGGCGGGGCGAAGAGGGGCGGGGCGGGCACAGACGCCCGGCGCGGCGGATATTCTTTCACTCCTCATGCCCTTCACTGGTAAAACTAAGGCGTAGTTGTACGCCCTTTTTTCAAGCGTACAACTACGCTTCAAGACCTTACGCCCTTCTTGAAGCATACAACTACGCTTCAAGAAAATTCCCCCATGCATTGAGGAGGGAAAGAGCACATGAGCTCTTGTACGCTTCAAGAAGGGCGTACGGACTATGTACGCTTAATGAAAGGCGTACAACTACGCCTTAGTTTTACCAGTGTTGGCGCAGGGCCGGGCCGGCGCAAGGCGGGGGAACCATCGAACCATTCTCCCAGTTTAAATAAAGTGCAAGTGGTATTCTTTCGCCCTGGGACCGGGACCGGGACCGGGACCGGGACGCCCGCTGCAGATGGCAGATCACTGGGTGGGGCGGTAATTAAATCACCGGCAACTGAAAGGGAATTAAACGTGCCAGCCGTTCCCGCCACGCCGCGCCGCGCCACCGCCCAGCTCCTTTCAAGAAGAAGTCATCGCGGGGCCGCCCTGGCCCGGCCCGGCCCGGTCCGGACAAGAAAACCATTTATCGGGGAGCAATTCAATTTCTTTTCGTCGACTCTACAGAAAAGGGCGCGGTCGTCGCGTCATCGGAGTCGCGGTTGCAGTTATAGGCGTGCACGGTAAAAAAAAAGTTTCTTTTATTTCAAGACCCGGTTTTGGATACCATTAGCGTTCTCCATAAGATCCAAGACCGGGTCTTGAAATACAAGAAACTTTTTTTACCGTGTGGTGGCGCGGCCACCGGCACCTCGAGGCACGCACACTGTCAGAATTTAAGTCGTCACAGTGCGACAAAGTCAGTGCTAAATTTTACTTTGGACGGGTTCATCACATGACAAACGGTTCATCACAGTGTGACGAAAGATTCGTGTCATGTGACGAAATATTCATGTCATGTGACGAAAGGTTCATGTCAAGTGACGAAATATTCGTGTCATGTGACGAAAGGTTCATGTCAAGTGACGAAATATTCATGTCATGTGACGAAAGGTTCATGTCATGAGACGAAAGGTTCATGTCATGCGACGAAATGTATGTCATGTGACGTCTGTTTCATCACAGCTCTTGTGACGAAACATTGGTAGCAATATTTATCGTCACATGATGACAGTGCACTCACCGTCATGGACGAGATGGGGTAGACGACGGCGAGGAAGCGGTCGAGCGACATGAGCACGAGCGTGTAGACGGACGCCATGGACGTGACGACGATGAGGTACTGGACGATCTTGCACCAGGTGTCGCCCAGCGGCCAGAAGGTGAGCGCGTAGTCGGTGCCGGTGAAGGGCACGCAGAACACGATGAACAGCAGGTCGGCCACGGCCAGGTTGATGATGAGCAGGTTGGTGGTGCTGCGCATCTGCTGATTGGCCGCCACCACGAGCACCACCTGCGGACAGTCGAGGAGCGGGCAGATGGTGAGGGCAGGTGGGAACCTTCTAGAGAGCCCATATACCGTCCGCCGGAGTTTGCCACCGCGCCTCGCCCTGCCCCGCCCGCCCCGCCCCGCCACGCCCCGCCACGCCCCGCCACGCCCGGGCCACTGGCCCCGCCTAGACACTCGGCCACCCCACGCCTCGATATGGCCGCGGTAAATCGTAAAATAGAGCAATATACGGATGGCGGGCCGCGCGGGAGCAGCGGGTCGCACTGTGCCCCCTCCCCCTCCCTCCTTCCATCCCTCTCCCTCCCTCCCTCCCTCCCTCCCTCCCTCCCTCCCTCCCTCCCTCCCTCCCTCCCTCCCTCCCTCCCTCCCTTCTCCGCACTGCAAGATGCAGCAGCCCTCCGCCGCCCGGCGATTCCTCAGTCCCTTTGAACTCAGCAAGGAGTTGCGCAACCGTCCTGGTCCAGAGATTTACCCAGGGCCCGTCCCCCCGTCCCAACGTGGCAAAGCGGAAAAAAAGGAGCAGTGAGTGCGGGCCCGGCCCGGCCCGGCCGGACCAGAGTGAAAGCGTGTTGACACGTTGAGTGCGGCATGACCACTGTGTGCACTGTGAAACCAAGTGTTCAACTGTTCAACACTTGAAAGTGTGCAGCTTCGAGTATAACAGGTGCAAGTGCGCAATTCGGTATTTGTGCAATTGGAAGTGTCAAACTCGCCAGTCGTACACTTGTAAGTGTTTAACTCGACAGTTGTACACTTGCAAGTGTTCAACAAGGGAAATGTTGCACGGGGAAGTTAAACACGTGCAAGTGCACAAAGGTCGAGTTGAACACTTACAAGTGCCCAACTGGCAAGTTTGACACTTGGATTTGCACAAATACCGAGGACGTGTAAGACTGGAAGTTGCACACATTCAAGTGTTGAACAGTTGCACACTTGGTTTAACAGTGTGGTCACGCTCCCCGAGCAGGCCAGTAGCGAGACAATCATTGGGCGAGTCTCGTTAGTTTTACGCGGTGGCGTCGGTCTAGAGTCTAGAGTCTAGACTCTCGACTCTGGAGAGCGACTCGACTCGTCTCGTCTCGCCCTCTGCGGCGGGCGCGCGCCATACACGATACCCAATCGTGCGTTTTGATGAGGTCTTTGATCGTGGATTATCAGCGCATGCGTGTGCAAGAGAGCGTAAAGGGGCGGGGCGGGGCGGGGCGGGGCGGGGCGGGGCGGGGCGGGGCGGGAGGGCTGGGCGGGGCGGAGCGTGATTCGCTTGCTCACTCCTTCCTCATCGCCCTCAGACGCGCTGTCCTCCCTCCCCCTCGTCCTCTCTCACTCACTCTCTCTCTCTACCTGTATCTGCCTTATTCGCGTCAGCACGAAACACACTCAATGAATCTCCATCAATCTCCGGGGGAGAAATGAAGAGGAAAGTGTATTAGACGGAAAAGGAGGGGAGAGAGAGAGAGAGAGAGAGAGAGAGAGAGAGAGAGAGAGAGAGAGAGAGAGAGAGAGAGAGAGAGAGAGAGAGAGAGAGAGAGAGAGAGGCAGGAAGAGGATGACAAGATCAGATACGCAAGGGAGATGAAAGGAGAGGTGGCAGGCAGGCGCCAGGGCAGAGAGGGGAGGGGGGGGGGACAAAGTGGTTTGTCACAGTGTACCGCCGCCAAATGACATTCGCGGCCCAAAGTGGAATGAAGCACGACTCTTGCTATGCGCCGCGAAAATAATGGCTTTGGCGAGCAGTATTGGCATTTCCCTTCGCCGTGCTGGCGCAGTGCTATAGCGCCGCGCCCCGCCACGCCCCGCCACGCCCCGCCCCGCCCCGCCACGCCCCGCCACGCCCCGCCACGCCACGGCACGCCCCGCCATGCCCCGCCACGCCCCGCCCCGCGACGCCCCACCACGCCCCGCCGCGCCCCGCCACGCCGCGCCACGCCCCGCCACGCCCCGCCACGCCCCGCCACGCCCCGCCACGCACACGCACACGCTCACACATTACCAGCAACGCGTATTGATCCTATCACACTCGCTCTTTGTGTTTTCGTGTGTTTCGCGTTGTTGGGAAAGACAAACTGGATTGGTTTGCACAGCAGTGTGGCGGCGCGCCGGTGCCGGGCCGGTGCGCCCGCGGGCAGGGCGCCAGGTGGCGCTCACACTCCTGGAAGCGCAAAGTGTCTGAATAGCGCAGGATTATAGATGTGTAAATTTTACACTCTTAAACCAAGAATGTTCAACTGCTCAACACTTGTATGCGTGCAGCTTGCAGCCTAGCACGTGCAAGTGCGCAATCGGCAGTTGTGCAAGTTCACGTGTGTTACTCGCCAGTTGTATACATCTCAGTAACTCGCCTGTTGTGCAACGGCAAGTGTTGAGTTGAACACTTACAAGTGTGCAACTGGCGATTTTGACACTTGCAATTGCACAACTGCCGAGTTGCACACTTGCGCGTGATAGGCTGGAAGATGCACTCATACAAGTGTTGAGCAGTTGAACACTTGGTTTAACAGGGTAGGAAAAGTCCGGAAAATCCAGACTTTAAGTACACACCTCCGCGTGTGAAAACTTCACACTCTGAAGCACAGGAGTATCCCACTGGAAATCTAAGTATACGAATGTCACTCACTTGTATAAGTGACCGAATAGTTATTTGCTCACCTACAAGTGAGTGAATGGTTATTCGCTCACCTACAAGTGAGTGAATGGTTGTTCGCTCACCTACAAGTGAGTGAATGGTTATTTGCTCACGTACAAGAGTGCGACATTCGGACACTTGGATTTCCAGTGCAGGATTGTACACACTAACCGGATTTGTATCTTTTATTTGTACCGGGTGTTTCTTTGAATGCGTAACAGTGTTGCGGGTTTGCCTACCCCATTCGTCCGTAAGGCGCCATGGCCCC
Source organism: Frankliniella intonsa (assembly GCA_033675135.1). Lineage (NCBI taxonomy): Eukaryota > Metazoa > Arthropoda > Insecta > Thysanoptera > Thripidae > Frankliniella > Frankliniella intonsa. The sequence goes on from CM066250.1 coordinate 2,269,552, forward strand.
TGCAGCGCTGGAGAGTATGCAATCCCGCAACACTGTTACGCATTCAAAGAAACACCCGGTACAAAGTTAAGCAATCAAATTTTTCACACAAATTTGTGCGGTGATTTGAGCGATTTTGTGCATATATTTGTATACATTCATGCAGTTCTTCGCATAAATCAAGCATAAATTTGTGTGAAACGATATGCATGTTTAACTTTGCACAAACGTTTGCACAAAAACATACAAATACAGTTAGGGTGTAGATGTGTAAATTTGAGGAAAAAGTCCGGAAAATCCAGACTTTTAACACACACCTACGCGTGTGCAAAATTCGCACACTAAACCCTTATGCACTTTGTTGTGCATAAGCCTTGCAGGATTTTAAGCAACCATAAACTATGCACAATTTTTTTCTGCATAACTATGCATAACTCCGTCCCTTATGCACACATTTGTGCATAATTATGTACAATGTGTGAATAGTTATGCATAAAAATTTGTGCATAACTATGGTTGTATAAAATCGTGCATAACGATGCAAAAATCATGCATAAGGGTTGAGTGTGCGCACTCTGAAGCACTGGAATGTCCGGCTCACTCACCAGGGCGTTGCCGAACAGCCCGACCACGACGATCGCGAGGAAGATGAGCGGGACGACGATGGAGACGACCTTCTGCATGAGCGGGCCGATCTGCTCGATCTGCTCGTCCGTGTCCGTCGCGTTGAAGACCATCGGCAGGCAGATGATGGGGCTCGCGTCGTCCGTCATGTTCTTGCAGTCGACGAGGTAGTTGAGGGCGCCGCGCACGCCGAGGCCCGGCACGTCGGGCAGGCCGGCGGGCGAGGCGGAGGCGCCGGCCTCGCCCAGGGCCTCGCCCAGGGCCTCGCCCACCACACCGGACGTCATGCCGCCGCCTGGGCCCCTAGCAGAGGCACCGGCTCATCACTGGAAGCACAACGAGAAAAAGAGCACTGTTAAAAAAAGAGGTCGCACATTAACGGCATTTTCGTTGTTAATTTTTATAGCGACAAGTGTTGTTGTACAACAACATAACTTGTAAGGCGACATGGATGTTGTCAAGTAACGACAAAAGTTGTCCACCAACAACAAAAAGTGTCCAGTAACATTAAAAAAGGTTGTTCAGTTACAACAAAAAAGTTGCCCAGGAACAAGAATTTTTTTCTTTTTAATTCACAACAAACATTCTTGTTTTGCAACAACTTTTGTTGTTCTCGAACAACCTGGCTGTTCTTGAACTACACGCCCGTTGGCCAACAACACGGTCATCACGAAAAGAGTTGTTTCTCAACAACTATTTTTAACAGTGCTAGGGCCATCAATAAACGCAATCATGAGATGGGGTTTTTCAACTCGAGGGCAGGGGAGGGCAGGCAGCGGGCAGCGGCGCATTTTCGCGGCACTGCTGGCGCGGTCCTATTACCGAGGGGCTCCCCAGTGCGGCCCTCGCGGCCTCATCTCGGCAGAGAGCAGCCGGGCGGGGGGCGTCGCTAAACAGCTGCGACTCGGACTGGTGCCGACAGGGGGTTGGTTATTCGGGTCGGAGGTGGCCGAGCAGACGTCGTGCGGCTCACGGACCGGCCCCGCCGCAGGAGATTAGTCACCGGTACGCGATCACATCAGAGGCGGGCTCCGACTGCGGCTCAAACCGAGGAGGGGAGGGGAGGGGAGGGGAGGGGAGGGAGGGAGGGAGGAGGGGAGGGGAGGGGAGGAGGAGGGCGGAGGTGGCGAGAGTAGATGCTCTGCGTGGCGCCGCAGTGGGAAGAGGGGGAGGAGGGAGGGGAGGGGGCAAAAGAGATTGGTCGAGAGCGGTGGGGCCCTGCTGGGGTCCTGCTGGGGTCCTGCGGTCGGTCGTGGCACACGTGTGCAGAATGGCAGAGTGGACAGGCGGGCTAGAGAGGGTCCCCGTGGCAAATCCAGCAAAAACAAACGAAAACGCAAAACTACTGTGTGCGTGCGCTGGGCGGGCTGGGCGGCGGGGTTGGCACCACCTGAGGTGATGGGTAGGTTGCGCGTTGGGGGGGAAGGGTTGAACTCGAGATTAGAAAAGAAATCCTCCCACGACGTGTAGGGGCAACTACCCTCAAAGTAATTTCGTTGCGGAACCAAAACTTTTATTTTGTATAGGTTTAGTCCTTTTAAAACATGCCTCTTCCGTCTAGGAGAATACAACAATACATCGTTCCTAAAGGAGAACCTTGATTCTCAAAGCAGAGAAAAATTGATGAAACTACTTTTTTTTTAAACAATAAGCTACAACCGTCCGTTAAGTATATCTATATTTCGCATTTTTTTTCTCTCTCTCTTCAGCCCTCCTTAGGCTGGCGTTCTCTTGGGGTCTTGGGGCAGAGGGATCTCACTCCGACAAGGTCGAATGCCACTGTTGGACGGGGCCACGCCACGGCCACAAAGAAGATTAAATATCTCGAGAGGAAAAGGCTGCGAAAGGTTTAAGGCCCAGTCTGACGTAATTAATTTTTTTTTTTCTTTTGTAATTTCTCATGCCTACAATAACAACAGTTGCGTAAAAACCGTTCTTTCCGCACTAGCGTGTCAGGAAACAAAATGAAACGGCGAGTGAGATGACTTCCCGGCCTGGGAACACGCCTGAACCTCCCCCGCATCTTGTTGTGCCACGCCCCCCCCCCCCCCCCCGCGGGCCGCCCCGCCTCGCTGCCTCGCCTCTGCGAGTCCACGGCGCCACGGCACCTGTTGCTGGTGGGCTCCCGCCCCGCCCCGCCCCGCCCCGCCCCGCCCCGCCCCACCCCAGCCGCCTTACACAGACGGGGCGGGGCGGGGCGGGCTCCAAACATCAGATTTCTTTCCGACAATTTCACCGCGCGCAGACCAATAATTTCGCACCCTGTGATTTTCACATACAGCAAAGAAAGTCAACACTCCCTCGCGGCAAGCGACCAGAGAGCCTGGGCTTATCGGCAGCCGCGCGGGTCGGGAGAGTGGTCCGACACGACGGGAATCGAAGGTGAGAAATTGCTTATTTTGAGAAGCTCATCGAGTTCGGCACCCAGCCACCCGAAAGCCCCAAGTATCAAGCGTTAGGTTTGGTTACTTTGGGTTCGACCAGGTTAGGTTAGGTTAGGCTAGGCTAGGCTAGGCTAGGCAAGGTTAGGTTAGGTTAGCCTACCCTATTTTAAGCTAACCCTTGAAATAGGGAGTGAAAGGGGTTGAACTTAGTGAAGCGGGCAGTAGGTGCCGAACTCGATGAGCTTCTCAAAATAAGCGGACGGGGGTGAGTAGTTCCGCTGAACCCAGAGCGCGCGGGGGCAGAGGAGAAAATCTGTTGGCGGAACACAAACGAGTCAAGCCGTAACGAGATTCAGCCAGCTTTTGACGGACTGACGGAAATGGGGAAGTGACGTGCGAGTAAGGAAGGGGGAGGGCGAAAGGTTGGACGGGAGGGGCAGAAGTTATTGAAGGGGAAAAAGTCACACGGCCCGCCGCCCCAGCCCGTCACACCGGCGCCCCGTCACACCCCGCCAACGCAACACCCAGGTGGCGTTTGTTGTTTGACGTGACGGGCCCGGGCGCGCGCTGCAGCGCGATGGAAAAGGGAATAGCTCCGCGGTACTTTCTCGCGTCAATATTCTGACAGAAGTTCCTCTTCTTTTTCGTCGTACGGAATTCTGTCAGACTCTTCCTGGCTGTTGGGGAAACGTAAAAATGAAAGCATCAAAACTGCACTCACGCGAGACAGTACACGGCAAAACCAATGTATGTTTTTTTTTTTTTTAATGGAAAATTTTGGAAATTCTCCAATGTAAGAAAAACCCTTTTTCTCAAATTATGTAAATTCTTCGAAATTTTCCTTTTTTCCTAAGCCAAACAAAAACAAAAAGACATTGTTTTGACCCTGTCCGTTTAGACGGGACACAGACGTAAGCAGGCGGGCTTTAGGGCGGTGTAGGGGGCATTGAGTCTTGCTGCGCCCCGCCGACCCAAATTGCAGCGTAGCCTTTACACGCTTTGGGCGCGCCTATCATTAAGCCAGCGCGCTGAGTGGGTGGAAAGCGGCACAAAATATACAATTACGTTTTAGTTAGGAAATTCGTAATTTAACGAGTATAGAAGCTGTAAACGTTTTAAAATCCGACTAGGATTATAAGGATTGCTCAAATCAAATGAAATAATTAAGTAGGTTGGTTGTAATCCTCTAATTTATAATGTCACTCTGCGAATAAGGTACATGTACTTTGAATTTTCACCAGCTGTCTCAGTGATGACGAAAAATATGGATCACACATGTTTATTGCAGCTTATGACTCGTTATTATTCGAATGAAGGTAAACGAAAAAGTAAAAAAAAAAAAAACAACCGCAAGCAAACGGTCTCGTAATTGCGGCCGCCTTATCAGATTTTCGGTCTGCCGCCGCTAACACTACTTCCTTCCTTCTTCACAACAACGCACGCGAAGCAGCCGTACGGCCTCGCTCCGCTCCAAGCAGTAAGTAAGGAAAAGAGATAACAACAGTAGAGAAACAGAAGAGATTAATAATAAAGACAACAGCCAGAAACCTGGTGGTGTTATTGTGCTACCGCAAACGGTTTCCGATACTTGTCATTTTTTTTCTGTCAAAGTACGTATGCCCTGTCCCCTGGCCGCCTGCGAGCCGCGCTGTCGTGGTGGTTGCTGTGGAAGGGGTTGCCGATGTACAGGCGCGTACAGGCGTCGCACTACGCCCCGCCCCGCCCCGCCACCACGACACGCCGCGCTCCGCCACGCCCCGCCACGCCCCGCCACGCCCCACTCGGACGGCCTAGTTATTCAGCCCTTGTTCTAGCTTGTCGTGGTGAGGCCAAGCGTGGGGCCCTAGAATACAATAACAAGTCCACGCCAGGCTAGCACACCCCGCCCCCGGGGGGCGCTGGCAGAGCGAGGTGAGGGGGGGGGGGATCCCGGTCCTGGTAAACAAGAGAGCTGCCTAGGTCATGTCCGACTCCGCCGGGGCAGGCCAGGCCAGGCGGGCGGGGGTTCCCCTGAAGCAGCAGCAGCAGCTGCTGCGCCAGCAGGCCCCGCCCCGCCCCGCCCCGCCCCGCCCCGCCCCGCCCCGCCCCGCCCCGCCCCGCCGGACCAGCTGTGGGGCCTCTATTCTCGGCACGTAATTACCACCATCATCATCATTATTACCACGCTCGGTTATTATTTAAATACGGCAGAACAAAGAAGCAGATGTCGGCCGGGGAAAGGGGTGAGCGGCCGCGGGCTGACCTAGTGCAGCCCGCTCCCTTTCCTTGCCCGCACACATACACGCGCGCGCGCGCACACACACACACACACAACAAGCAGAGAGTTAATTTACTTTGTGAAATTTGCGGGCGGTGAGCTGCGTTGTTTACAGGGTACGGGCAGCGGCTCTGCCCCGCCCCGCCCCGCCCCGCCCCGCCCCACCCTGCCCCGCCCGCCCCGCTCACTCACTCTGCCCATACATGCAGCGGAAACAATAAGGGGCTTACTGCACTAGTGACTTGACGCAGCAACCATCACCTCGTACAGGTGTGCGATTATGAAAACTTTTCGTTTCCTTTACAGAGGCACTACTGTAAAGAATCGTACCTTTCGCGACAGCTAGTATATCAGCCCTTTATAGGTAGGAGCGCTTTGTAGCATCTTTTTTTTTTTCCCCAGTGTAGTCATGCGTATGGGCCTTCCAGTGCACTGACACAGGCGCTCAGGTCCGCGACCCTACCTCAGTGCCGCGCACAGGAGAACAGGGTCATACTGGGACTGGAGAGCAGACAGCTCTCTCTGCAAACAAAGTAACAGATAGAAACAGCAGTGGCAGGGCGCGGGGCGGGGCGGGGAGCAGAGGAAAATAATGAGCAGCGGGCGGGGCGGGGCGGGGCGGGCCGCCACCGTAACGTGCAAAAGCGGCATTAAAAAGTCGTCCGAGAGGTAATAAATTCAGACGCTGCTCACACAAAACCGACCTCGGCGCCTGCCGCGCCTGCCGCCTCCGTCTCCCCGTACAAAGTCATTCCTCGAAGCGGAGCGGAGCGCGGTGCGGGTCAGGACGCCCGCCGCGCAGGGAGGGTGGGCGTGGGCGGCAGTCAACGCGCCAACGCGCCGCGCCGCACAGACCAGCACCTCGCAATATCAGCGGAGGCACGACCATTCTCACCGCCATTTCCATGGTGTGCGGCATGAGAGAGCAGGAGAGAGAAGGAGAGAGAAGGAGAGAAAAGGAGAGAAAAGGAGAGAGAAGGAGAGAGAAGGAGAGAGAAGGAGAGAGGGGAGAGAGAGGGGAGAGAGAGGAGAGAGAGGGAGAGAGAGAGAGGGAGAGAGAGAGGAGAGAGAGGGAGAGAGTGAGAGAGAGAGAGAGAGAGAGAGAGAGAGAGAGAGAGAGAGAGAGAGAGAGAGAGAGAGAGAGAGAGAGAGCGAGAGACAGAGAGAGAGAGTGAGAGAGAGAGAGAGAGAGTGAGTGAGTGAGTGAGAGAGAGAGAGAGAGAGAGAGAGAGAGACAGAGAGAGAGAGAGAGACAGAGAGTGAGTTAGTGAAAGAGAGATGAGAGTGCGAGGGCGCTGGTGCTGGAGAGCAAGTGAAGCCCAGGTATGGCGGGCCCATTGAGAGCCCCCCCTCATCATTTTATTCAAGCACCCACGCGCCCACACGCCCCGTCGGCTTTCGTCTCTACGTACAACGCGTTTCAGCAGCCACTGGCGGCGGCCCGGGTCCCGGGTGATTACCTACGCCGGCTGCCTTTGTCTGAAGTTCGCCCTGCGCCGGCCCGCGCCGCCCCGCCCCGCCCCAACGCCGGCTCCGCCTTGACTACTCCAACGCGGGCTGTTGAGGGCCCTCGGCCGTCGGCCGCCCTGAAGGAGGAGAGGGAGGAGAGGGAGGAGAGGGAGGAGAGGGAGGAGAGGGAGGAGAGGGAGGAGAGGGAGGAGAGGGAGGAGAGGGAGGAGAGGGAGAAGAGGGAGGAGAGGGAGGAGAGGAGAGGAGAGGGAGGAGAGGGAGGAGAGGGAGGAGAGGGAGGAGAGGGAGGAGAGGGTATCGATATTCACTCGTCCGCGGACGAGTAGGGCCGGGCCCTTACCGAGAATAACGCGGTTGGCACGGGTACCCGCCGGGGTACCCACCGGCGCCAGCGGAGGGGAGCGAGCACCGCACCGCCCCGCACGGCCCCGTGGCGCGCGGGGACGGGTGTGTCGTGAGAAAGCTCGGTTATTGGGTGCGGCTCTCGTCCGGAGCTCTCTGCTTCATTGAGCAGCGACTGTTACTTTGTCGTGGCGGCACCCCCTCGAGTCCTCGCAAGCATTTTATGCGCGGAGCACACGGCTAAAGAGGGTCATAGGCAAAGAGGTGCCACGGTCACGTGACTTGCTGCTCTGTGATTGGTTCGGTTCGACTGGGTTCGGAAGAGGGCTGCGGAGTTTTTCATACCGCGTTTCGGAGAAGCTTGACGGACCCTCGGACCTCCCGAAACATGCCAGTGGCGACCCGGACTGACGGCTCTGGGACAACCTGGGAGTAGAGTCCTAGAGAGCCCTACTCTAGGACTCTACCTAGGGGCAACCCCAAGCGCAAGTTGCCAGAGCTATCGAAACTTTCCCACGAATGTCACTACAAATCGCCAAACAAAAGAGCATTGCGGCCGGTATGAAAACCAAAGCGATCACCTATGACCCTCTTTACACACGGCCATAGGAAAGAAGTCGAGAAGTTAATTCCAGTCAAGTAGGCATAGCAGCCTATAGCAGTCCTTGAACAAGGGCCCCGCGCGGGGCTTTCCAGGGCAGGCCAGGCGGGCTCAGCGCTGAGCCCGCGGCTGAGCCCAGCCCTGGGTGGGTAAGCGCAACAAGTCGTCAAGCCGCTCAGCGACGCTCGGCTCGGCTCCTCATGTCCCATACTGTGGGCAGGACGGCAGGCCAGAGCTAGAGAGGGTCATAGGCAAGGAGCCGCCACGGCCACGCTCACGTGACTTGCTGCGCTCTGATTGGTTCACGGTAAAACTGGCGTCTTGGTTTTCAAGACAACTTTCTTGATTTTCAAGACGTTTTGGAAAACTCAAGACCTTTCATTTACATCCTGAAAACCAGGACGATTTCCAAGACATTGCTCTTGGTTTTCAAGACATCGTCTTGAAATTATTCCACTTTTTCAAGACGATGTCTTGAAAACCAAGAGCAATGTCTTGAAAATCGACCTGGTCTTGATTTTTCCAAAACGTCTTGAAAACCAAGACGACAGTTTTACCGTGTTCGGTTCAACTGGGTTCGGAAGAGGGCTGCGGAGTTTGTCATACCGCGTTTCGAAGAAGCTTGACGGACCCTCGGACTTCCCGGAACATGCCGGTGGCGACCCGGACGGCAGAGCCCTGCAACGGTCGAGCCATTTCCCAAAAGCGACCCGACAAGACAATGCTATGGTGACCCGAGACCGACCGACCGCGAACGCACACACTAAACCCTTACGCATGATTTTTGCATTGTTATGCACAACTTTATACGCTTCACTGTAAAATTTTGAGTTATCACATTACGACTAAGTCAGTGCTAAATTTTACTTCTTTAAAGGTTCGTCACCTGACAAAAGGTTCATCACAGTGCGACAAAAGATTCATGTCATGTGACGAAAGATTCATGTCAAATGACGAAACGTATTTCATGTGACGACTGTTTTATCACAGCTCTTGTGACGATATATTCGTAGCAATTTATCGTATTTGGGTTAACACTGTTAAACTGTCCGGGACAAATCAATGCTGGTCTCGGAGAAGAGATGCGGACACTATGATAACCGCACCGGCTGTCTCAGAGAACACGTACCAGTATGCGGGTCTGCCTACCCGCTCCAGCCGCAAGGCGCCGCCGCCGTGGCCCCTTGGGTAGGCAGACCCGCAACACTTTTACGTATTCTCCAAAATAGGCCGGTCACTCTGAAAAATATCTTCGTAAATTTACAACATATTTCGTAATATCACGATTTACAAAGTATAATTTTTCACCGTGGTGCGGCAGAACACGATATATCACGAGCACGCGCGCGCGTTTATACGAGGCCGGCGGGTGACAACGGGGAGGATGAGGATGCACGGAGGTTTCAAGCAGCTCCACAGCGGAACCGCCGCAATCTCCGCGGCGACATAAAAAGAAATTTACATTTGTGCTTACAGTCCCGTCATGTTTACAGCAGCGGTGGCGCGTTTAACGGCCGTGTCTCTCTCAAGTGACGACCCCCCTCTCTTCCTCTCTCTCTCTCTCTCTCTCTCTCTCTCTCTCTCTCTCTCTCTCTCTCTCTCTCTCTCTCACATACTTACACACACACTCACGCACCGAACGGCGTACAGCCCAACGGCGATAAACTGCAGGCCACCTCTACGGGCAGCGCAAAGTAAACGAGAGGGGACGGGTTATAAAATTGACTTCACTCGTTGGGTTTAATAATGTTGTTTTCTTTTTTTAGCCCGCCCTTCCGCTTTGAAAAAGCTTCGGAGCGGGCTTATGTAAACGACCTTGTGTCCGTCTGTCTATCTGTATGTGTGTGTCTGACTGTTCCACTTGAAGGACTTCAGGTAGAGAGTTTAGATTTTTCGGGGATCGTAGCAAAGCGGAGCTGGCAACGTCGTTTGGCGGTAGGGCGGGCCTACTTGTTTTTTTAAGTGGACAAGTGGACGACCATATCAAAGAGTGCTGAGCCTGCGGAAGGAATCCACGGCATGTACTTGTCTGGTCCTCGGCGGGCCGTGCCCAGCCCAGCCCAGCCCAGCCCAGGCCGCGGGGCGGGGCGGGGGGCGCGGCGGGCCGAACACTATGTACCCTGTCATCCCCTTCAGCTGGTGTGCGTTACCAGAATGGCGGTGTTATTCGAGCCCCCGTCCTCTTGTGCGGGGCGGGCGGGACCGGGCGGGGCCGGGCGGGACCGGGCGGGGCAGGGTGGGGCCGGGCGGGGCGGGGGGGGGCGGGGCGGGGTGGGGCGGACACCGCGAGAGGCAGCTGACGCGCTGTCGCCATGTCGTTGCCACTTTGACGGGTGTTCCGCCGTATATATCGCCCACGCACACACGCACGCACGCGGCGGCACAGAGCGGCGCGCCCCCGACATGGATTCGGGTCTGGCCGGGGCGGGGCGGGGCGGGGCGGGGTGGGAGGAGGCCGGGGCTGGGCTCTCCTGCCTCCTGCCTCGCCAGCTCGGGTGACAAAGGGTCAGCGCCCGTCATGGCCCCTGCTGGCACCCCCCCCTCCCACCCCACCGCGCACACCGACAGGCAATACGCCCCCAGACTGCTTGTTAGCGGCGCGGCGCGGCTGCTCGTCTTTAGTCACACGCACTGGTACAGCACATGGCGATGCTCTGGAAACTCAATGTGTGTACATGTATTCATTATTTACTGCATACTTACAGGTATTCAGTAAATAGTGTGTACATTCCGCGGAGTGGAGGGCGCGGAGCTTGAGGCCAAACTATATGTACAAACCCACTATTTCATTACGTGAAATAAAATAAAAATCGCGTAAACTCACGACTGTCCTAAAGCTAATGTTGGGAATATTTTTAGCACGTTTTTTTTCTCAGTGGTAGGGCGACCCACCTGCGGGGGGCGTAGCGGGGTGGGGCGTGGACGGGCGGGGCGTGGCGGGGCGGGGCGGGATACAGTGCAGCCAGTGACCGACTTGTATCCCGATGCCGATCCCTCGTTTGGTGGACCGAAAATACAGGAGGAAAGGGGGCGGGGCGGGCATGGCCTAGTGGAGGGGAGGGGGGGGCGTGGTTTGGCGGCGCCCAGCTCGGGTTTCACTTTGACACTAGCCGGAGTCGGGCGGCAACATCCAGTGTTACACGCGGGAGCTACGAGAGAATGGCAAGGGGAGAGAGAGAGAGAGAGAGAGAGAGAGAGAGAGAGAGAGAGAGAGAGAGAGAGAGAGAGAGAGTAGAGGCACTGAGATCCGCTTCAGGGACGGAAGACTATAGTTGGTGGCTAGGTAAGTCCCCCGGCCTTTAGTGCCGCCCTCCCCTCCCCCCCCCCCCCCATTGCTCCCCTTGGGGTAGCTCTAGGGGTCCTCGCGGGAACCCCGTCTAGTCCACAGCGACCCTGCCGTTAGGCCTTGGGGGCCCCCTCAGAGTGTCAGTGACTAACGCACACCAGGGCGGGTGGGGCAGAGTGGAGGGGGGGGGGGGGCTGTGCTTGCGTCACGCTGACCTGCGAGGCGGGTAACGCTAAGAACCTTGTTATGTGTGTTATGCGTCCCGCGGACTGGCGAGGCGCCGGCGCGTATCGTATCGGGACGCGGCTCCCCTCACGATAAAACCAATGTTTGTTGTTTTATTAAGAAAAAAAGGCAAACTTTCACAAACTCCCTTAGTCTGCGGAAAACTCGTCTGATTCTGAGGGTGCCTTCCCCAAAAAAGTGGGAAGCCGAAACCCCCTGATTTCTGCAGGAGACCCCATCAAAATATGACGAGTGGTCCTCAAATCCTCAAATCAAGGGAGCTCTTCAAAGTTTCCACTTTTTCCTTAAAAAAAAAAAAAAAAAGATCAGACATTGTTTTTGACTGTGCGGGCGGCCCCGGCCCCAGCTCGGCCTCGGCGGCGACACACCAAATTATATTTTCCCCTTTGTCTGGCACGCTGCGGGGCGGCCCGGGCCTTTGGTGCGGCCAGGCCCGGCCAGGCCAGGCGGGCGGCAGCGGGGAGAATAAGGCAGTATTAACCGCCCCCGCCGCGCCGGCCCGGCCCGGCCGCACGGGCCCCGCCGAACCACGCCAAAGTAATTATTGTGTTCCAAGTAAACAAATTCGATCGGCGCACAGCAGGCAGGGTTCGAGCCCCTCGAGGCCGGGGCCGGGGCCGAGGCCGGGCGCCGAAGGGTGTGGGATGAATCTGGCTCCAGCCACGTGCGAGGCGGGGCGGGGCGAGGCGGGGCGAGGCGGGGCGGGGCGAGGCGAGGCGGGGCGGGGGCGGGGCGAGGCGGGGCGGGGCGCGGCCTCCTCGCGGGAACCATAAAACTTTTCCGACAATGTAGTAAAGCATATCTCATACGCAAAAGCCGAACTTCTTGCGGCCGGGGCTTTCTTGGAGCACCACACTCCACCCGTCTAGCCTCCTCGCGAGGAATTCCAAAGCGTTCTAAACGTCTTTAGGAATAGTTTTTATGTTGTGGGACCAAACTGGGGGTTCTCTGGTCTTAACTGTTATCATAACTGAAATGAGAAGTATATATTCTGGAAATAACAATATTTGTTCCAGCTTAAGACATCGAAAACAATTTCTTTTTTTTTTTGGTTCGCTAGTGTAAATAAATACCATTTAGTGCTGTAGTTCCAAGGAAAAATCTAGAATGCTGCTCCACTGCGGAGGGTACAGGCCTGCTTGCCTTTCGCGGCCAATCGACTCCCATATAAATTGGAGAGCTTTGGGCGGGACAAAACTAACGAGGGGAGAGGGGTAGAGAGAGGGAGAGAGAGCGATAGAGAGAGAGAGCGAGAGAGAGAGAGAGAGAGAGAGAGAGAGAGAGAGAGAGAGAGAGAGAGAGAGAGAGAGAGAGAGAGAGAGAGAGAGAGAGAGAGAGAGAGAGAGGAGGGGCGAAAGTGGCTGGCTTGTTATGATATTCCTCGTTTAAGAGAGAACATCGCCTTCCTTCTCGGCCACCCCTCCCCCATCCCCCTTCGCTCTCCGCTCCAGTAGGCTGTGAGTGAAGTGGCGGCGGCCAGCAGTCGTAAAGATGCGACTGCGAGAGGGGGAGGGGCGCGCCCCACAAACCGTACCCTACTGCACCCTGACTGTATTTGTCTGTTTTAGTGCAAACGCTCGTGCAAGTGCAAAGTTAAACCTACATATCGTTGCACACAAATTTATGCGAAAAGCAGCATGACTTTGTACAAACACTGGTAAAGCAAATGTGCAATTTTTGCGCAGCTACTTGTAAACGTTTCGACAAGTGTAGAGCAACTGCACACCAGTTGACGTTTAGATCAGCTCGACACCACCAAGTGTTTAGTTTTTGCACATTCGAAACTAAACACCAATTGATGTGCAGAGCTAACTTTTGTTTTCCCAGTGAATGTATGCCCCAAATCGTTCAAATCACCGCACAAATTTGTTAGAAAAATTTAATTGTTGAAGTTTGTACAAAAAAAAGATAGAGATCCAGTTACTGTCACTTAGTCGCCTCCGAGAGCAGCGCGCGCACGCACCGTCACCAAAAGGCAAGATCGATAGTGATTCACTGCCGCGGCCCGGCGCGGCCCTGGCCCTGGCCCGCGGTCACCAAAGGCAGAGGCTTTCTGATCGATAGCGATTCGCTCCCAGCGCGCCGCCCCATGAATATGCCGGCCGGCCGGCCTCACTAATCAAGGGGACAGACATAATCAGTTTAACTGCCGGTTACCTCCCAATTATGCCAAGCAGAGTGTCCTGGGCGGGGCAGGGCGGGGCGGGGCGGGGCGAGGCCCGTATGCATCTGGCGCGGCACCGGGCCCCGCCCAAACGCTCTCGCCAACGCAATTCGATACCTCGAATGAATATGCAAGAGGTCGGCCAAGTTTATCTCCCGCGAGGTGTAAAATCGGGGAGAGAGCGGCGGGGCGTGGCGTGGCGGGGCAGGGCAGCGCGGCCCGCCCCGCCCCGCCCCGCCCCGCCCAGCGCACAATAGAAATAACGAGGGTTCTCACGGCAAGCACGAGGAGCACGTCAAGAGCTCGGAGCGCAGCGCTTTTTCCCCGTGTGTGATGACGTCTGCCACCGTCCAAACTTATTCTATAGAATATAAGCGAGGAGTTGAATCACATAACAAATCATGCATTATCGCAAGAAGAAAAGAGGACGCGGGCTGATCGAGTGCGAGCGAGTGCGAGCGAGTGCCGCGTGAGCCATCCCTCTCGCACTCCCTACAGGGCTGGCCCTGGCCCGCGGCGCGCCCGTCCCGTCGTGATCAGCTGTTAGCCGGCCCGGCCGGCGGCCCTGATAGTGGCCGCAGTAAAGTCCTCCCACTCGGGAGGCTCGACGCAAACTCTTGGGGAAGCGGGGCAGAACATTTCGAGACTCGTTTCGCCCTCGATTCCCCTACCCCCCCAGCTAACACTGCGTTTGTGCTATTGCCGCCGGGGGGCGCTGCGCTGCGTACCACTGTAAAAAATATCTTTGTAAATTTACGACTTTTCTCGTAATTTGTGATTTACAAACGGTGTTGTAACTTTACGATCGAAATCGTAAATTTACGAAAGCCTGTTTGTGCTCGTTTAAGAATCACAAGTCGATACCAAGTGTCTGTAATTTTACAATTTGATATCGTAACTTAACGACATTTCTCCTAGAAGATTTTCCCGTAACTCTTACAAACATTTCTCACAGTGACTGGGCTGGGGGTCGCGCGGGGTCGGGCGGACCGAGGCGTCATTCAACTAACGGCACTAACCTTAAAGTTTTCTCTTTCTCCATTTTTGCCACTAAACGAACCGCGAAAGTACATAAACAAAACCAAGTGTTCAACTGCTCAACACTTGTATGTGTGCGACTTCCAGCCTACACTGTAAAAAATTGTTGTAAAAATACAACAAAAAATTCACAGATGTTTTCTGTAAAATCATGATTTTTGTTGTTACTGCAGCAAACAGATTTTTCCTGTACTTTGACGAATACATTTTGTAGATTTACAAGAAAAGTCGTGAAACAACAATTAAAGTTTGTAAAGTTACGGATCAATTTCGTAAATGTACAGAGAAAAATCGTGAATTCACAAATATGCTCTGCAAAAGAACAAAGAATACTTGCTAATTAACATGCAGTTCGTTTAACAAAATTCACAGACATTTCTTGTAAATTTACAACAAAAATTTTTTACAGTGTAGCACGTTCAAGTGCGCAATCGGCAGTTGTGCGATTTCAAGTGTTCAACTCACCAGTTGTACACTTCTAAGTGTAGTTCTGCTGTGAAGCGGAAGAATGGGGTCAAGTCGAAACACCCAGGTTTATGGTGGGCACAGACAGACACACAGATAGACACACAAACATTGAACTTTTTTAGAAATCTTAAGTGGCGTAATAGGCTTCACTATCGCTCAGCCAACAAGTGTTGAGCAGTTGAACACTTGGTTTAACAGTGAAGTGATACTGCATGACGCAGAGCGCCTGCAGTACCCCGGGTAGGCACCGCCGCCTTGCACGCGAGCGGGCGGGTTGCCTACCCAGCCCACCGCAGGGGCGCGGGGTTCCGTCTGCACGGCCACCACCCCCGCCCCGCCGCGCCGCCCACGCTGCACGAGCAGAGGCCAATTATTTGGACGTGTCTGGCCGGGCTGGCCCCGACCTCGGCCCGGCACGGCACGGCACGGCCACGTCGATACTCCAGACTCTCAGGTCGAGCGGGGGAAATTACAGGTCAAAGGGAAACAATTAAGGGCGGCCGCCGGAGGGGCCTGGAGGGGCCGCGGCCGGGCACTAGCCTCGCACCGGGCCGGGCTGGTCAGGTCAGCCTCCGGCCCAGCCCCGCCAGCCGTCAGGTCAGCCTCCGGCCCAGCCCCGCCAGCCGTCAGGTCTGCAATCGAACCCGCACGCGCGCACACACACGCACGCACGCGCGCACACACACACACACGCACACACAGAGAGAGAGAGAGATAGAGAGAGAGAGAGAGAGAGAGAGAGAGAGAGAGAGAGAGAGAGAGAGAGAGAGAGACGCACGCGCACACACACACACACACACACACAGACCCGCTCCTCAACACCCATTCTCTGGTCTCCCTGTACTTACCCCGCGCCCGCCTCCACTTCCGGTCCACAGCTAAAGTATTTGTCAGCAGGCTTTCAGAATGTGCCTGGCCTGGTCCCCCTCCTTCCCCCTCGCCCGCGGCCCAGGCGCACGCCAAGTTCTTCGGTAACAAAAGACGTGTCGCCAGGTTTACAACAAAACTTGTGCCCGCGGGGCCGGGCAGGGCCGGGCCGGGCTGCAAGGTCGCGCTATAAGCGCCTCGAGTCGAGTCGGATTCACTGCTTCTTCCGACGCCCCCCGCGGCGTCAGAGTTAAACCCGCTTAACTTATACTATCGCCGTGGCGTCGGATTCCGCTGCGGTAAAAATGTCATTCGAAATCATAATAAAAATGTCATTCGAAATAGTAATAAAAACGTCATTTGAAGTAAGAGAAAATTTAAAACAGAAACAAAAAACCACCGCAAGCGTAGGCTAGCAGAAACACGACATACGGACGTAAAAAAAAACCTCATGTGACATTTCCGTTTTTGCTGGCAGTATCTTTTTTCCCCCCTTCTTCTTTCTGGAGTCCCGCCTGGCCGCCACCATACGCAGGAGTGGCGGATCGCAGCTGTCGATAACGCTTTTGGTTATTTGCAAACCCATAGCCCGTCCCGTATCGGGGGGGTCGCTTACTGCACTACGCCCCGCCGTATAAATACGCGCCGCTATCTCCGGGGTCCATCGCCACGGGACGCACAGCGACGCCAGCGCGCCGGCGCGGCGCCCCGGCCGCTTATTTACAATCCCTTGGCGATTCAGCGCTTTGCGGCAAATTCCGCTGTACGCGACCCCACACTGTCAAAGTAAGTGTGCAACTGTTCAACACTTGCAAGTGTGCAACTTTCAGCCTAGCACGCGCAAGTGTGCAGCTCGGCAGTTGTGCGATTGCAAGTGTCAAACTCGCCAGTTGTCCACTTGTAAGTGTTCAACTCAACAGTTGTGCACTTGCAAGTGTTCAACTGCCCCGTGCAACACTATCCTTGTTGAACACTTGCAAGTGCACAACTGTCGAGTTAAACACTTCGAAGTGTACAACTGGCGAGTTAAACACGTGAAATTGCGCAAATTCCGATTGCACACTTGCACGTGCTAGGCTGGAAGTTGCACACATACAAGTGTTGAGCAGTTGAACACTTGGTTTAACAGTGCAACCGCGGCCACCCTACTTGGCGGACACACGTTGGGATATGTTAGGTTAGGTTAGGTTGGCTGCGTGGGTCCGATCAAAATAGTCCTACAGAGTCCCGAAAGCCGCTGGACGCTGCCGCGGCCGCGTACTGCTGAATTTGCCGTAAAGCGCTGAATCGCCAAGGGATTGTAAATAAGCGCCCCGGCCGGTCCGGCCTGATACTGGCGGGGAAATTTGATTCCAGCCGCGGATATCCCCGGCCAGGCCGGCCGGGCCCGGTGGTCCCGGCGGCTAACCGCCGAGCAAAGGAGAGGAGCACAAGTGGATATATGTGGGGGACACAGCCTGCCCCCCCGCGCAATTGGATTTTTTTTTCTCCGGTTCCGCACTTATTTAAAGTATATCTCCGTCTCATGCTCATACATGCGATAGCTCCGTAATCCCGCAGGCGCCCGTGAGTCGCCGGCCGGCCGGCCGCGGCGCCGCGCTCAGGAGGGAGGAAAAACGAGTGTGCAGATCGCACAAGGGTTAAAGTTTGAATGGAAAGCCGCGTTAGCTACACAGATGCAACACAGGGAGAAATGTTTGCAAGGGTTACGTGAAAATGTCCCATGAGCAATGTCGCAAACTTACAATACCAATAAAATTGAAAAGACTCTTGGTAATCGACTTCTCGTTCTCAAACGAGCACAAATAGGCTTTCGTAAATTTAGGAAACCGATCGTAAATTCACAACTTCATTTTCAAATCACAAATAACGAAAAATGTCACTGTGAAAAATATCTTCGTAAATTTACTAAATTTTCTAATCGAGATTTACAAAATATGTTGTAAATTTACGACCGCCCATTCTTGCTCGTCAATGAATTCTAAGTCGATACAAAGTAATTGTAATTTTACAATTTCAAGTTGTAAGTTTAGAACACTTATCATGGAAAATTTTCCTGTAACCTTTACAAGTATTTTTCACAGTGTGTTGTAACCACTTTACGAAGATATTTTTCACAGTGTGTTGTAACCACATTACGAAGATATTTTTCACAGTGTGTTGTAACCACTTTACGAAGATATTTTTCACAGTGAAGCGCTTGCTGAGGGGATGAAGAAACGAAGGGGAGGGTTCCGCGGCTGAACCGCTCTACGGGTGAGACACTCACTCGTGCTGCTGCCGGAGGCCGGGGCGGCCGGGCCCGGGGCCGGCACGACAAGAGCTTGAATCTTTAACCTCCGCGCGGCGCAGTCTATACGTCCAGCCGGCGCGGCGCGGCTCAGCGCCCCGCTGCACGCCAGAGTTCTCAAACGGGCGGTCCGAGGACCCGGAACGCGTCCGAAAGCGCAGGTGACACTGCAAATCCTCGAATCCAGATTCTCGCCCGAAAAGGGAAAGGACACTTTTTATTGCCTAATTAGGGTGAGAATTTTAAACCTCACTCTATTTCAGCGAGATACTTTTTAGCCTCGCTCTATATGAGTGAGGATTTCTTAGCCTCACTTTATTTAAGCAAGAATTCTCACTTTGTTCGGGCGAGATCACAAAATTCTTTCTCAAATAGAGTGAGGAAACAAATTCTTACTCTCCAGAGAGTAATAAAATTACCCTCAAATTCTCGCCCGTATAGGAGCGAGGATCAGGATTCGTTCATTTTCAGTGGAGAGCGAGGCGGAGATACTATTCGGTTAAAGCATCTCACTCGCACCTGCGGTTTCGGACGCGTTCCGGGTCCCCGGACCCGCCCGTTTGAGAACTCTGCTGCACGCGGCGCTCCTGCATTATAAACATCCTGTCAAAACTCTCACCGCGGCAGACAGAGGCCTGCTGCTCCTCTCAGCATCTTTTAAAAGAGTTGAAGGAAAACAATTTCGGAGGCGTTATTTCCTCCTCTCGACGCGTCCTTGTGCTGCGCCGTCTTGATAAATGTGCGAGCGTGTAACAGCGGGGCGCAGCAGCACAAAGATTTGCCCCCTAACTTGTCATTTCACCAAAAAGTCGTTCATATTCGCGCGCCATTTCAGTTCCCCGCCGCGCCGCCGCCTTGCCCTCCCTCGGGCGAGGCTGCGCCGCGTGTCCGCCTGATACTTTTCCTCCGCGGGTTTTACGAGTGGCGGGGCGGGGCGGGGCGGGGCGGGGGGCGGGGCGGAGCATCCCCAGGGGGGGATATGTGTCCGCTCAGCGTCCAACCATCAGTGACTCGCTCATAACGTTCAACGTTAAATGGCGTGGCACAGCGCGGCGTGGCCCGGGCCGTAGCGACCCTAACGACGGCGCAGTGTTACAGCCCTGTGACACGGCCGGGCCAGCGAGAGAGAGAGAGAGAGAGAGAAAGAGAGAGCGAGAGAGCGAGAGAGAGAGAGCGAGAGAGCGAGAGAGAGAGAGCGAGAGAGAGAGAGAGAGAGAGAGAGAGAGAGAGAGAGAGAGAGAGCGTCGCGCCGGCCGAGGGCCCTGCCCGGGGCCGTCGTGCGAGACAGAGCAAGAAAGATAGGTGCTTATTTTCCAGAGGGGTAGTTTCCACGCTGGTGGTCAAATTAATCGCCAGCGCCGTGAACGACTTTTCCTTCTTCTCCCGCCCTAGCCTCTGCAATCTGAGCCCCCGCCGGCCGCGCCGCCACGGCGACGTAAGGGCGGCCGAGGCACGTGCTGCGAAACGGGTGGCACATAGCACGCTCGAGGGAGGGCTCTCACATATTACTTTTCCTTGCTCCTTTTTTTTACCCCCCCACACTAAACCCTTGTGCACTTTGTTGTGCATAAGCCTTGCAGGATTTTAAGCAACCATAACTAAGCAAATTTTTTTCGGCATAACTACACACTCCCGGGTTATGTACTTTTTTGTACGTAGGTATTTAAGTCTATGTGCATGCGTAGCTTACGTAAAAAAATCGTACATAGTTACGCATAAATAAGCTTAAATTGTGCATAACTACGTACGATTTTTTGCATAATTGTGTAAGAAATTTTACGTAAGCTACGCATGCACATAGACTTACGTAGCTACGTACAAAAAAATACATAAACCAGGAGTGTGTATGCTTAACTCTGTCTCTTATGCACAAATTTGTGCACAATTATGTACAATGTGTGTATAGTTATGCATAAAAGTAGGAGGATCAATATGGTTGTTTATAATCGTGCAGAACGATGTAAAAATCATGCATAAGGGTTTAGTGTGTGAGTTCCTCTGGGCTCGAGTGGAAACAGGACGGGTAGGTTAGGCTGCGACGCGCCGGCGCGGAAACAAATGCACTCTGACGGGGAGCTGTCGCAACGGCAGAACCAAAGCGAAAGTACAAGTGCGGACCGTAGTGCCTGCCCCTCCTGCCCCGCCCCGCCCCGCCCCGCCCCGCCCCGGCTGCGAGCCCTCTCTCTACAACTGCTCTGCGACAGCCCGACACTGTCTTTTTTGTCTTTCTCAACACACACACACACACACACTGGTAGGGGTACCCCGCCCTGGGGAGGGGGTGGGGGTGGGGTGGGGTGACTTACTGGGGCGACCTCCGGTCAGAGAGACGGGGGGGGAGGAGAGGGGAGGGGTCAGGCGAGCACGCGACGCGCCAGGCCAATGCCCCGGCCCGGCCGGCCAGACACACACCATCTGTGGCGGAGCGCCTGCGACACACAGGGTAGGCAACGCGGTAAAAAGCCGCGTCGGGCGCATTGCCTAACCGCCTAACCACAGGCGGGCGCTCGCCCCGCACGGCCCGGCCGCCGCTCGGCAATGGCACCGGCACGGCCGAATATAGGGGGCTTAATACAACCGCTTACTGACTTGTACTACTCCTGACTCTCTCTCTCTCTCTCTCTCTCTCTCTCTCTCTCTCTCTCTCTCAGTGTTCGCGCACACACACGTGTGCCGGGCAAACACTGCGGTGCAGAGTACTGCCGCCGCCTGCTTGCACCGAGGCCATTCACCAACCCTTTCAACCACGCAAACGCGTACACACACACACACACACACACACACAAATTACATGTTCACGCAGCTCTCCCACACACCCAGCACCACATCTCTCTCTCTCTCTCTCTCTCTCTCTCTCTCTCTCTCTCTCTCTCTCTCTCTCTCTCCGCCCCTCGCGCAGTGGCGCACCTAATGGGCGCGACAACCGTCGCCGTGCCTCCCAGTGCGATCGGTCCCACCACATCACGCCCCGCCCCGCCCCGCCCCGCCCCGCCCTGCTTCCCACTTTCACCGCGGCGTGTTCGCCACACACCTGCAGCCGGCGCGCCGTGCCGAGGCCGAGGAGTCTGCGAGCGTGGCGAGGTTGTGCCGGTGCACTGGAAACCCAAGTGTGTAAATGGCACATACGTGTAGCAAGGTTTGGCGAGTCGCCATTTCCTCACATTTGCGGTAAATGTGTGAATAATTTTTTGTGAATTTCAGACAATTGAAGGGAATGGAAATTGGGACAAGTGTAAGAATGTTTATGCTCATCCCAGGCACAATACATTTTTGCATGCTCCCAACGCTAGTCCTGGTACAATAAAATTTTTGGAGCTGGCCATGAAACGTATAATCTGGCTCCCAAAATTTTAACGAAAAAACTGTCGTCTTGGTTTTCAAGACGTTTTGGAAAAATCAAGACCAGGTCGATTTTCAAGACAGTGCTCTTGGTTTTCAAGACATCGTCTAGAAAAAGTAAAATAATTTCAAGACGATATCTTGAAAACCAAGAGCAATGTCTTAGAACTCGTCCTGGTTTTCAGGACGTTAACGAAAGGTCTTGAGTTTTCCAAAACGTCTTGAAAATCAAGAAAGTTATCTTGGACGACAGTTTTACCGTGTTAGTGCCAGGATTAGAGTTAGGAGCATTAAGCAAAAGTACTAGGTAGATGTACGCCAGACCACGTCTCGCGTAACAGGCTTCGCGATATCTCGCGAAACACTGTTACGCTGCGACGCGCCTGCGTACATCTACCTAGGCCTGCGGCGCTGTCAGTATAGATTAGGATGCCATAAAAAATACACTTGAAATAACGAAACAGTGGCCGCAATAAAATTTCACTCGTGCAGACGGTTCCGGCGATATGCTAGTCTGTGATAAGCGAAAATCTGAGAAATACACAACTCTAAGCGTATATAAAGGACTTTTTGTCGAAATTTGACGCTGCAGCGGCTTAACGGTGAGAGATACGGCCAAACGCATGAAATTTCCGCCCAGAGGGTCGCAAGTCGTCGAAATACCTCGGCAACGACACCCAACATGCATTTTTAGGACTTTTCTTCCTTTAGTCGCGCAGTAGCGGCTAAACGGTAAGAGATACGGCCAAACGGACGAAATTTTCGCCCAAAGGGCCGCAACTCGCCGAGTTACCTCTTAGGACACTGTAAAATAATATTTATTTTTAAATTTTTTTTTTGCAAATGTAAATTAATTTTTAACGGTGTCAGTTTTTGAGCTAGAATGCCCATTTTCGAACTCGACCGAGCTTTTTGGGCAAGGAAGCTACAGTAAAAATTTCAACTCGATATCCCAACTCGTTCTCGAGTTATCGTGCGCACAGACACACAGACAGACAAACAGACAGACAGGAGCCAAATCCGATCAGTGAAGTAATAGGCTTCGCTATCGCTCAGCCAATTAGGCCTGGAACTGGCAGGAAATATTTCTCTGAGTGCCCGCAGGTGTGGACTGTGCTGCTGCCTCGGCCCGGCCCGGCACTCACTCACTCACACGTAAGTCTCCTCATCCCGACGCGCTGTCTAGACTCCAGACTGATCCCTCGCGGTATATGCCGCGCCCACGCGCGCGCACCGGACTCTCTGGGAGGGAAGCGCGTGGCCCCCCGCCCCGCCCCGCCCC
This sequence comes from Frankliniella intonsa, assembly GCA_033675135.1. NCBI lineage: Eukaryota > Metazoa > Arthropoda > Insecta > Thysanoptera > Thripidae > Frankliniella > Frankliniella intonsa. The sequence goes on from CM066250.1 coordinate 2,292,189, forward strand.
GCCCCACGCACACCGGGTACCTGACGAGCTGCTCTCCTGTGAGCCCCCGCCCGTGACTGACAGCCCTCGACAGGAGAGAGCGGCTGCAGGAGTCCTGCTGGAGCCGGCAGGGGCCCGGCCCGGCCCGGCGCGCGGCGCTCCACGCCGTAATGAAGTTACCTCCTGCGAAAGAGGTCGGCGTGGTCTGCGGTGGGCGCCCCCGCCCCGCCCCGCCCCGCCCCGCCCCGCCCCGCCCCGCCCCGCCCCGCCCCGCCCCAGCCGTGCACACTGCAGAGTGCCGGCCACCACGCCCCTCCCCGCTGGCGACGCATACCGAACCCAAGTCTCCGAACGTAAACACAAAACTACCCACGGCGTGTTTTCAAAAGAAATATAATAAACAAGGTAGACGCACGTTAAAACCGTGTGAGTCTGAGCTAAAAGTGCGTCTACCTTGGTCTGCGGCGCGCTGAACACTGCAAATATTCGAATCCAGATTCTCGCCCGAAAAGGGAAGGGACACTTTTCCTTGCTTATTTAGAGTGAGAATTTTAATCCTCACTCTATTTGAGCGAGATAGTTTTTAGCCTCGCTCAATGTGAGTAAGGATTTCTTAGCCTCACTTTATTTAAGCAGGAATTCTCACTTTATTCGGGCGAGATCACAAAATTCTTTCTCAAATAGAGTGAGGAAAAAAATTCTCACTCTCCAGAGAGTAAGAAAATTGCCCTCAAATTCTCGCCCGTATAGGAGCGAGAATCAGGATTCGTTCATTTTCAGTGAAGTTGGATGCTAAAACACCGATAATCTACAAGTGGTAGTTGTGCATTGGTGGTTGGCAAGCCTGTCCACATCTCTCAACCCACGTCTCACGCTTGGCGCCTCACTTCACGCCGTCTTCCCGTCGGTGTTCCCTTGGCGCTTTCTGACAGGGCTGAGCATTTAAAGTTCAAATTAAATTTAAATTTAGCTCAGCCAATAAATTTAGCTCAGCCAATTAGTGCAACGGGCAGATGGCAAATAACTCTGAAATAATGCAAGGTTACACTAGTAAAGCAAATGTGAAAGTTTTGCACACTTACGTGACGCATTGATGACTTTGCACATTACATGGTGTCGAGACTAACGAAACATCACGTAATGTCTAGTTACTAAACGTTTCGTAACGTGCACACAAGTGCACACTAACTTAGGCCCATATCCTAGGCAAAGTGTTACAATTGGATATACTTCGAGAAACAGCAAACCACATGGTGTGCAGCTGACTAAACGTTTCGACAAGTGTGGAGCAGCTGCACACCAGTTGACGTTTAGATCAGCTCGACACCACCATTTGAAACTAAACACCAATTAATGTGGTGAACTTAACATTTGCTTTCCCAGTGTCTTTCCATAAAACGCGGCAGATAGCGAGTCCCCACGTCCTGTGCACGAGGAGGGGCGGGAGGGCGCAGCGCACACTGTTAAATGCTTGCAAACTAAATTCTTTGCAACGTTGCGAAGAAGTTTATTAGTATTCGTATTACGAAGAATTTGTTCGCATTGCAAAGAATTTCTTTGCAAGCTTCTAGAATTCTTACAAACTATTTGTTTGTATTGCACAAAAATAGTTCGTAAGCTTACGAAGAATTAGTTCGTAATACAATGCTTCAAAATTCTTTGCAACTTGCAAAGAAAATAGTTTGCAATACGAACCAATTCTTTGAGATCATTTAACAGTGCAGGGCGTCACGGTTGGCGTCACGTACCGACACCTATTTAATAACACGGGCCGCACACACACGCCGGCACGCGTGACAAACACGCGGACGTGCCAATTTTCATTGATAAAACTCCCCGAGGGGGGGACGCGTTTGGCCGTGCGGTCCACCCCGGCAGCTAATAACGTATTCGGCGTCGGAATATGAATGAGTTTTCACGACCGAAACTTTATACACATAAAGAACGAAGTGCGTACACATTGCGCGCAGCACTCCCTCTGCATGCGACCAGCATCAAATCTCTGGAACAGCGTGAGAGTTAGTAGTCTTTATATAGGGGTAAAAGACAGCGGTAAAAAAAAAATCACCAGCCAACACTTCATTTTATTATTTTCGTCACTGGTCAGAGACGCGAGTGTAATAATTATGACCCGCTCGCCCGCCCCACACGTCAAACACACGCCATTTTACTTTTTCCCTTATTTATTTCCGGTCGGCGACTAGCATCCATCCGTATTAGCGGCGACACCTGCTTTTGGCGCGGCGCCGGACGAGCTTCTGTGTGTGTGTGTGTGTGTGTGTGTGTGTGTGTGTGTGTGTGTGCGCGCGCGCGCAGCGAGACCGCGGGCCGGGGATAAAGTTGGCGAGGGAAGTGAAGAGACGGGGGAGGTGGGGTTGGAGGGGGAGGGGGGAGGAAGAGGAGACATCGGGGGAAAAGGAAGGAAGCTACACTGTAAAACATTTGCGAAGAAATTGTGTTCGTAAGCGTTCGTAAGCTGCGAAGCATTCGGCTGCTTCGTATTACGAAGCATTTTCTTCGTAATGTACAAACAAATTTCTTCGCAAGGCAGGGCTTGCGAAGAAAATGCTTTCTATTACGAAGCATTGCGAAGCAGCCAAATGCTTCGCAACGTTACGAAGAATTTACTTCGTAAGGGTTTTACAGTGCAAAAGAGAAAAAGAGAGAGGAAAAAAAAAACAAGTGAGATAGAAGACCAGCAGCAGGCAGGGCCTGCAGGGTACGGCCAGCAGGGCCACGGCACCATGGGGAGCCCTTAAAGGACACCTGTCCCCGCCCCGCCCCGCCCCGCCCCGCCGTACCGCTGAGTGTGACCGAGTGAGGCCCCGCCCGGCACAAACACACGTACCAACCCAAGCGCAAAACTTAACATATATTATGCAGAAATTTGTCGTGGCGTGGCGCGGGGCAGCGGGAGGAGGTGACGGCGGGGCGGGGCGGGGCGGGGCGGGGCGGGGCAGGGAGGGGGGGCAGGGTGGGGCGGCATACACTGGACTCGTGGGGTACACGACATCATCATCACCCCCCTCACTGCTCCCGGCCGGCGCCGACCTTTTGCCGATGAGAATGTCAGGCACAATTATGCCCCTCCTCCACTCCTGTCTGTCCCGTGAGCGCGCGCGCACGCAGGCGCTCTCTCTCTCTCTCTCTCTCTCTCTCTCTCTCTCTCTCTCCCTCTCACACACACACACACACAGCGCCAGCGTCTTGATGACCGACATATGTGCTCTCTAAAGTCTCTCTATCCGTACACAAAACTATAATTATATGTACACCACGTAAAGTGTAATTTTTTTAAAAATAATTATAATAATAGTAATTATAATAAACCTGTACTGTACACGGGTTGGTGCTGCACGTGTGTGGCGGCGGAGCGTGGCGCGGCAGGGACGCGTCTAAGGTGCGCGCCAAGTGGAGCGTGAATATTCCTGTCGCTGCCGGGGGCGGCCGGGGGCGGCCCGGGGGCGGGTGCTGCCTCCGTCGGGGCCGGATGCCTGTTCTGCACATCACATCGTCTTTGAGGCACGGCAGGTAGCCAGGGGCGGGCCGGGGGCGGGCCCGGAGGCGGGGCGGCTGGGGCAGGGCCGGAGGCGGGGGCCGTGGCCGGCTGGCAAAAGGACAACCTGCCTTGCTGCCGAGCGGGGCAGGGCGGGGCGGGGCGGGGCGGGGCGGGGCGGGGCCGGGACTTGCGGACTTCTCTGCCGCTTAAGAGGGCTGGGGCGGGGCCAGGAGATGAGTCCCACCCCGCACTACGAGACGAGTAATGTCCCAACTTTGCGGTGACGACAGAGGCTTTGGCATGATTTCGTGTCCGCATGCTCGCGTGGCCCCGCTACAACGACCTTCTGCCGCACGCGGAGGTTATCTCCCCCCCCCCCTCCCACCACACCTCCGTGCTCCCACATGACTAATATACACTCTTATGGCCCCCGCAAAAGATAACACCGGGGAGAAAGTGTAATTATTAGTTTCACAAGAGTCTTCCCGAGATTCATCGTCACTCAGTTGTCGGAGGAAAAGGCGGCATCATTCATGACAGGCCTCAAGTCAGACTGGCGATAGCGGGGCTTCCCCCGTGACTGTCAGGTGCCCCTCCCCTCCCCTCCTCAAGATATACATCAGTATGGAACGAGACAAAATTTCTCTCATTTATAATAGCTTCATACATCTCACTGTAAGCGAGAAAAATGTTATGCACCTATGACCTACACCCAGAAAACTTAGTCTTCATTTTTTCAGTGTTCTTAAAGTTTTAGGAAAATTCTGCTTGAGTGAAGCGCATTTCGTCATTAAACTAAGTTAAATTTCTGAAATCAAGAACACTGTTCTAAAAACTTTGAGAAAATGTTCCTGAACTAAGAACACCATTTTTTGGGAGTAAGCTTTACAATATGTTACCCAATAATACTAGAGACCTACCTTTCAAAAGTTTAAAAGAACTAGTACGAGAAAAAAAATTGCAAGAATTTGCTCTTTTACAATTATTGTTTTTCAATTAATGTGAAAACTCTTTGTACGGTTAAGTGACAATAATAAAAAAAATCTAAAACCTCTCCCCTCCTCTCCCCTCCCCTGCTCTCGTCGGGCCGCCCTCCTCCCGCCCTCAATCCTCCCCTCTATCTGCAGCGAGCAGCCCGCCGGGGCGCGGCCGGGCCGGGGCGCCGCCAGGGCGCGCCTTCTCCTGGTCCAGCCCATATACATTCATTTGGGCCGGGCCGGGCCGGGCCGGGCCGGGGGTCCAAGAAGGCGTGTATTGCAGGAGCCTGCCCCCTCCTTCCAAACGACCATTTTTCTTCACAAGGAGAGTGAGAGGGGTACAGCAAGAGATGAGGGCGGGAGAGGTAGAAAAAGGAAGAAGAAAAACAAACTACGAAAGAAAACAGAGGAAAGTACATAGAGAAGCAGCAAGAGAGAGCTCTAAGACGGGACGTCAAAGGTCCGGCCGCCACTCAGTTTATAAACATTAAAATACAGTTAGGCGGTGGCGAGTCTGACAGTCGTTTTGCTCCACCATGAGGCTGTAATCAATCAGCACGGACTCGATACCACGCCTCGCTGAGCACACCGGGGCGGGGCGGGGCGGGGACTGCCCCAAGAGCCCCAAGAGTTGCTGTTCCACCGCTGTGGGGAACTTTGCGGAGGAGCCAGCTGTGATCCGGGGGAGGGGGCCGGGGGTGGGGGGGACTTTACCATCTATATTTTATGTAGGCCAGCCTGGCACCGCTTTCGCTCCGATAGGCCATGCTCTATACATTTTTTACGCGACTTCTTTACAGCATGTCCAGTGTAGAACCGGGATAAGTTAAATGGACGCCTCCACCGAATGTCTGGTGACACGGAGAGCACTGCACTGTAAAATTTTAAGTCGTCACATTACGACAAAGTCAGTGCTAAATTTTACTTTTAAAGGTTCTTCACAAGGGGTGAGATAAATGTTAAATGACAAAATGGTCCATCACAGTGTGACGAAAGATTCTTGTCATGTGACGAAATACTCAGTGACGAAATATTCATGTCATGTGACGAAAGGTTCATGTCATGTGACGAAAGGTTCATGTAAAGTGACGAAATGTATGTCATGTGACGACTGTTTCATCATAGCTCTTGTGACGAAATATTCGTACTCATATCGTCACATGACAATTCGGTTAAACAGTGTGGGAGGGAGAGGGGTGGTGGGGAAATACAAACCAACTTGGATGGGTTGTATGAGTACGGGTATTTTACAGGAAGAGGGGGGGGGGGACACCGCAGCTGCGCCACCCAGCCCTGACCATGGCCCAGTTTCGGGCACGAAGGGGAAAAGCCTTTGGATCAGGTGGAGGGTGGAGGGCACGGCGACACAGGACGCTGCGTTAGAGGGGGGAGGGAGATGGCCGCAGTGGGATTCTTGGGCTACCCCAGCCCCAGCCCACTAGGCTGCTCCAGGCGCCCTGGGACCGGACCGGCGCACCTCAAGGGAGAGGGCACGGTGGGAGAGGGTCATGAACGACACCACGACACCCAAATGTGGGAGGGCTGCTCACTTGTGGGTGAGTGAATTTCCATTCCTCTATTTCCCGATAATGAGTGTGTAAACACAGTAAAAAATATCTTTAAATTTATGACTTTTTTTTCGTAATTTGTGATTTACATACGGTGTTGTAACTTTACGATCGTAGTCGTAAATTTACGAAAGCAAATTTGTGCTTGTTTAAGAATCACAAGTCGCTACCAAGTGTCCTTATAATTTTGTCAGTTTACAATGTTATATCGTGACTTTACGACAATTCTCATGGAAAATTTATTTCCCGTAACGCTTACAAACATTTCTCACAGTGAAATTTCCAGCAAACACAACAAAAAAAACAAGTGTACGGATATGATAATTCACACAATTGGGTTTCCGGGATGGAATTTCCTACTACCGTAGGACGTACATCGTATCTATCTCTGGCGGGGCGGGGCGGGGGGGCGGGGCGGGGCGGGGCGGGGCCCTCTCGGCTCGGCTGCCGGGCGCCCCGCGCCGCGGTTCTCTGCGGTCGGCGCCACGCTAGCTAAATGCTGCTGGTGGATCCCCCTGCGAGCGAAATTAAATCGAGTCGGGGGAAGATGGGGCCGGTAAACCACTAGACCAGTGCGCCATGCTTATACCTTTCATTTGCCTTGCATTTCAGCGGTGAAACCTGCCGTAAATACTCCTTTAAAATATCAACAGCACGGGACGGAAATTTCTCCCCCGTAACTTTGTAGACGACGTTGAGAGTAAGTACTTTTTTTACACAAACTTTTCTATGTTTGAACTTTCACTGTGAATAATACCTTCGTAAATTTACAAGAAATTTTGTAATAACGATTTAGAAAATATGTTGTAAGCTTACGACCGCCCATTCTTGCTCGTCAATGTATTCTAAATCGATACAAAGTAATTGTAATTTTACAATTTCAAGTTGTAATTTTACAACATTTATCATGGAAAATTTTCCTATAACCTTTACAAGTATTTTTCGCAGTGTTGTTTTAAAATATTGTGTGTACCTTCCCTGAACATGTGAGCCGGGCCGCGCCACTCTGTTTGCCAGGCCCACTAAACGGCAGCGCCGCGCCTCGCCCCGCCCCGCCCCGCCCCGCCCGTCTTTGTAGCCAGGCTGCACACATTCATATCACGAGCCCCGATATCGACAATTGTTTACGGAGCAACATTTGTCGTTGACGGAACGAGACTCATTACAGGAGAGTAATGGCATCGGAAAGGGGGAGGCGGGGTGCGGTGCTCTGGAAGCACGAACACACACACACACACACACACACACACACACACAAATGCACGGTACAGTGGCCCGCTGGCAAAATGCCACACCCGGACCCAAACACACTCGGCATTCTGATTGACAAGCGCGCACGCGGCGAATTGCAATGTGCACTGGAGTGCGGTACGGTGCGGGCCGGGCAAAGCCCCAGTCAGCTCTCGCCGCCTCAACGACCTCCACGACCACCTCGACCACCACCACACCACCACGACCACTACGACCACCACCACGACCACCACGAGCACCACGACCTCAACGAGCGACCGCGTTGCCAACCTCGTTACCTGCAGCATCAGAAGTGAGAGACACGGCGTTGTCTGGAGGGACCGAGTGCCACGCGGCTATGTGCAAATGTTCACGCGAGTGGCAGGAGGAGGGCGGGTCTGTCTGCAGAGCCCCCTTCCTACTCAACGCAGGCCACGAGGCGTGGGGCAAGGAAATCAACTAACCACTTGCTTCCTTACCCCACCCTCTCTCTCTCTCTCTCTCTCTCTCTCTCATTCTCTCTCTCGCTCTCCCCCTTACCCTCTCTGCCCACAACCCGCTGAGGGCACCCAGTAGGGTGGAGCAGGGCCAGGGCCACGGCGGGTGAGAAGATGGATCACTTCTTTACCCCTTCTCTCTCTCTCTCTCTCTCTCTCTCTCTCTCTCTCTCTCTCTCTCTCTCTCTCTCTCTCTCTCCCCGCTCTCTTTCCTGTGATAAAGCAAAGCCAAACAATGCGGCTGCCGCTTGCCGCCGCTAGAGCGCGTTTCTGTCGTGTGTGGAAGGGAGGCAAGAGATTAGGACGCGTAGAGGAGAACAATGAAATAAAGGAGGGAGAAAATGTGGGGGGGGGGAGAGGCATGTGGCGGCGGAGGGAGAGGGTGAGCAAGACTGAGTTAACGTTAGACAAAGTGCGCGGGACGAGAAAAAGGGAAGAGGGGGGGGGGGGAGAGGGGTATACTCGCATGGGCCGCCAAGAATTCGCGCGCGTGAGTGCAGCAAAGCTTATTACTTTTCCGCATAGTTGTTTGCCCGGGACGAACGCGGAGAGCGGCCAGCCCGCTTCGCCCCGCCCCGCCCCGCCCCGCCCCGCCCCGCCCCGGCCCGCCCCGCCCCGCCCCGCCTGAGCGGAGCGCTTGTGGAAGTAGTATATAGATACACGAGTATGAATAACTGATTTGGCTGCGCTCCGTCCCGCCTCGTGTGTGTGTAGAGAGGGGGGGGGGGGGGTACGCTGCACCAGACTATATAGCTTACCGATCGCGTCCGCCCGGCGGGGCGGGGCGGGGCGGGGCGGGGCGGGGCAGGGCGGGGCGGGGCGGGGCGGGGCGGGGCCCTCCCTGGCGCGTCAGCAGCAGCATAGTTGTTGGGCGGCGAACTAACTTTTACGAGGCGACAATTGCATTTCCATACGAGGCGGCGCGCGGCCCCACACACACACAGAGAGAGAGAGAGAGAGAGAGAGAGAGAGAGAGAGAGAGAGAGAGAGAGAGAGAGAGAGAGAGAGAGAGAGAGAGAAACACCTCGGCCCGCGCCAGAGTGTCGGTCGTGTCGGGCGCGTCCTTGGCCGAGACCTTGAAGTAGTAAGGTCCCCTCCCCCCCCCTCCCCTCTGCCCCCGTAGGACCCTGCCCTACAGGTGTCCGGAATGGGCCGGCGATATATGCGGCTCCTATTGGTCACGCGCGGGGTGTAAAGAAGCACAGCGCCCCTTCACACACGTACACACACACACACACGTGCTCACCACCATTGTGTGCACGCTGCGGGCCTCAAAGTGCCCTCTACTGGTTTACTCTGCTTTCGACGGGGGAAAATCAATAGTAGGATTAAAATATACATAATAATATTATATTAGCGATTACCCTGCTCGGAAGACATGGGGAGCACAGAGTAACACGGGCACGTCATTTTTCACAATAATGCGCCCCTTTTCTTCGGGTCTTATGCAAAAACCGGCGGGGGAAGAGACTCTCTACATGATATCGCCCCTGGACGATATTTATGGCCCGTTGAGGTAGGCAATCCCACTCCAGGAGACGTTATCGCACCACAAGGGGGAGGGGGTAGGGGGGGGGCAAAAAAAGATGAAAAAAGAGAGAAGGGTGACGGCGAGCGCGAAAAAAAAAAAAGGAGAGCGGTTTATCGCGTAAGTTTTGGCGCGCGTCGCGCGGGGCGGGGCGGGCCTGCGGCGGCGGGGCGGCCTCTGGCGGTGGGTCCGGCGTGGGGCGGCAGGCTCGCCCCTCAGATCCATTTATTGCACGTCAACCCACCCTACCTTATCGTGTCTCGGAGCCGAACCTAATAAGGAAGAGAGGCTAAAGTCCGGGGGAGTAGGGGGTAGGTGAGTTCCTGCGGGCGGGGCGGGGCGGGGCGGGGCGGGGCGGCCAGGAGGAAGGGGGCAGTGCATCTCCCCGGCCCGAGGCGAGGCGAGACCGGTTATTGGATCTGTCAAGCCTGGCGACCCAGTGCGGCGTGCGTTGGGGCCCCGCCCAGGGCCCCGCCAAGGGCCCCAACCCCGCGCGTCCCCACGGCCCGGCCGCTACGCGCTGAGAGGGCCCCAAGTGCCGGGGCGCAGGGCGCTGCCTGCCGGGCCTGGGAGCCTCCTCCCCCCCGTCCCCTCCCGGGACGAACGGGCTCAAGGGCCCCACTGAAGGGACCCGTTGAAGGGACCCGCGGAAGCGCGATTCGCTCAAGTGTCCAGCACTTACGGCGAGACCCACACTGCGAGTCCGGGCAACTCTCACTGTCAGAAAAAAACCACGACGGAAAAGGTTCGGAAAAATGCCCAGTCAATGAATTACTCTAATGTTCCTCAGCTGCTACGGGCGGGCAGTCCATCAACAGATTTCTTGCGTGTACGGACGTTTTCTTTGTACGTGTTTGTACCGGGTGTTTATTTGAATGCGTAACAGTGTTGAGGGTTTATGCCTACCCCATTCGCCCGTAAGGCGCCATGGCCCCTGCAGCGCTGGAGAGTATGCAATCCCGCAACACTGTTACGCATTCAAAGAAACACACGGTACGTGTTGTTCAGCAGTTTATAGTAAGTTTGTGGAAAAATACAAATTTCCTAAATGTTTTATGAAGTACTATCCCTTTTTCGCGCCTTTGCCAGCGTAACCTCGGTCCGGTCCGGCGCAGACTGGTTCCACCATGACGAGGCAGACCGCCCCGCCCCGCCCCGCCCCGCCCCGCCCCGCCCGTCCCGCCCCGGAAGCGAGTGATGGCGAAGGGGCGGAAAAGAGGAGGGTTTTCTCCTTGCATGGTTTCCCATCGGCTGTCCGTCGCGCCCCGCCCCGTCCCGTTACACGCGGCTCACACTGAATTCTCGCACGTTGTCAACAAACACGATAAAGCCGCACGCTGTTCTCGCTCTTTTTAAGATAAAAAATTACGGTTACACTGGAAAAACAAAGGAGCTAATTCCTACCTTTAAAAGGCGCTAACAAAATTTAATGCCTTTGGAAAGCCACTACTGTTTAGTGCCTCTTTAGCTGACCAGCTGCGCATGGCCCATACAAAATTTAGTGCCTTTGCAAAGGTACTAGGATTTAGTGCCCCAGGAAAGGCAAGAAACTTAGCACTTGATTCTAGTGCCCCAGGAAAGGCGTTGTTCAGCACCTTTGTTTTCCCGGTGTATCTACAATTCTAGCCAGAGATACTAGAGCTGAGCTCGGGGCGGGGCGGGGTGCGGCGGGGTGCGGTGGGGTGCGGCGGGGCGCGGCGGGGCGCGGCGGGGCGGGCCTCTAATGCCGCGATGTGATGCCGTCTGCTCTGGGCCCGGCGCGGCATTGATTGATGAGGTGGCGGAAGGAGGAAAGGCCTTCCACATGACAAACCCCGCCCCACCCCGCCCCACCCCGCCCCACCCCGCCTCGCCCCTCCCCGCCCCACCCCGCCCAGACGTCATTTCGATAAGGGTCGTCCTCGCGCGGCGTGCCCTCAGGACGTCATTATTAGCATTAGGAGGCCGCCGAAAACAAGAAGGAAAATACGACAAAAAAGGAAAGAAAACCAAGTAAAATAAAGCGGAACGCAAAGACAGAAGGGTTGTTAAGAGAAGTTGGGACCCTGCGCCTCTGCCTCCGTATTTTGGAACCGTTCTTCTCACGACGCATAAATTGTTCCAGTCTGTAGGGTACTAACTCGAAACCTGGAAGTTGGACACGCGCCTTAAAGCAAGCTCCTTCCAGGTATCTTCGAGGTATCTCACCTTCCAGGTATCTGACCTTCTTCAGGTCGAGGACGCTAACAACTGGGGGACTTATTACAAGTGTGTTGAATGTTTGGTAGCTTTGAAGAGAAAATAAACCTGCCAAAGGGGCTCTCACTGGAAGAAACAAACGTGAACGTCGCATCATTTTTGGTCACACCACGTAATGCGACCTAAATTTACGTCACACCATGTGATCCGACGCAAGCTCCAGGGTATACGGCATTTCACATAGGAGGTCGCATCACAAACGTGACCAAAACTACGGTCACACCACATGATGCGACCTGTCCAGGAGTCGCACTTGCAAGTGTGATGATCGCAACGTTTGTTTTTCCAGTGCTCAGGGCCTCACACAGCGCCTTTGAAAAAGGCATGAGACTCTAATAATTACTTGTCAACACGGGGAGCTCGTCTCAGTGCAAGGGGGTACACTGTAAAAAATAGTTGTTGAATTACAAACTTTTTAGTGATGACAGAGATTGTTTAAAAACAACGTAGTCATTTTTGTTTAAAACAAATATGTGATGTTATTTCACAACAAAATTTGTTACTGAACAAAAATTCTGTCCAGTTACGACGCTACAGTTGTTGCCAAACATAACTTGTTGTAATTCAACAATAATTTTGGTACATAAACAAAAGAGTTTGTTTTGCAACAACATGACTCATCACAAAACTTAGCAAGAAATTTGTTGTAAATTTACAACAATTTTTTTTGTAGTGTAGGCCTCGTCTCGTGCCTGGAGAGGAGGCGGGACGCAGGCAGGCGTCCAGGACTCGGCCGTGGGGACTAACGGGGCATCAAGGACCGGCCGGCGCCCGGCCCGGCACGCAGGAGAGCGGCCTAACCTGTGCTTCAAGGGAAGGTCAAGGAAAGGAAAAAGAACAGAACAGAGGCTGACGCGCCGCTGGGGCTAGCATTTTTTTTTTGGTCTCTGTGCATGAAACATTGCGGTCGTTTCTATATTATATTTTCATGAAAGTGGATAAAGGGAAGGCGAGCGAAAAAATAAGTGATATTACCCGAAGATAAAGTGGGTTGCCCGCGAGATCGCAACCTGCCTGCACGGCATAGTGCAGTCGACTGCTGAGGAGAGGAAAGTCAGGGAGAGGGAGGGAGAGGGAGGGAAAGGGAGGGGGAGGAAGAGGGAGGGAGAGGGAGAGGGAGGGAGAGAGGGAGGGAGAGGGAGAGAGGGAGGAGAGAGGGAGGAGAGGGAGAGGGAGGGAGAGGGAGGAGAGGGAGGGGGAGAGGGAGGGATAGGGAGAGAGAGGGAGGGAGAGGGAGGGAGAGGGAGGGCAAGGGAGGGAGAGGGAGTGGGAGAGAGAGGGAGAGGGAGAGGGAGAGGAGAGCGGCACGCAGAGAGGCCTTCCATCAAATCTGACCTGACGAGGAGCGGCGCCGGGCCGGGCTGGGCCTGCTGCATACGTGCTTGCATGCGGTTTATTAAACACGATTCCCTTGTAGGATCACGCGACGTGGCGTGGCGGAGCGGGGCAGGGCTGCAAGGCCGCATATAGCACTGCCGTATCGGAGGACCAGGTGGCCCTTAGTTTATTATTCATTTGCCCGCCCGACCGCCCGCACCACCACGCCGCTACGTTACGGCTACAAATCCGCCATTTCCTGCGCCGCGCCGCCAGAACTACGCGGGAAACCTTAGCCCAAGCCAAAGCCGGGCAAAAAAATAAATAAATACAAAAAGAGGTACAAACATTTCTGAAAGGAAACAGCTTGTTAGAAACACAATGCGGTGTACGCCGCTGCACCGCTGTGCGGCAGAGGCTCCGTTTGGGCGGCCCGCCCGCACCGCACGGCCCGAGCACAGGTACAGCCGCTATACTTCATACTTCGACTGTTCGTCGCAACGGGCCCGACGGGCCCGGACGGGCGAGGGACGGGTTTACGCAGCCCTGCGCTGGCAGCCGTCGGCCGTTCCGACCTACGGCTGTACTGCAGCCGCAAACTCAGCCCGTGCTTGAACCCTGCATTTGTCACGGGGGTGGATCTATCACCTCACACCGGGCTGGCACTGACCCGATCCGGCCGTCTGCGAGAACAGTGCGGGCCATCAGCGGCCATACGGAGGCGCGGTTTTTTTTTTTGCGGGCCGGCCCGGCCCAAGCGGTAAAACCTCATAGGCAGCTCCGGCCCAAACGGAGCCTCTACTGCGCGGTGTGTCGTCGGGGTGGCCTAGCTGCGCGGGGCGCAGGCGCGTGCGACGGCTAGAGAGACTCAGAGGGAGAGAGGCGTCAACTCGCCACGCGAGAAGCGCCGTGATTGGATGGTACCGGCGTATACGCGCCGTGATTGGATGGTACCGACCTGAGCGCGGCGAGATGACGCCTCTCTCCCTCCGAGTCTCTCTAGCGACGGCCTCCGGGCTGAGGACCATCATCCCATCCCTGTCTAAGCAGCCGGCCTGGGGGGGGGGCGGGGGCGGGGGCGGGGCCCCTATTATACCTAAAAGTAATAGGCGTCCTTCGTATGGAAATAAACCGGTCGCGGGAGGCAGGCAGACGGCCCGCCCCGCCCCGCCCCGCCCCGCCCCGCCCCGCCCCGCCCAAGGCCGCCGCGGGGGAAAGACTTCGGGAAAGAAGAATACGTACCGCCCGTAACTACCAGGCATAGGAAGGCACACTGTTAAACGAAGTGTGCAACTGCTCAAAACTTGTATATGTTTAACTTCTAGCAGCTGCAAGTGCGTAATCGGCAATTGTGCACTTTCACGTGTGTCAAACTCGCCAGTTGTACACTTGTCAGTGTTTAACTCGACAGTTGTGCACTTGCAAGTGTTCAACAAGGGTACTGTTGCACGGGGCGGTTGAACACTTGCAAGCTGCACAACTGTCGAGTTAGACACTTAGAAGTGTACAACTGGCGAGTTAAACACCTGAAATTGCACAATTGCCGATTGCGCACTTGCACGTGCTAGGCTGGAAGTTGCACACATACAAGTGTTGAGCAGTTGCACACTTGGTTTGACAGTGCAGCCAGCGCTTCATCAGACGCACACTCCGCCTGCGGAGTACCCTTCCGTCCAAATCAAAGTGAGCGAGAGAGGCGGGGCCAGGCCCGGGAATGAATGTCAGATGGTAAATTAATGGTAATGTGACGGACAGAGACATGTTGTGGATATCGCCATCCTACCCACCCCCCAGCTGCGCTCACCAGCCCCCCCCCCCCCTCCTCCTCCTGGGGGGCGGCCGGGCGCTTACGCCGGGGCCGGGCCGGGTGTGGTGTGGCAGCTGCTTGGCAGGTGACGTGAGGCGAGACAGGACCCCCCTCCCCGCCCCCTCCCGCGCCCCGAGCCAGCCCCCGGCCTAAACGTGACCCGCCCATAATCCCCCTCCCCACCACCACCACCACCACTCCCAAGCACAGAGCCGCCTGCGTGGTTTGGGAAAGTGATTTTTCTCACGCGAGGCAAGGCGTGGCCCGACAAATTTAATACTTAATCATTCAATTAAGAATTTCCGTGTAGAGGCCTCTGGCTCCGGCCGGCACTGGCCTCGCCAGCTCTCTCTCTCTCTCTCTCTCTCTCTCTCTCTCTCTCTCTCTCTCTCTCTCTCTCTCTCTCTCTCTCTCTCTCTCTCTTATTTTTGTTCTCCAACGTCCTCCTCAGCCACAAGGGCGCGCTGCGTGTGAGCCATGCGTAAACGTTAAGGAAAGCGGGGCCGCAAAGGTTGCAATCTTTTCCCCTTCTCCACTCTAGAGCGGCCTGTATGGCAGTGCGGGACAACAAAAGCAGCTGGGGGGAGGGGGAAGGGGGGGAGGGGGGAGGGGGGGGAGGGGGGGGCAGCGCATACACAAGAGTAAGCCGCGCGCTCGGAATATGCAATGTATTGGTAGCTCCGCAGCGCAGAGCCAGGGCGCACCTGATACTCGAGACACCCCATCTCCTCGCTACCCCTAACCCCGCCCCGCCCCTCCCCGCCCCGCCCCGCCCCGCCGCGCACGAATAGCTTATACCCGTATCGATGCCTCCTGATCCGACACACGCCCGCGAGAATATAAGGCAGTGCCAGGGGCGGCGGGCCGGGCATGGCCGAGGGAGGGGGGCAGGGGGGAGAGAAAGAAGAGACCGGAGGAAAAGATTTGAGCGCAAACAGAAGTGGACGTGCCGGCCATACCGGGCAGCCGGCGCCCCGCCCCGCCCCGCCCCGCCCCGCCACGTGCCACCCCGCCCCGGGCGGCCGGGATGCTACTCGTCACGGAACTTCGTCCGACGTATTTGCATTTCAGATGCGGCCCAGCTCGGCCTGCAGGCAGCCCCTGTTTATGTATCAACTCGACTGTCGCACCTCCTCTCCTCCCGGTGTGGACTGACAGGCAGATGAGGATGAGTGGCTGCATGGCTGGGGACACGAGCGACTTGACTCGCGTTATTTTTAAAAAATTTTTTTTTTTTATTGTTTCTCCGATTGGCGAATTAATCTGCACGGATAATAAAACCGCGGAGCGGCGCCCTCTTCACTGGATAACAACGCGCCGGGCCGCCGTCACGATAAATTAAACGCAAGGGTTAAATCCGGTCCAAAAGACCCCCACCGCACCCCGCCGCACCCCACCCCACCCCACCGCACCCCACCCCACCCCACCCCCGGCCCAGCACACTCATGCGTTAGCGTTTGATGAGCGCTGCTCGCCATTTCATTAGTACGGGGCGGGGCGGGGCGGGGCGAAGCGGGGCAGGGCGGGGCGGGGCCGGGCCGGGTGGGGTGTGGCGGGGCGGGGCGGGGCGAAGCGGGGGGCGCTCCGGTCAGCGACAGAAAAGACAAATTGCATGTTGCACATTGGGAAAGGCTCAATCGGCGGGCATAATTAACAAGTTGTGCGGTGGGATGTGCGCGGTGCGGCGCGGTGCGGCGCGGTGCGGCGCGTTGCGGTGCGGCGCGGTGCGGTGCGGTGCGGTGCGGTGCGGTGCGGCGCGGTGCGACCTGCGGGACACTATCGGGGATAAACCTACTAGTGCGTGGCGGTGATGGCGACAGCCAAGCGAAATAAAACAGAGAGCGATTATCCAGCACACCATCACACGCCATAAACAACACGCTAACTGTGTTTGTATGTTTTTGTGCAAACGTTTGTGCAAAGTTAAACCTACGTTTCATTTTGGACAAATTTGTGCGCAAAAATGCATAATTTCGTACACATGTATGCACAATAGTGTTCAAATCAACGCACGAATCTGTGCAAAAAATTTGATTGCTTAACTTTGTACAAATAAAAGATACAAATTCAGTTAGTGTGAAGGGCGTTCTGGCTAAGTGGGGTAATTTGTTCAGCACTTTAGTTTTAGCTAAGAGGGCTGATTTGTTTAGCACCGGTACATATTTTCTGCCTGTACAGTTGTCTATTAGCTACACAGTATGCCACTTATCTGTTCAACTTTGTCACGGAAGCTAAATTAGCCGGTTAATAAGTCGATTAGCGCTACTATATTTTTTTTCTTATTATACGTATCGTAAAAATATAAAATTAATAAAAATTGTAAATTTACAAGCACTGTACGTATTGAACAAAACATGTACTTTGGCAGTGTAACGCATGTTATGCGTTATGACGTAGTAACGCAGCACGCGCGGGAAACTAACGCTCGGGCCGAAAGAGCACGGAGCGTAAAGTGCGAGGAGTGACGGGGACAGGGAGGGCAGCCCTCTGCGCAGCCCGGGCCCAACTGTACGGCACCGCGCCGGCCATAATATTTAGGCTAGAGGCGGGCGAGGGCCTCCGCTCTGGGGGCGGGCCGGGGCGGGCTGGGGGCGGGCCGGGGGCGGCCGGGGGCGGGCCGGGGGCGGGCCGGGGGCGGGCCAGCCCCCGACACTCATAAATCTGAGACCTTCCGGCCCTTTACTAGTGTCCATCAGATGCACCCTTCCACGACCGACCACATACACGCGCGCACGCACGCACACACACACACACACACACACACACACACACACACACACACACACACACACACACACACACACACACACACACACACACACACACACACTAGCGCGCGCAGGACTACGGCTGCCGCGTTATTCAGCCGGCCTGGTGGGCTCCGCTACGACCCGGATCCTTACCCAGCACGGTCCCGGGCCGGGCCGGACCAGGCCAGGCGTGCCGAACAACCCTTCACCGCCAGAAGGAGGCCCCCGCCCCACTACACCCCGCCCCGCCCCGCCCCGCCCCGCCCCACCCCGCCCCGCCTTCAGGAGCACCGAGGTGCTGAGGCGCGCCGGTCCCGGAGATGAGCAGAACGCCCTTGCATTTACCGTTCTCACTTGTTTGAGTCACCGCGACGTGAGCCACCTCGCAGCCACCTCGTGAGCCACCTCGTGAGCCACCTCGTGAGCCACCTCGTGAGCCACCTCGTGAACCACCTCGTGAGCCACCTCGTGAGCCACCTCGTGAGCCACCTCGTGAGCCACCTCGTGAGCCACCTCGTGAGCCACCTCGTGAGCCACCTCGTGAGCCACCTCGTGAGCCACCTCGTGAGCCACCTCGTGAGCCACCTCGTGAGCCACCTCGTGAGCCACCTCGTGAGCCACCTCGTGAGCCACCTCGTGAGCCACCTCGTGAGCCACCTCGTGAGCCACCTCGTGAGCCACCTCGTGAGCCACCTCGTGAGCCACCTCGTGAGCCACCTCGTGAGCCACCTCGTGAGCCACCTCGTGAGCCACCTCGTGAGCCACCTCGTGAGCCACCTCGTGAGCCACCTCGTGAGCCACCCGAGTCACGAACAACGAGTAATAATTGCAACAACGATTTAGAAACAGCAAAAACAAAAACAAAAAAAACTTTTAAAAATTTCAGTTACTTTTACTGTAAGCTAAGGTGAACCCTGCAGCACTGTAGCTTACGGCGAATTTTCACCGTGAATGTCACTGTAAGCTACGAAGAATGAGGGCGCATCACCGTACCTACAGTGACATTCACCGTAGCTTAATTACGGTGAAAATTCACTGTAAGTACTGCAGGGTTCAGCGTAGCTTACAGTGAAAATCACCGTAAGCTTTTATTAGTGCATGTGGGGAGCGCGCTGTCACACAGAAAATATGACACTTTGAAAGCCGGTGGCACTCGAGCCGTCCGCCACTCTGCGCGCCGCGCCCCGCCCCGCCCCGCCACGCCCCGCCCGCACCGAGGTGGAGTCCCTCGGCACCGCGGTTAGATGTCTCCCCCCTGCCCTCTCCGATCCCCGCGCCACCGGCAGGGCCCGGCCCACCCGAGAGGAGAAGTGGGTATCATCCCTTCTGAAATATGAACCGATCGCTGGCCGTGCCACAGTGGCTGCGCGCTCTGCGGGGCGGGGCGGGCGGGCGGAGACCAGACCGCTACCCGAATCTAGGGCGGGGCGGGGCGGGGCGGGGCGGGGCGGCCAAGTGGCTGCAGCGCAGCTAAGCCAGCGGCAGGGTGGGGCGGGGCGGGGCGAGGTGGGGCGAGGCGGGGCGGGGCGGGGCGGGGCGGGGCGAGGCGGGGCGGGGCGGGGCGGGGCGGGGCGGGGCGGGGCGGGGCGGGCCGTAAACAGGCGGGCGTGTCTCTCATCTGCTCAAACACCAAACTTTACGCCTTACTCAGGAGGCCCGTCTCGTCGGAAAATTAAAATTCCTCGTGCGTAGCCCTGCGCTGACCGCGACCCGCCCGCTCTCGATATTGCTTTGGTCGCTTCGTCAAAGGACCCCGTCCCGCCCCGTCCCGCCCCGTCCCGCCCCGCCCCACCCCGTCCCGCCCCGCCAGCAGGCTGACCCGACTTCAGCGGCGTTTTCTCGGGCAGTTTGCAAATAAGCGGGCTGCAAATCACCGAGTCAGAGAGAAGGGCCGCGCTGCCCCGCCCCGCCCCCGTAGGGACGGACCGTCTCGTGTGGTCGCTGGACTGGGGCTTGGGGCGGAGCGGGGTGCGGGACTGACCAGCGGACCAGCCCCCGCCCCCAACCCACACCTCCCGCTGGAATGCCCGGCATGAGACAGAACACAGGACTCTAAGGGGATGACCACGCCGGCCCGCCCCGCCCCGCCCCGCCCCGCCCCGCCATCAGCGCCCTGACCGAGGCATGCTCTCTACACGAGTGACGCTTCCTGCCAGGCCGGAAGCCAAAACAGCGCGCCGGCGGCGGGTGCCGGAGGGAGAGAGCGAGTGAGAGCGAGAGAGAGCGAGAGAGAGCGAGAGAGAGAGCGAGAGAGAGAGCGAGAGAGAGCGAGAGAGAGCGAGAGAGAGCGAGAGAGAGCGAGAGAGAGCGAGAGAGAGCGAGAGAGCAAGAGCGAGAGAGAGGGAGAGAGAGCGAGAGAGAGCGAGAGAGAGCGAGAGAGAGCGAGAGAGAGCGGGAGAGCGAGACAGCAAGAGCGACGGCCAGTGGGAGAGGCGAAAGGTCAGAGAGACGAGGGGGGAGGGGGGCTCTCCAAGACTATGGATGAGGCCAAGAAGGGGGCGGGGGTCAAGCGGCCACCCAAAGGGGCCGTCAGAGCGCCGGGCCGGGCCGCCGGGCTACCAGACACAGGCAGGCACAATGGACGTACCGCGCCGCCTGGCGCCTGACGCGCCCTGGTGTCCCCCCCCCCCCTCCCCTCCCCTTCCCCCTCCCCTTCCCCCTCCCCTCCCCGGCACGGCTACCTGCCGTGACATTACGCGCCGCGGTCAAAGGCGGGCGTTGGCGGACCGCGAGGGCCGAGGGCCGCGCCGCGGTGCAGTGATTGCGGCAGCGCGGGGCGGGGGCCCGAGAGTTTTAATGAACCTGGGAACAGCGCGGGAGGCGCGGGGGGCGCGGGGGGCGCAGGGGCGCAGGGGCGCGAGGGCCGTGGGGGGCGCGGGGGCGCGGGGGGCGCGGGTGTGTATCGCACGGTGACTCGACTCGAATCACTGACCGGACAGGACCGCCAAAGGCTATGTTTAAGAGAGCATGAGCAGGCTAGCTCTCTCCCTTTCTCTCTCTCGCACTCCCGTCCCGCACCCCCGCACCGGAATTACGGGCAAGTAAGCAGCCCAAAGGGTCTTTCACTACACCGGAAAAACAAAGGTGCTAAGCAACACCTTTCCTGGGGCGCTAAAATCGAGTGCTAAGTTTAGTGCCTTTCCTGGGGCAATAAATCTTAGTGCCTTTGCAAAGGCACTAAATTTGTACGGAGTACATGCAGCTGGTCAGCTAAAGGTGCTAAGTCCTACCTTTAAAAGGCACTAAAAAAATTTAGTGCCTTTCCTGGGGCACTAAATCTTAGTGCCTTTCCAAAGGCACTAAATTTTGTTAGTGCCTTTTAAAGGTAGGACTTAGCACTTTATAGCTATAAAGTCAAGTGTACACAAATGTTTCTGCTTTCTTCATTTTTACTGATTTTTTCCTGATATTTACTTATTTTTTCCTTATATTTTTTAAAGGATGTACACTGATTTTTTTTTGAGTGAAGGACCCCTCGAAGCAGCCCTGCGTACGGTTATTATTTTTTTCCTGTTTCACCCGGTATACCGAGAAAAACCAAGTGACGCCCAGCCCCCCCCCCCCCCAAAAAAAAAAATGTCCATTTACCATGTTTTTGTTTAATTTAATTTCAACTATCGCGTCGAAAGTAAACGTTTTGGCTAGGTACACAAGCTTGGCGTCAGCATGCCTGGCCGCTTGTTTTCCAGTGCAGCGGCGCGGCGTGGGGGCCTTTGTGTGCTCGGGACAGCAGCGAGTGGCGGGGCGGGGCGGGGCGGGGCGGGGCGGGGCGAGGCGGGGCGGGGCGGGGCGGGGCGAGGCGAGGCGAGGCGGGCGGGGCATTTCATTGGCCCAATGGCAGACCAGACGTCGAGTTCCTAACGATGGGGTCTGAACCGAAGGGGGTTCGCGTCCAATTTGGCCCGGGGTGGAATCGTAATGACACGCCGTGCCGTGCGCCGTGTAGCGCCAGCGCGGCCCAAATTGGGAGAAAAGTGATGCAATTTCGTCCCGCACGGATTTAGGTACGGGCGCTCGCTTGGGCGCTTGCTGCGCGGAGAGAGAGCGGGGAGTCCCCCCCACCCCCCCCCCACCCCAATTCTCTACGCCCCGAAGCGCTTTTCGCATTTTTATCTCCGAAAGAGGCGGGTATAAATACATCTCCCCGGCATATCACCCCTCATCATCGATTCCCGTATACGTTCAGGGCGCCGGTACTTCCCTACAGCCACGGCCGGTACGTACACATGGGGAAAAATAAATAGACACACGGCAACTACCAGACCCCCCCCCCTTCTCCCCACCCCCTGTTTTATTGCTCTCCATATTTTCGTGAATACAGCCCTCTACTGCTCTCCCCTGCCACCGTTTCCCGAGCTTAGCAGTCGGGACGGAATCAGCCACAAATCCCCCGCCGTCCTAGTCGCGTCTCTAGTCCTGCGGAGGAACGTAACGTCGCCGCAGATGCAAGGGGCGGAGCGCGGGGGCCCGGGGGGCGGCGGGGACCGTGGGGGCCGCGGGGGCCGTGGGGGCGGCGGGGGCGGCGGGGGCCGGGGGCCGTGGGCCGCGGGGCCACGGGGAGGTGGGGTCGTGGGGGCGGCGGGGGCAGCGGGGGCGGTGGGGCGGCGGGGGCGGCGGGGCGGTGGGGGCCGCGGGGGCCGTGGGGGCCCGTGGGGGCGGCGGGGGCGGCGGGGGCGGCGGGGGCAGCGGGGACGGTGGGGGCGGCGGGGGCACACCTGAGCCCGCGCATCCCTCCCACGACACGTCACCCAGTGTATCCTTAAGCCCCTAGCTCTCTACCGAGAGTGCAGCGAGGCCTAGCACGCGCACGGGAGGTGACGTGACGCGGGAGCCAACAGGGGGGCGCCTGGCTTTCAGGCCTCCGGCCATGCACTAGTTCAGATATTTTTTTCCTTCAAAAACTACAAAATGCATTCGGACAGAGCTTAATTGGCTGAGCTAAATTGAAATTGAAATTTAATTTTTTGAACTTTAAACGCTCAGCCCTGTCAGAAAGCGCCAAGCGGAGATCGACGGGAAGACGGCATGAAGTGAGGCGCCAGGCGTGAGACGTGGGATGAGAGATGTCGACAGGCTTGCCAACCACCAACGCAAAACCACCAATTGAAAACCGGTGTTTTAGCTTCCAGCTATAGCGCGCCGCAGGCCAAGGTAGACGTACTTTTAGCTCAGCCTCACACGGTTTTACCGTGCGTCTACCTTGTATCAACATTGAGAAATCAAGACACACTGCAGCCGATCTCAAGAACACGCCTCTTTCGATGCAGACAGGGCGGGGCGCGGGAGGCGGGGCGCAGGGCGGGGCGCGGGGCGCGGGAGGCGGGGCGCAGGGCGGGGCGCGGGGCGCGGGGCGCGGGGCGGGGCGCGGGGCGGGGCGCGCTAGGAGGCAACATGTTCTTGCTGTCTGGCGCTGCGCTGCGCCCCCGGAAACCTCTCTCACGCCTGCAGTTTTCAGGCGCTCAGGTCACGTGTGGCCGCACGTCTGGCCCGCAGCAGCATAGGCCGCTGCAGAGCCACCCCACCCCGCCCCGCCCCGCCCCGCCCCGCCCCGCCCCGCCCCGCCATGCGCCGTATTGGCGCGTGCCGAGGTTACGAAAAGGAGATGGACTTAAAGAGGACGATACCTAGTTCTGATTAAGCTGTTTAAAGCGCGAGCAAGAGAGACACGGGCCACAGGCGAGACGTTTTTTCTACAAGGTCATATGTTCTATTATTTACCCATCTATCCATCCATCGAGTTTATATCCCATCCCCTCACTCACTCACCCATCCATCTACCCATCTACCTCTCTTCCTCCCTAGATCAGCGCAGTTACGCTGCCGCGCCGCCCGTATAGCCTCTTGACGGGCCGTTAGGGTCGGATCAGCCGCCGGGGCGGGCGGGGCCGAGGTGAAGGACCCCCTGGTCCTGGTCACTGACACGGCGCCAGCCGGAGAAGTATATAATCCCGGACCCGTCCTCGTCGCACTCAGTCAATCCGACATTTCTCTTCCTGCACCGCAGCGCAGTGGTCGCAGCAGGCGGCGGTAACCAAACAGACCCGCCCCGCCCCGCCCCGCCCCGCCGGAGGGCCGTATTAATGGGCTGCACAAAGACACCCCGCCGCCTGCATACGCCCCGCCGCGCCCCGCCCCGCCCCGCCCCGCCCCACCCCGGGGGGAGAGCAGTGCAGTGGGGTGAGGGGGAATAGAGAAGCAGGCGCACACCCGACTTAATCGCCGTGCGTTTGACAAACGGCAGGCAGCCCCATTTGCATAGCGCGCCCATAAAAATCAAAAACTTATTCTTTTCCTTTTGTGTTATGGATGGAGCCCTCCCTGCCTGGGCGGCGGCAGCGGCGGCGGGGACGGAGGAGGGAGGAGGGAGGAGGGAGGAGGGACGAGGGAGGAGGGAGGAGGGAGGAGGGAGGAGGGAGGAGGGGGCGGCGCGGAGCGGTGCTCCACTTGTGCCAGGTCAGGCTCCATCACGGTGGAGACGCTCACCGAGACAGGGGGGGGGGCGGAGCTTTCCACTGCGCTGGAAAAATTGAGTGCGTGGTCAGTGGGGCAGATTGGGGTTGGAGGCGGGAGGGAGGGAGGGATGCGCCGGGGCGGGCGCTTCTGTGTCTGGCCAGGCCGGCTAGAGAGAGAGAGAGAGAGAGAGAGAGAGAGAGAGAGAGAGAGAGAGAGAGAGAGAGAGAGAGAGAGAGAGAGAGAGAGAGAGAGACAGACAGACATACAGACAGACAGACAGACAGACAGACAGACAGAGGGGGGGGGGGTCAGAGAATACGGGAAGCGCTTATACGCGTAATCATAGTTAATGCTCTTTGAAACCGTATATTTCTCCCTCATCCATTTTCAGAAGAAGAGGGTGTGAGGTCGGACGTTGCGACAGGATTTCGTGAAGGAAAATAAATTTTGGTTGATAGAGTGCTGGGTGACTGCAGTGCAAACTCACAGACGGACAGACAGACAGACAGACAGACAGAAAACTGCAAAACAAACTTCCGGGCGTCCAGAGTTGTGTCACATGAGCAGGGTCCCACCCAGCGTCACACACAACAGTGGCGCTGCGGCAGGAGGGGCTCCGCACGGCAGCGCGGCCTGCAGTGGGAACCCAGTGTGCGCATAGAAGTGTCCGTACACTAGTGTAGTATGTGTGAATTCCTATTCATGCACTTGTCCCATTTCGTGTAGGAAATTGATACACCCTAACTATATTCGCATGTTTTCGTGCAAAGGTTTGTGCAAAGTTAAACCTACACATCTTTTCCCACAAATTTATGCGAAAAACGGCATGAATTTGTACAAATGCAAGTACAAAATCGTTCAAATCACCGCACAAATTCGTGTGAAAAATTTGATTGTTTAACTTTGTACATGTACATGTAAAGATACAAATCCTGTTAGTGTGTACTTTTCCTTAGTTCAAGTGCGTGAATGGAAATCCACACACCTACACGTGTGCGACATTCACAGACTTAAATTTCCCGCGTGAGCCGCGGGCTGACCCGGGCTGGCTAGAGTCCTAGACTAGGACTCTAACTCGGGCCAGCCGCACTATTAGAGGGGGAAGTGTTCTCCGTCGTCCGGGGACGCTGGGACGCTGGCGTGGAGACACGACAAGAAGGGAGATTTCGGAAGGCGGAGCGAGTGAGAGAGAGAGAGGGGGAGGGGGGGCGGTGAGGAGGGGACGGAAAAGGAAGGAATCGTAAAGTTCACAAGTAGGTGGGGAGCGTCGAGGGCAGCACTCACTAACTGTATTTGTATCTTTTATTTGTACAAAGTTAAACAATCAAATTTTTCACACAAATTTGTGCGGTGATTTGAACGATTTTGTACATACATTTGTACACATTTATGCAGTTTTTCGCATAAATTTGTGTGAAAAGATATGTAGGTTTAACTTTGCACGAACGTTTGCACAAAAACATACAAATACAGTTAGGGTGCAGGGAGCGGCGCAGGGATCCCCGGCCGGGCCAGGTCGCCGCTCTAGGAGGAGGATGGCGTCTCTCTCTCTCTCTCTCCCTCTCTCGCTCACACACTCCATGACTCTCTCCCGCTCTCGTGCTGCATCCCCCCCCCTCCCCGCCCCGCCTCACTATGAGTACTTCAAAGTGCTGAATGGAGCGCAGCAGACGCCCGCTCTCTACTACGTACCCGCACCGCACCACGCAGCGCAAGCGCACGCCCGTTTACTGATTTATTTACCACGCGAGTCCTTCACTCCAGACTCCAAGCAGCGCGCGGAGCGCGGAGCAAAGCCACAGAGCGCGCTAAAGGCAAACCCCCGCCCCGCCCCGCCCCGCCCCGCCCCACCGCACGGTACGGCACGGGCTCATCGAATAAATATCGCAACACAAGTAGTTGAACGGAGTGGTACTACACAAGTGCGGCCGCGCCGTGCCGTGCCGTACCATCGCTTCCACCCATCACCCACCCGCCCCGCCCCGCCCCGCCCCGCCCCGCCCCGCCCCGTCCCGTCCCGACGCGGCAGGTGTGTGGAGCGGCTGTCGTCATCACCAGCGGTGCGAACTTTGCCAGCGGCAGCATCAGGCAGAGATGTGTGCGATGAAACCCGTCCAAAGTGAACGCTCCGCGCACACACGCGCGGGCTTCGCTTCGCCATCTTCATCGGGCCGGGCCCGGCTCCCATCCCAACTTTGAGCCGCCTGGGAGTTGCTTACCTGTGCGCCCGAGCAGCAGGCCGGCGCGGGGCGGGGCGGGGCGGCCTGATCCACCGGGAATCCCTGCAACACACAGACGCGGCGGATTAGAACAGAACCGAGTGCGGCATGCTGGAAAGACTAACGGGGACATGCGTCACGTTGTCACGTTTCTTGCTGCACTCTCAGGAGAAAACGTTTCTTGCTGCACTCTCAGGAGAAAACGTTTCTTGCTGCACTCTCAGGAGAAAACGTTTCTTGCTGCACTCTCAGGAGAAAACGTTTCTTGCTGCACTCTCAGGAGAAAACGTTTCTTGCTGCACTCTCAGGAGAAAACGTTTCTTGCTGCACTCTCAGGAGAAAACGTTTCTTGATGCACTCTCAGGAGAAAACGTTTCTTGATGCACTCTCTGTGTGATGCCCCTATCCTTTTGCAAGGAACCTTCTCTCCAGAGAGTGCATGACACATGTCACACTTGTTTTTCCCGAGGGGGCCAGCACTTCTGTAATCCTGTATACAGGTTACCCTGTACACACTACACTGTTAAAACCTTACAAAGCAATGCTTTGCAATTACAAACAAAATGCTTCGCAAATGCGAAGGATTTGGCTGCTTTGTAATACAAAGCATTTTGTCTGTATTGCGAAGCTTTTGCTTTCTAGCTTGCGAAGCATTTGCTTCGTAGCTTGCGAAGCATTTGCGAAATGCTTTGTAATACAAAGCATCCAAATGCTTTGCAACCTTACAAACCATTTTGTTTGTAGGGATTTAACAGTGTAAATCCTTATGCACTTTGTTGTGCATAAGCCTTGCAGGATTTTACGCAACCATAACTATGCACAACTTTTTGTGCATAACTATGCTTAACTCCGTCCCTTATGCACCAATTTGTGCATAATTATGCACAATGTGTGCATAGTTATGCATAAAAATTTGTGCATAACTATGGTTGTATAAAATCGTGCATAACGATGCCAAAATCATGCATAAGGGTTTAGTGTGTAATCCACGTGTCATCTCACTGTAATCCCTCGTCAAAATGCACAAAATATGGAAAATATCCTAAAGTTCTACGATTTACCACCTAAAATCAGGTATGTAATCACGTGTAATCCGTGTAATCGTGTAATCCTGTGTACGTCGGTAAACAGAGTGGTGGCCCCCTCGGTTTTTCCAGTGGGTGTCCGGAAGAGGGAATACGATGACGACGGTGACGGCCCATTCGAGGGGGCGCAGCGAAATCGACATATCATTCTCGCGTGCGCCGAGGCAAAAAGTTAGTTCCGCAATGGAAAAAAAAAAGTCTTTCCCGCACCACCGCTGTCCGCGTTCCTTCCTTGCACCTCTCCTCTCCCTGCCAGCGCGCCCCGACAGACGACAGTCGGATTCGTGTTTCTATAGCCGCACAAAACGTGTCCGCATCCTCGCCAGTGGAACCCATTAGTGCACGCGCCATGCCAGCCGTCGGAGCCGCGGGAGAGGGAATCTCGCGACACGTCGATGATTGCAGAAGCACAAATATTCAGAACTTTTCTTTTTCTGAATGGCGAGGTGTACGTTTGTGTTTCCCCCGGCTCGGTCGCTCAGACTGAGGTTTCCAGTGCAGTTTCGATGGAGCACAGCAGCCCAGCCCCCGGCCCGACCCGACCCGACCCGGCCCGGCGCGTCGTGATGCTACAATGTAGTTGCGCCACTAAAGCGCTGATAGCCCGGCCCGGCCCGGGCAGCGGAGCGGGACCACGGCACACGGCTTTGGTCGCGGCAGTTTTCCGCCGTCCTAATGTCAGCGCGGCTAGGGCGGCTAGATAGCTCCGGCCAGCGTGAGTGAGAATGGACTGCGGGTAGGGGGGGGGAAGGGGGGCCGTATCCTGGACCACAAGCTGACCGAAGCACGACGTGCGCAGGCGTACCAACCACCGCTGCGCAAAGCTTACCCTTCCTGCTGCAGTCGACCGGCAGAGTGCGTCCCCCGGCCGGGCCGGCCGGGACACAGCACAGGAACAAGCACTGACAAGAAATGCAAGCCGACCTCTGGTAAAATTGTCTTCTCTTACACTGTGAAAAATATCTTCGTAAATTTACAACATATTTTGTTATCACGATTTTCAAAATATGTTGTAAATTTACGACAGCCCATTCTTGCTCGTCAATGAATTCAAAGTCGATACAAAGTAATTGTAATTTTACAATTTCAAGTTGTGACTTTACAACATTTATCATGGAAAATTTTCCTGTACCCTTTACAAGTATTTTTCACAGTGTAATCATCCACATTTTGAACTTTCTAAAGATGAAATAAAGATAGAATGGGGCCGTATAGCCTTTGAATCACGGGTTCACTGCACTGTAAGAAAATGTCGTACAGGGTACGGGAAAATTTTCCATGGAAGATGTCGTACAATGACAATCCTAGATTGTACAAGCACTGCGTATCGACTTGGAATCGAATGACGATCAAGAGTGGGAGGTTGGACATATACGACTCATTTTGTAAACGGTAAATTACAAAAAATATCGTACATGTACGGAAATATTTTTCACAGTGTGTAGCTTACGGCGAAAATCACAGGGTGATTCTGCCAGTGTATTTATTAATTAAGTTGATAAACACAAAAACTCGTTGAAGCCTCGCTCGCGAGCCGGAAGCTAAGCTCTACCGCGCGAGGAAGTGGTCCTCCCGTTCTCTCTCTGTTACTCCTCCGCAATCTCCGCTCGCCGCTGCCCGTGTCACTCCCTCCGCTGCTCCGCACGACGACATCCCCCCCCCCCGCACAAAAGGAACTCATTAAGAGGCCCTGCAGGCCCCGCCCCGCCCCGCCCCACCCCGCCCCGCCCCCACCGGCACAGCAAACTTTGAAGTTGAGGCGGCGGAGAGGCCGCATGTTACGGCGACGACGGCTCGCGCGCGGACACTTGCAGGGCGGGGGCGGCGGGGGAACGGCGCGGGGGCGGCGCGGGGGCGGCGCGGGGGCGGCTGCACGCCCGCGACGCGGATGTAGCGGAGGTGCCGCGGCCCCGTGACCCCCGTCGCCCTTCCTGCCCGAGCAAAGTGCCGCGGGGCGGGGCGGGGCGGGGTGGGGCGAGGCGGGGCAGGGCGGGGCGGGGCGCGAGAATGTCAAACGCTCCTAACATACATACCAGGTCCCAGCAGGCAGGCCGGGGCCGCACCCCTTTTATCTTGTGCCGGGGCCTGCTCGGGTCTGCTTCATCCTGTGACAGGACATTGTGCGCACGACACCCGCCCCGAGCGCGTGTAGCCCCTCCCTCCCTCCCTCCCTCCCTCCCTCCCTCCCTCCCTCCCTCCCTCCCTCCCTCTACCCCGGGACTAAGCGAACAGATCGCGCTCCGCTCCTCAGCACTTTACTTGGCCGCGTCGCGTCCGCCTGTGGCTCGTCCTCGTCGTGTCACGCCGGCCGGACCTGCTCAATAATGGGGACTCGACTGCCGTCGGGCCGGTATCAGAGTGGCGGGGCGGGGCGGGGCGGGGCGGGGCGGGGCGGGGCGGGGCGGGGCGGGGCACGCCACGGCCTCCAGGAAAAGTTTGGCAGCCAAAGAGAACGGGCCCACGGGCCCTGCGGCAGGCTGCCAGCTTGGTCTGTCCGTCCGACGGTGGTTTATCGGGCCTCTCCTCCGAGCTGCTCGGGGGCTCTGATCGCCACAAGTTGGGGCGTGGCGTGGCATGGCATGGCGGGGCGGGGCGTGGCGTGGCGTGGCCAGGCGGCGCGACCGAGAAGGAAACGGATTGAAAAGTTGTTTGGCGTCTCCGGCCTGCCGACGCTGATCCCACGGGGTGTGGCGGGCGCAGGGCGTTTCCGGCTGGACTGAACGCCAGCCTACTGACCCCGTGGTACAGAAAAAGGTCGGACGCAGACTGGAAACCAAAGAGTGTGAACGTCGCACACTTGAAGGTGTGCGAGGATTCATTCGTACACTTAGCCACTCAAACGTGTGAATTTTTCGAAGAAATTCTCACGTTTGAGGGACCAGATGTACGAATGAATCCTCGCACACCTACAAGTGTGCGACAGTCACACCCTTGGGTTTCCAGTGCAGTGGCGTCACTACGATGACTGATTTCACGTCTCTAACATCACTCAAAGCGTGGAGTTAAGGCGTACACCACAGTAAAGCAATACCTGAATTTTGAAGGAAAAAGGGAAGAACTTTAAGAAGCTTTCTTCATTTGAAGAAATCACCTCAAATAAAAGTGAGGAAATTTTCCACATTTTTTAAAATCTTAAAAACCTGAGGACTTTTCCTTGAATAAACGGAGCTCCTCAAAGAGTTCCCCTCTTTCCTCACAAAATCAGTCATTAATTTTAACGTGTCACCATCGCTACGCTAGTGAATCTCGATTCCCGTTCAGGGCACGGGAATACGGCGGGAGTGCTGCTGCAAGAGTGGGGGACGGTAACGAGGGGCTCGGGGGAAAAATGGTGTGGGCGGAGAAAGTGCTCTACACCTCTTAATTAATCAGCCCTCTTTGCGCGTTTCCGGGGACTTAAACCGTAGAAGCGGTTGGGAATTCCTTATTTGAAAGTTTCAATCTCGCCAAAGCGGCTGCGTCTGCCCCTCCACCCGCCCCCGCCGCGCCGCCCCGCCCCCGCCCCGCCCCCGCCCCTCCTCCGCCCACGCTGCGCGCCGACTCCATTAGACACCGGGCCACTCCAGAGGTCCACTGGAGCGGGCTCCAGCTGGAGAGGTAAAACAACTGGATAATTTGGAGCCCGGACATATTTCAAGAGGCCTTGTTCTTCCTCGAGAGCGGTTTATGAAGCGAGAGCCGCCGAGGAGTGGCAATAAAAACCCGGCGGGGGCAAAGAATAAATATAAAAGACAGACTGCGCGCCGGTGGGTGTTTCTCTAAGTTGAGTTGTGTGTCCCACGGGCACGCCGGCCGGCCGGACGCACCGCACCGAGCTCACTGACTGACCCGGGACGCAGAGAGGAGCGCGACGTCGGCGTCGGCGACCAGGCCGGGCGGGGCGGGGCGGGGCGGGGCGGGGCGGGGCGGGGCGGGGCGGGGCGGGGCGGGGCGGGGGGGGGCGGGGCGGGGCGCCGGGCGCCGCGCTCAGCGCCGCAGGGGCCGCACCGCACACAAAATGGAGAGAGGGGCCTCCCGGAAAGCTAGCCGCGCGCCGAGTCTTGTCTCCTCGGGGCCGCGGCGACGAGCCGTCGTTTAAACAGCGTCATTGCGGGAATTAACAATTCGTATCGCTGAGCCGAAACGCGGAGAGCCCCTGTTGTACTGCTCCAGCCCAGCCCGCCCCGCCCCGCCCCGCCCCGCCCCGCCCCGCCCCGCCCCGCCCGCAGGCACCTTCCGCACGGCTACGCATTCGTTTCTGCGGAATAAACGAATCTCCCCGGCGGCAGAGCCACCCCGCCCCGCCCCGCCTCGCCTCGCCCCGCCTCGCCCCATCGGACCGAGATTTACAGCGACGCATGCGTGAAAAAGACGCCGTATATCACGTTTTATTGCCGCATCCCAACCGCCAATTGTCATCATTTCCGCGAGCGACGGGTGAAAATAGAGAAGCGCCACCTCCGAAAGAAACGCGGTGTGGGCGGCTCGGGAAGGAGTGGGGGGAGGGGGGAGGAGGGGGGGTTGCAGTGGACAGGACGGCTCTTCGACTCGCATGACGGGCGCGGACAAAGAGGAGGGGGGGGCGGGGTCTACTCCCCTGGGAGGGGCCAAGCGCTTCTTGTGGCACCAGCTGACCCGCAGCTCCCCCCGCCCCCCCTCTCCAGTCCGCCCACCGCCCAAATATTATGGCGCGCGCACCGGGGGGTTTCTTTTGGCCGCTGCAAAATTGTTACCGCACATACAAAGTTATTCTTTCTGCTGCGAGGCGAAAACTTTGGGGGTCTGTCTAAGATTGATTCTTTTTTTCTTCCTTTTAATCTGTACGCTGCTTTGAGACCGTCCTCCTCTCCCGCACATCTCAGGGGGCAGCGGGGGGCGGGGGTGGGACTCGGAGACGAGGAGGAAGGAGGATAACGAAACCCCCTGGCAGACGGCATGAGCAGGGGCCCGACACCGCTCACTCTCTCTCTCTCTCTTTCTCTCTCTGGGAGGCCTAAACGCCCTAATCTAGTGACGTGGGTCAGCTGCCACCCCTCCCCACACACACACGAACACACACAAACAGAAGAGCCAGTCATTAAGGCCGACCACGGGCAGGCCGGCACGGCACGGCACGGCACGGCAGGGACTGGCCACCCCCACTGTACATCCTATCAGTCTTTTGTCCCGGGCGGGACGCGACGCGGCACTGCAGTAATAGAGCTTTTACAAAACACAACAGTATGCTGGGGGGGCCTCTGCGGCCCTTATTCCATCAGCGCCATGAAGCCGTGCCCGACTGGACCCTGGACCGGGTGCGTAGTGCGTATCCGTGTCCACCCCGTGATTCGGTACACTGGGAAAACACATGTTTAGTTCTGCACATCAATTGATGTTTAGTTTCAAATGTGCAAAAACTAAACACTTGCCAGTGCACCCAGAAAAATCCTATCTCGTTCCAAGTTCATTTTGTACTCGGGTTTGCCAAAGAATTTTTTTTACTTGGATCAAGGAAAAATTAATCTTACAATAATGCCATTAAGCTTGAGGCACCTAATCCAAAGCTAAAAAGATCTTGAAACAAGTATAAATTCACCATGATTTAAGTATAAAAATGTTCTTAGGCAAACCCGAGTACAATTTTCTTGTTCGAAGATAGGATTTTTCTGGGTGTGTCGAGCTGAACTAAACGTCAACTGGTGTGCACTTGTTCTACACTTGTGGAAACGTTTAGTCAACTGCACACCATGTGCTGTGCAGTTTCTCGAAGTATCCCATTGTAACCATATGCCAAGGGTATGTGTCCAAGTGTGCTTTTTGTGTGCACATTAGGAAACGTTTAGTAACTAAACATTACGTGATGTCTAGTTATGTCTCTACACCAGATAGTGTGCAAAGTCACCAACTCGACACGTAAGTGTGCAGAAACTGCACATTTGTTTTACCAGTGTACAAACACACAAGTAGGGATGTACATAGAGATGTATCTTTACCGTAAAATTAAAAGTTGGCGGTAAATTACCTAAAATACGGTAAAATACGGAATCACACAAGGGAGGGAGCAGCGCGTAAAATGACCAAAAAAAAAAAAAAAATGAGACAAAAAAAAAAGTAATCCGACGCGTTTTACGGGGAAACGCCAATATTTTTCGTGGCTAGTTTGCTGAAGAATTACAAAAAGCCATTGGAAGAGTGGAGGGCCGGGGACAGGGGAGAGGGGGAGGGGGAGGTTTATTCTCCGGGCCGGGGGGGAGGGGGAGGGGGGGGGCTGTGACCGCAATGGACCGCGCGGCGGCCAGCGGGGCGGCCTCGGAACGCCAAACGACTGCACAGACGTCTAAGGTCCGCAAACACGCAAACAGACCGCGCAAGCGCGCGCGCACACACACACGGCGAATCGATAGAATGGCATCAAGCGAGGAGAGGGACTTTAGGGCTCGGGCCGGGCGGGGCGGGGCGGGGCGGGGCGGGGCAGCAGCCGCATCCCTGACTGCCTGGCAATACTTATTCAGATATATTCAGATTTATTCCCCTCTAAAAACCGGCGCGCCCGCCCGCCCGCGCGTTTCAGTTCGGCATTGGGACGGTGCTGTGCCGGCCGGGGGCCCGGGGCCTCGGCGCGGCCCCGCCCGACCCACATGCGCCCCTCAGGGGCCTCAGGGCACCGCTGCCCCCGAGGGGGCCGAGGCACAGCTAGCGCCCCACCCGCCCCGGGGCGCGGGCAGCGGGGGTGGCGGGGGCCCCCACACACTAAACCGTTATGCATGATTTTTACATCGTTATGCACGATTATATACAACCATAGTTATGCACAAAATTTCATGCATAACTATGCTTATGCACAAATTTGTGCATAAGGGATGAAATTAAGCATAGTTTTGCAGGAAAATATGTGCATACACTGTAAAAATTAATACTGTGAATTAACAGCAAATTGTTGTTAAGTTTTTAACTGACTCGTGTTGTAGAACAACAACGGCTGTTGTCTGGCAACAACGCCAGCTGTCCAGTAACAACAAAAGTTGTCAAGTTACAGCAAAAATGTTGTAAAGCTACAACAGAAGTTGTCCATTAACAGCAATAGTTGTTCAGGAACTATAAAGTTCTTGTTTTCCTTAGTAAACAGTCATTGTTGTTTTTCAACAACCTTTGTTGTTCTTGAACAGCATAGTTGTTTGTCAACAACATGGTTGTCACAAAATAGGTTGTTCTCCAACAATCTCTTTTTACAGTGTAGTTATAACTATATATGGTTGCTTCAAATCCTGCAAAGGCTCATCCACAACAAAGTGCATAAGGGTTTAGTGTGCAGACGCGTTGGGCCCCCCTGGCCTCCTGCACCGCAGCCTCTGCCGCTCGCTATGGTCACGTGACCAGGGTCGCTCAATAATGTGCAAAAGGAAATGGCAGGTCTCGCACGGGAGTATCGAGGGGGGAAATAAAGAAGGCGTCGGGAAAAGAGGGGAGGGGGAGAGATCACAGCACCGCGCCGTCCTCCGCACCTCATGACTGCCAACTAAATTGATAGCCGGAGTGGCGAGTCTTCGAGACCTGACAAAGGGGGGTGGTGTGGTCTGCTCCCATGCTGGCCGATGACCCTCAAGGCTCTCTCTCTCTCTCTCTCTCTCTCTCTCTCTCTCTCTCTCTCTCTCTCTCTCTCTCTCTCTCTCTCTCTCGCTCTCGCTCTCGCTCTCTCTCTCTCTCTCTCTCTCTCTCTCTCCATGTACCGGGCCACACAACTCTGCGCGGCAGCCTTTGGAGACACACTAAACCGTTATGCACTTTGTTGTGCATAAGCCTTGCAGGATTTTAAGCATGACTACGCACAATTTTTCTGCATAACTATGCTTAACGCTGTCCCTTATGCACAAATTAATGCATAATTATGTACAGTGTGTGCATAGTTATGCATAAAATTTTGTACGTAACTATGGTTGTTTATAATCGTGCATAACGATGTTAAATCATGCATAAGGGTTTAGTGTGGAGCCCCCCCGCCCCCCCCCCCCCCCCCACACACACACGCACCCACACTCACACCGCTCGCACACTTGGTTGACTTTATGGTCCGAGGCAGTATCCAACTCACCCCTCACCTCAAAAACGTAAACTAAGAAAGAGAGAGCAATGGAGACTCATAATTCACATCTCTATGAAATGCTGCCTTACGTATCGGCCTCTCTGTACTTTGCAATTAGCAGACTACCCCTCGCAAATATTTTCTTCCTAGAATTTTTTCCTCTCTCTCTCTCTCTCTCTCTCTCTCTCTCTCTCTCTCTCTCTCTCTCTCTGTTTCTCTTTCGCCGCTCTTGCCAGTGCGGCCGGCCGAACCCACGCCCTCCACAAAAGAAAACCCACCAGACGCGGTAACTTACTTTTCACTCGATGTGCCCATAAGTTCACCAACGCCTGCCCCCCCCCCCCCCTTTCCTCCCAGTCTGGTTCTCTCGCAAACCAATTCGAGGCCGCGGCGGGCCGCGGCGTCCCAACCAAACCACTCCCGAGTAGTTTTTGCGTCCATCGTGTTTCCCTCATTATTTACCGGCGTCGGGTAAAAAGCTCAGCGCTGCTCTCCTCGACGCAACAGGCCATGAGGTGGGGGGGGGGGGGGGGGGGTCAACCGCGGCGCCGAGTCGTCGACCGATAGCAAAAGTTTTCAGCAGCAGGCGGCACAACATCCAGACAGCAAAGTCGTCGCGAGACTTTTAATTCCGCTGTTCCGCTGGGGGAAGAAAAATAACGGGCCACTTATATACCCCGCAAAACTAAATTGTGCTCGCGACAAAACTGTAGATAACCTTAGATGAAAAATAAATTATCACACTGTCGTGAAAATAAAAATTCCATAGCAACAAACAAGACAATAAAAAACGCAGGACTGCTAGTCAGCCGCCTGGCCTGCCGAGGAAGTCTGGCGATCGACAGCAGCACTGCGGCAACAAGTCCTATAATTGCGTCGTCGACGTCGTCCCGAGGCGATATTTATTTATCCTGCGGGTGTCAGGGCAAACGGGGCCCGGCAGCCGCCAGCAGCCAGTGCACTGTTACACCAAATTGTCATGTGACGATAAATATTGCTACGAATATTTCGTCGCACAAGAGCTGTGATGAAACAGTCGTCACACGACATACATTTATTTCGTCACTTGACATGAATCTTTCGTCACTTGACATGAATCTTTCGTCACATGACATGAATCTTTCGTCACATGACATGAATCTTTCGTCACATGACATGAATCTTTCGTCACATGACATGAATCTTTCGTCACATGACATGAATCTTTCGTTACATGGCATGAATCTTTCGTGACATGGCATGAATCTTTCGTCACATGACATGAATCTTTCGTCACATAGTTGTTACAGTGTGGATCTCTCCCTCAGACCACTCGTCACAAACCTCTGGCTGCTCGCCCCTCTTTGTCGCTGCTAAATGCGCGAACGATTCTGCACAAAGTGCACAGGGCCCTGACACGTGGCGGACACGTGGCGCACTAGAGATTAGAAATATCAAGCCAAACTTAACGGACGCGGCGCGTGGGTGGATGCGGGTCCCCGCGGGGAAAGGACCGGCTCCTATACAGGGCCGTGCACGTGCACGCCGGGACCGATAGCGCCCTTCGGCACAACCGGGGCGGGGCGGGGCGGGGCGGGGCGGGATATGAGGACGTCAACAACATGATGTCGGCGCGCGAGCGCGCACTGTGCGTCCGTTAAGGCCAGCGTGCGCGTCCACCCTGAGCTGGTCTGTTGGGGCCAAATGGCGGTGCCGCTAGGCGGGGCGGGGCGGGGCGGGGCGGGGCGGGGCGGGGCGGGGCGGGGCGGGGCGCGGCGGGGCTCGTCGCCAGCCCAGCCGAAGCCTGAACTGAAACTAACTTACAAAGTTGTGTGCGCTGCAACACGGCGGCGGCATCTGAGCCCCGGGCGCCACGCGACGCCACGCCTGCACACTCTATAGGGCGGGCGCGTCCGAGTGAGCGGGAGAGAGAGAGATGGAGAGAGAGAGAGAGAGAGAGAGAGAGAGAGAGAGAGAGAGAGGGAGATAGAGAGGGAGAGACAGAGAGGGGGAGAGAGAGAGGCTCCGGGGAGATATGGTGGCATAGCGGAGCACACAGCGCGGGTAGAACAGCGGCGCAATCTATGCAGAGAAAGGGACCAGCCCGGCAGCTCCTCAAGCGCAGCTGAGACGGCGGGAGTGAGGCGGAAAGAGAGAGAGAGAGACGTCAGGGAGATTAGGAGAGGCAGAGAGAGAGAGGGCATATCCAGAAAAGCGCAGAGATAAAAGGCGAGAGGCTGTGAGCACCTGTGGCGCGCTGAGCACATGCACGCCCCGCGGGGCGGCCTACCCCCCGGGGGCCCCACCGCCGCCACG
The DNA here is from genome assembly GCA_033675135.1 of Frankliniella intonsa. Taxonomy (NCBI): domain Eukaryota; kingdom Metazoa; phylum Arthropoda; class Insecta; order Thysanoptera; family Thripidae; genus Frankliniella; species Frankliniella intonsa. The sequence continues at coordinate 2,329,669 of CM066250.1, forward strand.
TGCCACGCCGCACGCGTGACGACGACGCCGGCGTAGGTTTCTTACACTGTTAAACCAAGTGTTCAGCTGCTCAACACTTGTATGTGTGCGACTTCTAGCCTAGCACGTGCAAGTGTGCAATCGGCAATTGCGCAATTTCAGAACTCGCCAGTTGTACACTTCTAAGTGTCTAACTCGACAGTTGTGCACTTTCAAGTGTTGAACATGGATAGTGCTGCTGCACGGGGCAGTTGAACACTTGCAAGTGCACAACTGTTGAGTTGAACACTTAGAAGTGTACAACTGGCGAGTTTGACATTTGCAATTGCACAACGGCCGAGTTGCATACATGTGCTTGCTAGGCTGGAAGTTGCACACATACAATCGTTGAGCAGTTCAACACTTGGTTGCACAGTGTACTTCCTGCACGTTTCCAGCGACTGCGATCGTAAATTTACGACTCCGTGTCTTATTCCAAAATTATGAAAGAAGTCGTAAATTTACAAAGATTTTTTTTTTTTTACAGTAGAGGGTGAATGTGTCTGAATTGTGCATCTCTCCTGCGAGGAGCGACTCGTCTAACAACATGGCGGCCGGTACGGCCTGACCCTTGGGGGCGGCGCTCAGGCCCTTTCTCCCCTCCGTTAAGGTAGGGTAAAAGGCAGATCGTGCATGCCGGGGAGGGGTCTAGGTGCGAGAGGCTCTAGGCCTACGACTTCTGCTGGGCGTGCACTGAGTGCTGGCGGTGTGATTATGTTGTGTCACGTACTCGTGTAAGGTTGTTACTCTCCCCCTCTCTTCACTCTAGGCTAATGCCCACACCGGCTGGTAATCAGCGAGAGTACCTAGACCAGTGCTCTATCCCCACCTCACTTCGCAGTCCGCCCCCTCCCCCCCCCCCCCATCCTGTCCACGTGACCTTACAACCGTGCACACATTATACATAGCAACCTATTTTTTCTTTTACGTTCTGCCCGGGGTAGAAGAGAGAAAAGGAAAAGAAAGAAAAGACAAATAAAAGTGACGAAATACAAAAAGAAAATGATTTTTTTGTCCCTCCGGAACTGAACGTGCGTAAGGAATGAAAAGGGCAACGGGCGTGGAGGAGGTTGGGAGCAAGGGAAAGAAATAAAGAGGGAGAAAAAGAGGAAACGAGAGAGAGGAAGAGAGAGGGAGAGATGGAGGGAGGGAGGGGGAGAGCGAGAGAGACAGAGAGAGAGAGACAGAGAGAGAGAGAGACAGAGAGAGAGAGAGAGAGAGAGAGAGAGAGAGAGAGAGGGGGGGGGGGCAAGAAAAGGATCAGGGATGTACCCGCCCCCGCACCGCACCGCGACGAGTTGTCGCCAGCCAGTGACAGGCCGCCGTGCGGACCTGCCCGTCGCGCACGCCAGCTCCGCCCCTTTCTCCCTCTTGTCCTACGTCAACAAACACATCAAGGAGGAAGAGCGGGAGAGGGAGAGGGACAGGGAGAGAGAGGGAGAAAGAGAGAGAGAGAGAGAGAGAGAGAGAGAGAGAGAGAGAGAGAGAGAGAGAGAGAGAGAGAGAGAGAGAGAGAGAGAGAGAGAGAGAGAGAGACTCATGTTTGAAGCAGCTTACCCGGCACTGGGGGGGAGCCTCGCACGCGGCCTCCACAATCCAGCGAGCTAAAAGCGAGGAGGTAGGGCGCGTGGCAGAAAGGGCAAGGTAGACAGACAGACAGACAATTGCGGTGAAGATAGAGAGAATATCAAATGAAAATGGTTCTCAGAAATATACTTTTTCCGCGGTTTGGCGATTTATTCAAATTTGATGCGGCGTGGAACATTTTACCTTCGATATAAGATTTGGAAAGCAGCTTACCGCGTTTATAGACTTTGTAATGCAGGGGTTGTCTGTATACCCCCCTCCCGAGGCCATTTTGGGCAGGGGCCGTGCGGACGGGGTAGCACAGTACGGGAGGGGGGGGAGGGGCAGCCCCCCCCCCCTTCCCGCCCACCTCGGAAGGGCGAATCGCCAAGGATTAAGGCGAAATGAGGCGGGAGGCGGGCTGGGCGAGGCTTCATTAGAATATTTACGCGCGGCACCTACAAAAGGGGGCCGGGGAGGGGGACCTGGCTGCCGGGGGAGGCACAGGAGTAGCGTGCCCTAAAGAGTGTGCACAAGCGAGAGCTGGGGCGGGCAGAGAGCTCGCGACAAGACGCGTATGCGCCTTCTGCTCTCAAAGCAACTCGCAAATGAGAAATATCGAGCGACGGCGCGGCGCGTTGCCAGTGGTGTCTACGGGGGGGGGGGGGGGGGACAATGGCACGCGAGAGGGGGGCGCGGCACGGCCCAGCGGCGGATCTCGACCCGACAGGGACGCGCGATTGACGGGAAAAGTACAACAGACAAAGAGGCGGGTATGATCTTGAGTCTGTGACCTGCGGCGCTCGCTGGCGCCTGAGACACGCTTACTAGATTTGTACCTTTTATTTGTACAAATTTAAACAATCAAATTTTTCACACAAATTTGTGCGGTGATTTGAACTATATTTTGTGCACGCGTTCGTACGAAATCAAGCATTTTTTCGCATAAATTTGTGTGAAACGATTTAACTTTGCACAAACGTTTGCACAAAAACATACAAATACAGTTAGAGTGGGTGCCTGCCAGCAAGAGGCTTCTGCAAAAACGCCTCTTTCGATCGATCGTGCCCGACCGGAGCGCGGCCAGTGAAACTGAGCAGCTGACCTGCCTTGCCCGGTCGGCGTCTCAGTCTCCGCCGACCGACCGCGTATCCGGTCGGCGCCGACCAGCCAGCGATCAACCCCTCTTGACTGAAAGCCGAATGCACGCATATTCGCACCTTCGGGTGGCGGCGAAAGGTGATGCGAAGGCGAGAGGAACGCGAGGAGTGGCGGCGCCAGGTCGGCTTGGTTCGGCTGCCGCTGTCGCTCTTCTCGCACACCCATAAGGCGGTCGGTGCCGACCGGGCTGATCAGTGCGGTCGGTCGCTGAGGCGATTTTGCAGAGCTCTGCCTGCCAAACCGGCCACTAAAAGCTTCTTAAGGCTTGTCATTACTATTAATAATTACTTCTCATTTTTATTATGACATTCCAGTCGGTTCACTGTGAAAAATAGATCGTAAGTTTACGGAAAATCTTCCACAATGTGCCCAGTTGTAAAATTACAATTGTAAAACCGTAAAATTACAAGCACTACACATCGGCTTGAAATTCATTCACGACCAGAAAAGGTCCGTCGTTTATTTACAACATATTTTGTACATCGTAATTTACAAAATTTATCGTAAATCTACAAAGGTATTTTTCACAGTGTTTTGCAAAACCGAGTAGAAAAAGGAAGCCCAATAAGTCTCCGCGAAAACCGCGATTATCGCGTCGTGCAGTTGCCAAAAACTGTACCTCACCGAACCGTCCCGTCTGGGGACAACAGGTATCAGACGTCGTCTTGGCCGCTTTGTCTTGCTCCCGGGCGCCGTCTACCCAATACCGCTGGGAGCTCGGGAGGGATCGCTGTCAATCGGCCGTCCCCGCCCCGCCCCGCCCCGCCCCGCCCCGGCGCAGCTCCTTTAGCCCACATCACCTCAAAAGCCACTCCACCTCACCTCGTCCCGTCCCCGGCCCGCGCGCCCGAGCGCCGGTCCTCGTCCGTATGGTGTGACGCCCCATCCCCCAACCTCCAACGCCGCCACCGAGGGGGAAACAACTCTGAATTTTGGTGTACAAATGTCGTGAATTTTTGTGAATTTACGTGAATTTTTATTGAATTTTTGTGAATTTTTGCTCGAATTTTCCCTAAATTTTAGTGGGAATTTTTCTCAGTTTTTCTGAATTTCTCTGATTTTTTCTTAATTTTTCTGAATGTTTTTGAATTTTTCTGAATTTTTCTGAATTACTAGGTGTACAAAAATTTTAGAGTTGTTTCCCCCTCGGCCGCCGCACAGTCGCCCCATTTTGGACTTGCCTCCTTATGTGGCAAGGGGAGAGGTATGATATCATGCTGCATGGTGATCGTATTATTATTCTGGGGGTAGGTTCTCTACGTAACACCGGTGGGACTGCGAGAAAAAACTACACACTAACTGTATTTGTATCTTTTATCTGTACAAAGTTAAACAATCAAATTTTTCACACAAATTTGTGCGGTGATTTGAACGTTTTTGTACATACATTTGTACAAATTTATGCAGTTTTTCGCATAAAATTGTGTGAAAAGATGCGTAGGTTTAACTTTGCACGTTTGCACAAGAACATACAAATACAGTTAGGGTGTACAGCCAATCCTGTTAATTTTATCCACAGTCTTTTCTGTAGTTTCAGGTACAGGATTCTCCGTACTTTTTTGACAGCCCATTCCGTATCCCCCAAAATTAAGATTGTTGAATACATTTATAAGATTGTTGAATATATATATCATGGGTTTGGACTCGAAACGAAAAAGTTATCGGCCTTCAACAATCTTAATTTTGGGGAATCACGAATGGGCTAGTATCAAAAAGGTATGATAATCCTGTACCTGAAAGCTTGACAGAAAGACTGTGGAATGAAATTGACTGGGATTGGCTGTAGTTTTTCTCGCAGCGGGTGCCGGTACAAGCAACACAACACCGGGAGAGAAAACGCGAGTGGCATCAACATCCAACAGAGCGCCCTCCTCTCCTCAGGCGCGCCGGTGAGCTGCTGCAGAGCGTAAGGGGAGGGGCACGGGCATATCGCTCTGGAAACAGCAGCATACCTCGCAGGGAAAAGCACAGCTTAGCCTGTTTAAAGCGACAACCCCGGTGGAGCCGCGGTCCGAGGGCGGGACCACAGGGGGAAGAACTGACGGCATTCTACCAGGAGGGAGGCGGTTAAACGTCCGGAGAGATACGGCTGAGACCGACCTCTCTACTCTCCACCATTGGGGGTCTCTCTCTCTCTCTCTCTCTCTCTCTCTCTCTCTCTCTCTCTCCCTCTCTCTCTCCCTCTCTCTCTCCCTCTCTCTCTCTCTCTCTCTCTCTCTCTCTCTCCTTTACGTTCGTGTATCATGTGGTGGCTACAGTCTCCGGAGAGTGGGAAAGAGATCGAGGCGGCCGGGGCTGGGGCCGGGGCCGGGGCCGGGTCATGCCTCCGAGGTCAGGTCAGCGGGTCCGACGGGACGGGGAAGGACAGACAAGCGAGGCCGTGCGAGGAGGGCCTCCCTCCAGCCTGGAGGTCAAAGGCGCGCCGCGAAGCACAGCTCACCGCGCATGCTGCCGCCGGCGGACGAATCGACACAAGCGGCGAAATAACCGTCTGCATCTTAGCCGCCGCGTCTGCCATACCGAGCAGAGAGAGAGATTTTGATTTTGATTTGGATTTATTTATTGTTTAGGTACAAAAGGACTCAGACAGTCCAACGAGAGTACCATCAGTACGACTCATAATACAAATAATCACAGCCCAGTTGAAAATTACATAAAAGATATACCACGTTGGTGCTAACACATGCAAGGTGCTATTTTACACATGGTTTTTAGAAAGATAATCCCCAAAATTAAGATTGTTGAATACATTTATAAGATTGTTGAATATATATATCATGGGTTTGGACTCGAAACGAAAAAGTTATCGGCCTTCAACAATCTTGAGAGAGAGAGAGAGAGAGAGAGAGAGAGAGAGAGAGAGAGAGAGAATCCGCTGTACCTGAAACTACAGAAAAGACTGTGGATAAAATTAACAGGATTGGCTGTAGTTTTTTCTCGCAGCGGGTGCCGGTACAAGCAACTTTTACACCGGAGAGAAAACGCGCGTGGCACTACTCCAGCAGAGCGCCCTCCTCTCAGGCGCGCCGGTGAGCGCAGAGCGTAAGGAGGGCACGGCATATCGCTCTGGAAACAGCAGCATACCTCGCAGGGAAAAGCACAGCTTAGCCTGTTTAAAGCGACAACCCCGGTGGAGCCGCGGCCGGGGGCGGGACCAGGGGGAAGAACAGGCATTCTACCAGGAGGGAGGCGGTTACTCGTCCGGAGATACGGCTGAGACCGACCTCTCTACTCCACCATTGGGGGTCTCTCTCTCTCTCTCTCTCTCTCTCTCTCTCTCTCTCTCTCTCTCTCTCTCTCTCTCTCTCTTACTCTCACTCTCACTCTCTCTCTCTCTCTCTCTCCTTTACGTTCGTGTATCATGTGGTGGCTACACTGGTAAAACTAAGGCGTAGTTGTACCCCTTTTATGAAGCGTACCGTCCGTACGCCCTTCTTGAAGCGTACAAGAGCTCATGCGCTCTTTTCCTCCTATCTAAATGCATGGGGGAATTTTCTTGAAGCGTAGTTGTATGCTTCAAGAAGGGCGTAAGGTCTTCAAGCGTAGTTGTACGCTTGAAAAAGGCGTACAACTACGCCTTAGTTTTACCAGTGTACAGTCTCCGGAGAGTGGGAAAGAGATCGAGGCCGGGGCCGGGGCCGGGTCATGCCTCCGAGGTCAGGTCAGCAGGTCCGACGGGACGGGGAAGGACAGACAAGCGAGGCCGTGCGAGGAGGCCCTCCCTCCAGCCTGGAGGTCAAAGGCTGAAGCACAGCTCACCGCGCGCGCCGCGCCGGGCGGACGAATCGACACAAGCGGCGAAATAACCGTCTGCATCTTAGCCGCCGCGTCTGCCATACCGAGCAGAGAGAGAGATTTGATTTGATTTGATTTATTTATTGTTTAGGTACAAAAGGACTAGACAGTCCAACGAGAGTACCATCAGTACGACTCATAATATAAATAATCACAGCCCAGTTGAAAATTACATAAAGATATGCCACGTTGGTGTTACACATATGCAAGGTGCTATTTTACACATGGTTTTTAGAAAGATAATCAGAATAAATTAGGAAGTGCTATGTTGAGAAGATACCTGAGAGGTATCAGGAAATAGATTTACCGTTGGGAGAGAGAGAGAGAAAGAGAAAGAGAGAGAGAGAGAGCGAGAGAGAGAGAGAGAGAGAAGGATTCAAATACCGAACCGTTGCGTTGGGCACGGCGGCTGTCAGACTAGCATGGCAGATAGCAGAGGTCGTGTTGTGGAATTCCCTCGGTGAGCCCCGCCCCGCCCCGACCGGCCATTCTAATTCAATTCCCAGTGCCCGCTGTCCGAACATCCGACCCCGAAGAGGAAAAAGCAACCAATAAGCGAGTGCCGTGCACCGCGTTTTTTTCTATCACACGCCACGACCCCTCGAGAGCGCACCGTTTCCCTCTCCCTCTCACCCACCATTCGTTTCGTCTATCCTTTCCTCCTCTATCACCGCCACTTTCTATCCCTCCTCCCGTCCCAGATGGGTTTCCCCTGGGCGCCACCCCCCCTCCCCCTCCCTTCCGCAGTCACTACCAGACAGCGCCGACGTGAGCCCCGGCCGGGGCGGGACCGGACCGTGCCGGGCGCGCCCGGCGGGGTGCCCTGCAGGGCGGCACGGGGACACCCGATACCACTCACAGCCCGCCCTGCCCACCACCAAGGTCGACAACCCTCCACCTACGTGCCCCCACGGGGGCCCTGCCCCGCCCCGCCCCGCCCCGCCCCGCCCGACACGCGCGGGTGACCCCAGCACAATTCTATCAGACTGGGTGACACTCCGCGCCGAGGCCTGAGCAGGTGACGGGGCGGGGGGATACACGGTAAAACTGGCGTCTTGGTTTTCCAGACGTTTTGGAAAACACAAGACCAGGTCGATTTTCAAGACATTGCTCTTGGTTTTCAAGACATTGTCTTGAAAAAGTGGCATAATTTCTGGCGTCTGACGTTTGGGAAAACTCAAGACCTTTCCTTAACGTCCTGAAAACCAGGTCGATTTTCAAGAAATTGCTCTTGATTTTCAAGACATCGTCTTGAAATTATCCCACTTTTTCAAGACAACGTCTTAAAAACCAAGAGCAATGTCTTGAAGTTCGACCTGGTCTTGATTTTTCCAAAACGTCTGGAAAACCACGACGCCAGTTTTACCGTATACAGCACGGCTAGCAGAACACTGTAGAACACATTTCTTTTTTTTTTTTATTATTTCCACCGTCGTACGAAAAAAAAATTAAACACTGTGCGGCAATCGAATATAATAAACTTTGAGGAGAGCGCTGCTGCAGACGACAAGGGGAACGCTATTTAGTGACGGCAGTGCGGTGCGGACGGCCGGCCCGGCCAGGCCCTGTCCTCCCACGAGAAAGGCGACGCCCCCGCCCGGCTGGTCCGGTCCGGCCACAGCGCGCCCTATCGGCCGCCCCGCCTATCGCCGACCGCAACGCCTCCGCCTTGCCATGCGCCTTCTCGTCCCCGGATAAACAAACACGTAAACAAGGCCGCGAAACGTCTTTATGCCCCGCCAGCCCAATTCCAATTATTGTTCCCAAGGCAACCGGAAAGTCCTTTATAAGAACGGGGTGTTCGGCGGCGCGCCGTGATGGCAAAGGCGCCACTCCACTCACCACTGTGCGCGCGCGCACACACACACACACACACACACACACACACACACACACACACGTACCTCAGCTCAGGCCAGCAGGGCGCCAGCGGCAGCAGCGGCACCTGTCAAACACCAAAGAGGCCATTAAGTGAAGACAAGTTAAACCAACCTCGCAACATTCATCAGCGAAATATTAACCCGCGACAACTACGAGCAAGTTCCTTCTCAATATCCCCCCACCCCGCGCGAGCCGAGCGCGACGCAAACACGCGTTAGAACGGCGGCAGACATACGGGGGACAAAATTATTCCAGTGACGTCCGCAAGCGGCCGGCCGGTCTCGCTGCCGGCATGAAATAAAAATAAAAGAAAGTAACGGAGAGGGGCCGGGCGGGCACGGGGCGCTGGGCTGGGGCGGTGGGACAGCAGCAGCGCGACACGGCGGGGATCTACGTGACAAATTATCACGGCGCTCGCATGGGATGGGCGGCCCTAGCTTAGCAGCGCCCCCCACACTGATCCCCTACCTCCCCTTCCCCTACCCCTCCCCTCCAAGCGATGCTCCAGGCGCCGTTAATTGCCCACACCCTACACGGCGGGGCTACGGTCCGGTTTGGGACCCGATTACTGCTTCTTCCTCTTCTTGTTCTTGTGCGCGCCCGCACGCCCGCTGCACCGCCACCACGGCGCTCTCGAGTAGGGACCACCGCCAATATAGGGTAAGCACGTCGCTCACTGTGAAAAATAGTCGTAGGTTAACGGGAACATTTTCCACACGGTAAAAAAAGATTCTTGTATTTCAAGACCCGGTCTTGGATCTTATGCAGAACGCCAATGGTATCCAAGACCGGGTCTTGAAATAAAAGAAACTTTTTTCACCGTGCACGAAATGCAGTTGAAAACTTACAATTGCAAATCGTAAAATTACAAGCACACGGTAAAACTGGCGTCTTGGTTTTCCAGACGTTTTGGAAAACTCAAGACCAGGTCGATTTTCAAGACATTGCTCTTGGTTTTCAAGACATTGTCTTGAAAAAGTGGAATAATTTCAAGACTAAATCTTGAAAACCAAGAGCAATGTCTTGAAAATCGTTCTGGTTTTCAAGACGTCAACGAAAGGTCTTGAGTTTTCCAAAAGGTCTTGAAAATCAAGAAAGTTGTCTTGAAAACCAAGACGTCAGTTTTACCGTGCACTACATATCGGCTAGAAATTCATTCACGAGCAAAAAAGGCCCGTCGTAAATTTACAACACATGTTAAAAAATTTCTGCTGAAAATTCAGACTAATTGGTAGGAAGCAAAATTACATACTTTCATCCGAAAATTCAGACTAATATTTAGTCGTAAATCTACACAGATATTTTTCACAGTGCTTGCGATGCAGAATTTCAAACGAGCCAAACAGCGGAATTCTTTTTTTTTCTTTTTTTTTTCATAGTTCACTGGTAAAACTAAGGCGTAGTTGTACGCCTTTTTCAAGCGTACAACTACGCTTGAAGACTTTCCGCCCTTCTTGAAGCATACATACGCTTCAAGAAAATTCCCCCATGCATTTAGATAGGAGGAAAAGAGCGCATGAGCTCTTGTACGCTTCAAGAAGGGCGTACGGTCTGTACGCTTCATGAAAGGCGTACAACTACGCCTTAGTTTTACCAGTGTTCGGGGTGAGGGTCGATGGCGGTCCCTTCTGTTGTGCAATCTGACTGCTTGAGGGGGCGCCGCTGCGGAGGCTGAGTGAGAGTGAGTGAGGCAGGCATGCAATAAAACGTCCCGCACCATACGGACGGGAACACGTGGTCGCCTCCAGCCCACGCGCGTCTCGCCTGCCTGGCCCCGCCCCGCCCCGCCCCGCCCCGCCCCGCCCCCGACCCGCCACGCCCCTCAGCACGTGTAATGAGATGTGAGTAAACAGCGCTGCGCATGTCGTTCGTGTCGCAGTTTGACTTTACGCTCCCACAGATAAGGCTGACGACGAAAATAAACGACACCGTCTCGGGGGACCGACACGGTATACTCACGGTAAAAACTTCGTCCAGGTTTTCAAGCAGCCATTCCTGTTTTTCAAGCAGATTTGGAAAAACCAAGCAACCCCGATTCGCCTGCTTGGATTTCTGGACATTTTCAAGCAAGTCGGCCTGGAAACAAGTACGGCGTCCTGCGAATCAGGACGGCCGGCCGAGCTGTCCTGCTTTCCAAGCAGGTTTTAGCGAACCTCACTCTAATTTAGCGCTGCAGAAATACTTCGCTCAATACGGGCGAGAAATGTGACTATAATATTTATAGTGCCGCCCCGCCCCGCCACGCCCGAGTGAATTAAAACGAAAGCCCGCGACACACTTGACTAACTACCGCACCGCGATAAGGCGCCAAGGCTGGACGGCGACGGAATTAATGTGATCCTGGGTGCCGGCGGAGCGGGGCGGAGCCTTGGCATAAGAACACGGGGGGCCGGGCCGGGCCGGGCACCGGCGCAAAACAGCCCAGATTAAACCACTCTGCGGGGTGCGGCGCGGCGCGGCGCGGAGGTCCGCTCGGTGACAAGTCCTGTTGGGGCTGTGAGGGAGTCTGAAGGGCACCGCTCAAGAGATGGTGACTGAGCACCGGCCTCGCCCCGCCCCGCCCCGCCCCGCCCCGCCCCAGCCCGGACCAAGGCGTGACTGTGGGGAGCGGGGCCGGGCCGGGGGCGCCCCACCGCAACACGTAACGGGCGCAACTCATCCCCGCCCCAGGAGATGACAGACCCAGGCACCGCCGCGCCACGCCGCGCCACGCCCTTCACCCTGCAAGTAAGACGCAGCTGGCTGCTATAGGGGTATATTGCAAGAAACGGTTGCTGCTGGGCATACGCACTGTAAAAACCTTGCGAAGAAATTGCACTGTTAAGCCAAGTAGTGTGCAACTGTTTAACACTTGAATGTGTGCAACTTCCAGTCTTACACGTCCAAGTGTACAGTGTACAGCTCGGTATTTGTGCAATTCCAAGTGTCAAACTTGCCACTTGTACACGTGTAAGTGTTTAACTCGACATTTGTGCACTTGCATGTGTTCAACTTCCCCGTGCAACATCTCCCTTGTTGGACACTTGCAAGTGTACAACCGTCGAGTTAAACACTTACAAGTGTACGACTGGCGAGTTTGAGTTTGACACTTCCAATTGCACTAATACCGAGCAGCGCACTTGCACCTGTAATACTGGAAGTTACACACTTAAGTGTTGAAAAGATGAACACTTGGTTTCACTGTGTGTGTTCGTAAGCGTTCGTAAGCGTTCGTAATCTGCGAAGCTTTCGGCTGCTTCGTAGTGTACAAACAAATTTCTTCGTAAGGCAAGGCTTGCGAAGAAAATGCTTTGTATTACGAAGCATTGCGAAGCAGCCAAATGCTTCGCAACGTTACGAAGAATTTACTGCGTAAGGATTTTACAGTGCGGTAAAAGCTCTGTGTTTTCGAAAACAAGTGAAATGACATCATGTCGATAAAAGCACCGTGAAAGTAATATAATTTAATTTAATAAGAGGTAACGTAAGGGGTGCGTGAGTAGAGGCGGGATTGAGTGAAAGAGAGTGAGAGAGTGAGAGAAAGAGAGACGGCGTGGTGGGTGGTGCGAGCGGCGCACAATACGCGTTGCTCTCGAAGGAAAAGTTTGTCCTCTTGTAGGAGGTGCAGCTGTGCCCGAGGCCGCGCGGCGCCCGCCCGGATCGCCTCTGCGGTCGTGTGTTCGTGACCTCCAAGGACGTCCTCAAGTTGTGTGGGGTCCGCGCCCGCTCCGCCCCCGCGCCACCATTAGAGAGAGAGAGAGAGAGAGAGAGAGAGAGAGAGAGAGAGAGAGAGAGAGAGAGAGAGAGCAAGCGAGCACCTCACACCTAATATACCTCTCTCTCTCTCTCTCTCTCTCTCTCTCTCTCTCTCTCTCTCTCTCTCTCTCTCTCTCTCTCTCTCTCTCTCTCTCTCTCTCTCTCTCTCTCTCTCTCTCTCTCTCTCTCTCTGCCTGCGTGACCCCGGGCTGCCTGCCTTACACGTAAGATGGGGATGGGCGGCTCGCTCGGCCCGGGAAGCGAGAGCGCCCGCGGAACCCAGGGTAGGCAACACGCACGACACAGGTGCGCCCGCGTGGCCTACCGCGGCGAGTGCCGGCGCTCAGCACGGGCAGCGACCATGACTGACTCAAGTGGCCTACGAGTTCGGTAAGGCTTCCATCAATGAGTAAACCGGAGTCAACGCAAACGCAATAAACGCAAGTGTTGCTCCATTGAAACTGTTCTTAACTAAAAATTTTATAAACGCAAACGCACAAAACTTTGCTCACATGTTTTTAGTACAAATTCTGTCGCGGGTAAGGTACAGTGGAAATCCAAGTGTACGAATTTCGCTAACTTGTAGGTGGGCAAATAAATTCACTCACTTGTAGGTGAGCAAATAACGATTCACTCACTTGTAGGTGAGCGGATAACCATTCACTCACTTGTACCTACAAGTGACCGAATAGTTATTTGCTCACCTACAAGTGAGTGAATGGTTATTCGCTCACCTACAAGTGAGTGAAAGGTTGTTCGCGCACTAACAAGTGAGTGAATGGTTATTTGCTCACCTACAAGTGAGTGAATTCATTTGCTCACTTACAAGTGAGCGGCACTCGTCCACTTGGATATGTAAGAATGTCTGAGATCATACGTGACGCGAGTTCATGTCGCGACAAACGACGAGTCGACGCGGCCTCGCCAGCGGTAACGCGTGACTACCGCCACGCCCAGACAAGCCAGCCAATTTCTCTGGAAACAGGAAAACAGGGGCGTGAGCGGGCGGAACCAGCAGCTTCACGCGTCTCGCACATCCCCCTGCAGATGCAAATTGGACGCGATGCGCGGGGAGAGGGCGGAACGGCGAGAAAGAGAAAGAGAGAGAGAGAGAGTGTGAGAGAGAGAGAGAGAGAGAGAGAGAGAGAGAGAGAGAGAGAGAGAGAGAGAGAGAGAGAGAGAGAGAGAGAGAGACCAGAGAAATGAAGAGGAATGAAGAGTTCCCTTCCCGAGACAGGGTTGCGGTGGACTGCCTCGCCTGCAGGCTGATTCCGCAAACGCATTTGGTCGCTCTTTCTCTCTCGCACTCAAGGAACTTCGTGTATAGGTGCGAGCGAGACGGAGCGACGAAACATGTTCGCGGAATCAGCCTGATTCCGCCGCCGTGCGCCTCCATCCGGTGGAGAAACGTGGCACTTGTGCGGCTCCGGCGGGCGGGCTCCGGCAGAGTGAGGGGCGGGCCGCGCTGGGCCGCGCGCGGTAATCTTTGCGCCTCCCCTTATTCGACTGGCGGCTGGGCCCCCGGAGGCTCCGGCACCGCGCGTGTCTGGTTGCACGGGGCGGGGCGGGGGCGGGGCGGGGCGGGGCGGGGTGGAGCACCGGGAGGAATTCCATTAACAGTTAGATGTGGGTCCCCGGTGGCTCTGCGCGGGGCTGCGCGGGGCTGCGCGGGGCTGCGCGGGGCTGCGCGGGGCTGCGCGGGGCTGCGCGGGGCTAGCCTGCCGTGCGCCGCTCTCTCTGTAATGGCGTGGGCCTTCTTTTCATCACCATTACACACATAATTATCATAATTATTAAAATAACCGCTTGCCTCCATCTCCGCCGCGGCCGTGATAGCGTGTGTGGATAGCGAGTGTCAGCGCTGCCAGGGTCGGCATAAAGTATTAAATTAAATTTTCATTTTATTTTTATTGTCGAATAATATTGGCCTTCTCTCCACTGCGCGGCGTCCTGTCCCGGCGACAGTCAGCGTCTAACCTGGCTGAAACTCACGACGCTATCAACTGCGAATTTATGGAGTCGTCTTCGGAGGTCATGAGGTGTCCCCAGGTACATTGCATTTGGCACACGTTGGCACAATTTGGCCCTATTTAATACTCTATGCCTACCCGCGCTGCGCTGCCGGGCCACGTGCCCGCCACGTGCCCGCCACGTGCGCGCTGCATGCGGAGCTCGTTGTTTCCGGGCCCCACAGTGCTACTCCAATTCGAGGCGTACAAGACGACTATCTCTTCTCCTCGTCACTCTTCTCCCTCCGTCCCTCCCTCCCTCTCACCCTTACTCTCTCTCTCTCTCTCTCTCTCTCTCTCTCTCTCGCTCTCTCTCTCTCTCTCTCTCTCTCTCTCTCACGCCCCCGTATGCGTTCCACTGGGGCGCACCCCTTCAGACCTGTTGCGAGTCGGACTTGGACCTTGGCCCTCTGACCTCGTCTTCCTCGTCGTCGCCCACGCCTCGCCCCGCCCCGCCCCGCCCCGCCCCGCCCCGCCACGCCCGTACAGTCGTAGCGGAGGAGCGCGCGGTAGTAAACGCAGCCATATGAGCCGTTTGGACCGGGAGCGCGCCAGAGTGTCTGTTAAAAGGACCCCTGGAATCGGACCGTTCCGCCGGGACATTGCCACTTCACGCCCAAGCGAGCGGCAAGTCGCCCTGCCCTATTGGCTCGGCGCGGCGAACACACACAAAGTCATTTGCTCTGCTCGCCGCGTGGAAACAAAAAAAAAAGCCAAACTCGTTTTCCTTCCTGGCCATCATGACGCAGTTATTAGATCAGGTGGCGCGACGCGACTGCCACGCGGCGGTGGATACTCGTCGTGAACTCCCCCGCGTGACTGATGGCTTTACGCCCCGCGCCACGCCACGCGGTGCCACGCCACGCCACGCCACGCCACGCCGAACCACGCCGCGCCAGACAACGCCGCGCCACGCCACGCCGCGCCACGCCGCGCCAGACAACGCCGCGCCACGCCACGTCACGCCGAACCACGCCGAACCACGCCACGCCACACCACGCCACGCCATACCGCGACGGCTCTGCAGCATGCGAACTGCCCATTATTACAGTGTATATATCGCGCACCGTTTTGTTTCATTGTGTTTCTCATCCGTGTTTATTATAATTAAAACAGCCCGCCCCGCCCCGCCCCGCCCCGCCCCGCCCCGCCCCGCCACCGGCGTCGCGCGACAAATCCCCGCGACAAAGCAGCAGCGCCAGCAGGCAGCCAGGGAGAGCTCGAGGGGGAGCAGGGCGGGGCGGCGTGGGGGCGACTTCCCGCAACACGACAAAAAGCCAAAGCTTTGGGCGTGGCGCGGCGGGCGGGGCGGGGCGGGGCGGGGCGGGGCCGCGCTTGTGATCGTGACCAAAAGAGGAAGACTCCGCCCAGCCCGGCGAGAGCTAATTAATATAGGATGGGCGGCGCACTGCGGCGCGGAGGGAGCGGCGTGACCCACTCGTCTCACCCCAAGAGCAGCCCCTCGCCGCCCCGCCCCGCCCGGGCGGAACTCCCAGCCAATCACTATATCTAGATGACAAAGTACGAGGAAATACATCTTCTTCTCTGTGTCTCAGCGCGAGACGGAGCGGGAGGAGGACCTCCCACTGCATCATCAAAGTCTTTCTATTCGACAAAGTCATTAGGGTATGGCTGCATAAGGCGCGGACATTTTCTCAGATCTGCTCTGCTTTTCGCGCGACGGCGAGGCGAGGCGGCGGTGTTTGGCGCAAGAGAATAAAAAGAGAGAAGGTAGCATGCTGCTTCGCACTAAGAGAGACAAGTCCTTTTGCTCTCCACTTCATTAAGGTCCGCAGAATAAGTAGACGAGGGAAATCCGTGGCGCAAATGTGAAGGTGAGAGCTTTGAGCCCGGCGCGCGCGCGGCGTGCGTGTGTGCGTGTGTGTGTGTGTGTGTGTGGTGAGTGTGTGTGTGTGTCTGTTTGTCCACTGCGGCCGCCTGGCCCGGCCCGGCCCACGCCACCGTGCCCCTCTCCGGGTAATGCCCCGTGTTATTTGCACTCCGCTGGGACGGCGGCCGGCGCGACCCGCCATTTCTCAATTTGCACACTAATTCTGTTCTGTGGCGTAGGCAATCTCTCTCTCTCTCTCTCTCTCTCTCTCTCTCTCTCTCTCTCTCTCTCTCTCCCTCTCCCTCTCCACATTCGTGTGCTTTTCATCAAGGGGGCTGTTTCATTATTTATGATTAAATCATCGTTTGAGTTGCTCGACGTTTTCGCGTACAAAAGCGAAAATGTTAGTCCGTGACGCCTCGCCTCGCTCCGAACACCCGGCCGCTACATAAGCGGAGAGTAATAAGGAGAATTTCATGTGAAAATTCTTGGGGACTCTCGACGTCGATGTCGGAGTATTCGAAGTTCTGTGAACAAGCCCCGAGCGAAATACGCGCTTTTGCCTCGGGAGGAGCTGCTACCATAATCAGTTCACGCAGCAAATACAAATATTTTCATGTATTGTTTTCCTCTTTATTTTAATATTGGCCCCCTCCCACCCCCTTACATTCAACCCAACGCTGAGACCAATACCGCTCTAGAGTATACCGTAAACCAAACACGGAGACTTTTCCTGTACCAAAGATACAGGAAAGGCACGGGAGAGGTACGGAAACAAACGTACCTTTATCGAGAGAAAATTTTTAAGTCGTCACATTACGACAAAGTCAAAGCTAATTTTTACGTTCGAAAGGTTCGTCACATGACTAATGGTTCATCATTATGTGACGAAAGATTCATCTCATGTGACGAAAGATTCGTGTCAAGTGACGAAATGTACTATGTCATGTGACGACTGTTTCATCCAAGGGGGCAACCACTCCCCATCCTAGTGTACACGAGATTTCTACTGATTTTACAAGATTTCTCTCAGATTTTGAGAGATTTCTCTGAGATTTCATGATATATCACAAGATTTCTCCCAGATTTCATGAGATTTCACAAGATTTCACAAGATTTCATGAGATTTCTCAGTTAGATTTCCAAGGATTTCATCGAGAATTCCGACGATTTCATCAAGATTTCTGAGGATTTCATCGAGATTTCCGCAAGTTTGTACACAGGATTTCACGAGTGGTTGCCCCCTCGGTTTCATCACAGTGTGACGAAATATTCGTAGAAATATTTATCGTCACATGACAATTTATTTTAATAGTGCAGTCTTTTCAGGGACTACGGTCTCCGAAACAAGCTACGTACGGGAAGCTGTCTTTTTTTACAGTGCAGTACCAAAACAGGAACTGGAACGCCCGCCCAACTCGCGTGGAGGTAGGCAGCGACGTGCTGAACAGTTCAAATAAGGGTGCGGGCCGGGCGGGGCGGGGCGTGCGGGGTGGGGGTGAGGCGTGGTGGGGCGGGGTGGGGTGGGGCGAGGCGAGGGCGGTGAAGAGACGTCAGCTGAATGCGTAGAAATGAGTTGGCGTGGCGTGGCGTGGCGTTGCGCTCGGTGTCCGGAACACCCCTGCAGCCCCTGCTGCTCAAACACTACACCCTAGCACTGGAAAAACAAATGTGACATATGTAACGTCTGCAACGTGACCTATGGTTCTTTCCGTTCTTTCTCAAATATTAGCGTGGTGTTAGCTGCAATCACATTTTTAGTTACACCATCGTTTCAGGCGTAAAATTTCGATTCAAACGAGTATGCATATGATAAGGTTCTTATTGCAAAACAACACATTGTAAGATGACGCAGGAATTCATTAACATTGCTGTGTCTTTGTTACGATTCCTCAGAACCCCATCATATATATGCTCGTTTGAACCGGAATTTTCCGGTGGAAATGATGGTGACCTCGGAATTTGAATACAGTCAATGATATGGAAGATATTGTAGAAAAACCATAAAACGCGCCGTCCGTCACGTTTCTTGATGCGACATGTGAACATGTCGCATCAAGAAACGTGACGCATGTCACATTTGTTTTTCCTGTGCTGTCCTCCTGCCACATCCCTTCCCCTCCTCTCCCCTCGGAGCGCTTGTTTGCCTCCGCCCTCCTAAAACATACTCGCGCGCGGGATTATACTCGGGGCCAAACGGAGAGTGACAGTGGAAATGGGCGGGAAGGGCTAGCAGCGCCCGCGCCACGCCGCGCCACGCCACGCCACCCCGCGCCCCGCACCACACCACCCCGCGCCACCCCGCACCACACGGCGCCTGAGGCGGACTGCGTGAAAAGGGAGAGCGGCGTGACGCCTCCTTGTCGCGGCCTTACTTACATAATCGCGGGGCGGCCGCGGCCGCGGCTCGGGCCCTACAGCCTGCTGCTATACGGCAGACCAGCGAAGGGAGCGAGCTCAGAATATGCTCGTATGCGTCGGAAAACGACAGGTGAGAGTGAGACGTTCGTACTAGAACATAGCTCCCTCTCACTTTCACCTGTCGTTTTCGGACGCATACGAGCATCTAAGCTCGCTCTCTTCGCTGCTCTGCTTTAGGAGAGGCTCCTAGCGCCCGCAGGTGGGGCCGCAGAGCACGGCGTCTTTATCAATGATGAGCTCTCCACGCGTGTCTAGTGGTATTATACGCAGAAAATGCGCAGGAAACGAGCGCCACACACTGCGCAATACAATACAAATTTCCACTTTCGTAATTTATTTTTTCGAAATAGGAAATTAAAAACTGCACTTATTAACCACGCCGATGTTCACTATTTGAGAAATGCATTTCTCATGCAAACATGTTTGTAAGAGTTACGGGTACATTTTCCATGAGAAACGTCGTAAAGTTACAATATCAAATTGTAAAGTTACAAAAAATTGTAAGGACACTTGGCATCGACTTGTGACTCTTAAACGAGCACAAATACGCTCTCGTAAATTTACGATTTCGATCGTAAAGTTTGTAACTCACAATTTACGCAAAACGTCGAATAACAGTGATTAACTCTATTTTGTATTTGAAACTAAGACATATCTGAGCGATGACTCACTTTTCATCTCCTCCCGCAGCAGGGGCAGGAAACACGAACTCGCGCGCGCGGCGGCCTGAAACCAGAAAGGAAAAAATAAAACTATGAGCAGTGCTCGCAGAGGCGCTCTACTGAACGGCACGGCACAGGGCACGACAGAAAGCGAGACAGAAAGAGTGTAGAGGTGAGCTTTGCCGGCGGCGGCCCGGCGGCAGTTCCGATTCCTTTTCAGAGCGTAGGTGTGGCAGGAAAGATCAGAGAAAATGAAAAAAAAAAATCAGAGATCAGCAGAACGGTACACACTAAACCCTTATGCATGATTTTTGCCTCGTTATGCACGATTTTATACAACCATAGTTATGCACAAATTTTTATGCATAACTATGCACACATTGTACATAATTATGCACAAATTTGTGCATAAGGGACATAGTTAAGCATAGTTATGCAGAAAAAATTGTGCATAGTTATGGTTGCGTAAAATCCTGCAAGGCTTATGCACAACAAAGTGCATAAGGATTTAGTGTGTATAAAAAAAGAGAAGTCGTGTCGCTGCGCACGCGACGACGGATGGGATGGGTAAAGGAACAGGGCAACAGGGAGGGCCGCGCGGTCAATGTGCTGCGGCTTGATAGATAGATAGATAGATAGATAGATAGATAGATAGATAGATAGATAGATAGATAGATAGATAGATAGATAGATAGATAGACAGACACTGTGAAAAATATTCGTAAGAGTTACGGGAAATTTTTCCATGAGAAATGTCGTAAAGTTACGATATCAAATTGTAAAATTACAAACTTTTAAGGACACTAGGTATCGACTTGTAATTCTTAAACGAGCACAAATAAGCGTTCGTAAATTTACGATTTTGATTGTAAATTTACAACACCATTTGTGAATCACAAATTACGAAAAAAGTCGTTAACTTACAGACATATTTTTCACAGTGGATAGATAGATAGACTCCCACGTGGCACAAATTTTAACACAGAAAAAAAAACACACATCAAGAAACCGTCTGCGCATGATTTATACGACATTAATTACAGCACGGGCCATATTCATTTCGCGCCGTTCCCCCCGCGCGCCCGCCCAGTGGCGCGAACAGCAGGTATACTGTGGAGAGCAGACGAATATGATGGTTCCAGCAGCCAGCCGCAAACTCCACCGACTCCATACTGTCCTCGACCAACTTCAATGAGGCAGGCGCAGCGCGCAGCCGCGCACACAAAGCAGCGCGTGTTTTCGTCTAGGGATTCGCCGATATCCGAGAGAGAGCGAGCGAGAGAGAGAGAGAGAGAGAGAGAGAGAGAGAGAGAGAGAGAGAGAGAGAGAGGGAGAGGGAGAGAGGGAGAGAGAGAGGGAAAGAGAGAGAGGGAGAGAGAGAGAGAGAGAGAGAGAGAGAGGGAGAGAAAGAGAGAAACGCCGGGGAAAGGGGTTGATGAGAGAGAGAGTTGTCACGTGCAGACAACAGCGACACAACGCGACATCGGGGATGCAGCGAGCGAGGGGGTATTCATCGCAAGGAAACTTTTACGGAGTGCTCCGTATCGCAAAGTATTTCAGCGGTAAGAAGTAGTTGTACCTGTTCCATTTTTGAGCATAGTTCGTTTGTTTTCAGTTTTACACTTCGGGGAACCCCCCATAAGTGTGCGGGGTATAACAGAGGTGAATATATCGAGGTGAATACCCCACCCCCTCAGGATGCAGCGTGAAAACGGACCTCCCTGCCGCGGACTTGCGCTCGCCACCAACTTTTGTCCCAGACTGAGCTGAAGGGGTGAAAAACTAGAGAGATAAATGAGAGCAGACGCCATTATCCGTCAGCGGGCAAACAGCAGGCCGGGCCGGGCCGTACCGCGGAGGCGATCGCATTGGCCCGTCACCAACCGGCTTGCTTCTGACACGGCTCGCAAAAGTCGGCCAGGAAATTGCGCACTTCCTGTCACAGCAGATATGAACTTTTTTTACTCACCCTCCTCGCTATACATTTTCTTTTTCAGAACCATTTTTTAGCAGATGATACATTCTAGCTAAATTAAATGACAATTACTAAACGAAAGATAATGTATCAGCTAGCTTGTACTCTCATAAAGCGAGTGGTGAGTGTGGCAAAATAATATACAGGGGGGATTGTGTCGCCTCGCCTCGCTCGCGCGACAATGCCTTGCAGTTGCCGCTGGCGCAACGGCCGATCAACAATGCTCGCTCGGACCTTTGGACGCTTGGGATTAAGCGACCCGTGCCCCGTCCCCTAATAGCTTTAAAATGAAAACGAACCTTACCTATTTTAATTTTTACTATCGTCCGAACTTCCCTCGAGCCTCGACACTCTAGATAGAATGAAATTAAATCTGCCAATCAACGTAAATGGAAAATAAACATGTAGCTACAAAATGTATCATCTGCTTTCAATTCCAATCTTAATTTTAAGGATTTAAAAATGGCATCTACCTAAACCCGGAAGAGAACAAACACACCCAGAAAAATGAATTCTTGATTCCCGACACTCAGCGATTTCTCTGGTAATTTCGTACAATTAACTGTGAAAGTCAAGAGCATCGCTGGGTCCGAGTGCAGGACGCGGCATAAAATTATTTAGCCAGGGCGACTCATTGCGGTACGCGCTTAAACCTGTGACTCAGCTGACCTACATCGCCTCCAGCGCACCCCAAAAATTGTGTTCTTGATCCGAGAACATTGCCTTAAAGTTTTTACACTCTAAATGCGAAAGAACAATTTTGTTCCCCGATTAGGAACGTTTTCGTGCACATCCAGACTGGATGCGAATTCGTTCCGGAAACTGGACAAGTTGTGTAAAGTTGTACACAATTTCTCTCACTTTAGTAACAAATTTGCATCCAGTCTGGATGTGCACGAAAACGTTCGGGGAACAAAATTGTTCTTTCGCATTTAGAGTGGAGGACACTGTTCTTAATTTAAGAAATTTAACTTAGTTTAATGACAAAATGCGCTTCTTTTAAGCAGAATGTACCGGGTGTTTCTTTGAATGCGTAACAGTGTTGCGGGATTGCATACTCTCCAGCGCTGCAAGGGCCATGGCGCCTTACGGGCGAATGGGTAGGCAAACCCGCAACACTCTTACGCATTCAAAGAAACAACCGGTACCTAAAACTTTAAGAACACTGCAAAATTAAGAACATAGTTTTCTGGGTGCGGAGAGCCCACCCCGCAGTGCTGCTCGTGGCTGGCGGAGACATTACCGTACGTCCCCGCCGGTGCAGGGAGGAGTAAGGGCCCCCCAACCCCATAAAGCCCTTCGTGTAAGAGCGCCTCCCTCCACACCGCGAGCAGCGCTGCTCTTAAAAATAACAAAACAGCTGAGCGAAAAAGGTTCACCCTGCTTAAGCTTTTCCGCGTCGCTTACCTTGCAATAATTTATAAGCGCAAGAAGGGAATCCCCAAGCGGATCCTAAACACGCCCCCGCGCCTCCATTACCTGTGCCGCCCTCCTCTACAGCAAGGGTTTGGAGTGGCGGGGGAGGGGGCAGCACGCGCCGACTATACTTCCTCACACCTCCGGTGGAGTGAGGGGGGAGGAGGTGGGGGGGGGGGGGGAGCACGGGAAGTGAGGCGCCCGGCCCATAGGGCAGGCCGGAGCGAAGTGGCTCGGTGGTGAAGCCACTCATATACCGTGTGGGTCGGGGCGGGGCGGCAGGGTGCTTGGCGGGAGCCTCTGTGCGCAATGCTTCACAAACTTTCTCCCTTAACACCGCGGGGCCGGGGCCGGGCCCGGCGGGCGGGGTGCCTCCCCGGCGTCCCGTATGCACCAGTCCCAGCGGGGCGGGGCGCTGCTGGCACACCCCACCTCACCCTCACACTGACGTGAGTGGGCCCCGGGGGGGCTCCCGAAGGGTCCGCCACACACAACACTGCGGGTACCGCCGGTAGAGCAGCGCGAGGCGCAGCCGTATGCCTTCGCTGCCGAAGACCACTAACGGCGTAAGGCAGGAATGGAGACAATAACCGCTGCTCACATTTTTTTTTTCAAAAGCCGCACATTGGAAATCCAAGTGTATACGAATGCCGCTCACTAGTAGGAGAGCAAATAAATTCACTCAGTCGTAGGTGTGCAAATAACCATTCACTCACTTGTACGTGAGCGAATAACCATTCACTCACTTGTACCTACAAGTGACCGAATAGTTATTTTCTCACCTTTTGCGTTGGGAGGAGTTGGAGCGTCGGTAGCGCGAGTGGACCAGCCAAGGCAGTGTGTAGCGAGTGTAGCGCTTGGAGCGTTTGGAGCATGCGGGAGCATGCTAGTGGACCGCACCCCTACAAGTGAGTGTATGGTTATTCGCTCACCTACAAGTGAGTGAATCGTTGTTCGCTCACTTACAAGTGAGTGTATGGTTATTCGCTCACCTACAAGTGAGTGAATTTATTTGCTCACCTACAAAGTGAGCGACATTCGTACACTTGGATTTCCAGTGCATACAAATGACATACGTCTTACTGTTACTGTCACCACCAGCTCGCCGCGAGACCCCGTCACGGACTGCTGGGAGTCTGCTTCAAGAAATACAGCACGCGAGAAGAGGAAGAAAAAGTTTGAGGCGACCTGCCCTAACCTCACTTACTCACCGCAGCTTTGAGACAGACGGGGGAGCGCAGCAGCCCCGCCCGCGGCCGTGCGGTGGGGCCCCGGCGGGGCGGGGGCAGTGCCCTCCGCAGCGGCGGCCGTACGGGGCCACGCCCCGCACCGCCAGGGCCTCGCACTGGGCCCGCACCGCGGCCGAGCCGGGCCGGGCCCCACCCTAAACACACTGCGCCCGCGATATTGTGGCCCCGGCTTCGGCCCTTTAATTTCAAAACTTTAGTGCGTTGTGGGTGAGCCCCGAGCCCCCCGCCCCGTCGCACCGGTTGCGGCAGCAGCCCGCCCCGCCCCGCCCCGCCCCGCCCTGCCAGACAACGGCCGCCCTCCGCCCTCCCGCACAGCGGCTCGCGTGAGCGGGACCACTTTGGGGCGCGCGTCCTGCCGCCTCGCCGCGCCGGCCCCGCCCCGCCCCGCCCCGCCGCGCCCCCTGCGTCGTTCACCGTTTAATTGCACCTCGCCGCTTGTTCGGCACCGCAGCGGGCAGCGCGGCCACAAAGTAGTGAACACAGCGGGGCGCGCGCGGCGGCGCGTGGCGGGGCGGGGCGGGGTGGGGCGGGGCGGGGCGGGGCGGGGCGGGGCGGGGAGGGGCAGGGCGGGGCGGGCTGTGGTGGGACGGTACGGGGCGCGACCACCCCTCGCCGCCCGCTAGACCCACGTATGTTCGCGAAAACAACACAACACGACCAGGAAACTTGGGCGTTTCCTGGTCTCCTCCCGACACTAGCCGGGGGCGGCGATGATCCTCGTTAATAACCCCCTCGCGTGTATAGGGCGGGGTGGGGTGGGGCGGGGGAGGGGGGGGGGGTCGTCTCAAGTAAACAACTTTGCGCCGAGTTGAGAACATTTTCAGAGAGACGTATCGCTGTAACGAGCAGCGTCCTGGCCGGGCCAGGCCGGCCTGCTGTGCTGGGCAGGGACGCCCACTGGCGCCCGCCCCACCCCACCCCACCCCACCCCGCCCCGCCCCGCCCCAACCCACCCAATCTTAATGACCTTGTTGTACAGTGCCATGGGCCGGGCCGTGCACCTGGGTGACAGACGACATGGAGGGTCCGGGTGGAGGTTTCTTCTGCTTCTGGCGCGCTATGGATTTTATCACTTTAAAGCACATTCTCGTGTTTTTCGGTATTACATTACGTGTATTACGGCGTAATACATGGATCAGGTGTACAGTGTATTACGGAAGTGAATTCCCCGTCGCGGGGCGGCCGCGCGGATAAGAAGCCATTTTCAGCCGGTGTCGCCTGCCTGTCCTCAGGCCGGGGTCCTCGAGCTGTCGCTGTCGTGTCCGCCACTTGCCTCGCTCGGCCCTGTCCACCCGCTGTCCAGCCCTGTCTCCCAACACCACCACCACCACCACCGCCCCAGGCGGTGAGGCATCCATCACATCGAGCGGACAAGTTATTCGCTCGCAAAAGCAGCGGCGTAGGAAAGGGGGAGTGGGGGAGCTCTCTCTCTCTCTCTCTCTCTCTCTCTCTCTCTCTCTCTCTCTCTCTCTCTCTCTCTCTCTCTCTCTCTCTCTCTCTTTGTACCCGCGTCCAAAAGGACCATCAAATCACGATCAAGGACACGGAAAAGATTATCCAAGAAATCTGAATAATTGGGAGCCGCCTTGAACGTCGCAACAGCGTTAGCAGCGCACATTAAAGAAAAACAACGCTTATGCCTCCTCAATCTAAACTAATTTCAGACAGCATTATACAGAGAATTCCAATTAACGGAAAATGACAAGACGGAATTCGGGCACACACTAAACCCTTATGCACTTTGTTGTGCATAAGCCTTGCAGGATTTTACGCAAACATAACTATGCGTAATTTTTACTGCATACTATGCTACACTCTGTCCCTTATGCACAAATTTGTGCATAATTATGTACAATATGTGTATAGTTACGCATAAAAATTTGTGCATAACTATGGTTGTATAAAATCGTGCATAACGATGCCAAAATTATGCATAAGGGTTTAGTGTGCAGTTTCGGGTGATTCGGGGCATTTAAGTGTATAAATTGGTCGGAGGCCGCTGGTCCCCCAGCCCGGGCCAGGCCAGCGCTCGCGGCCGGCGCTTCGCTTCGCAATAACTCGGCCCGTAACGCATAACCGTAACGCACGCCGTGACGCAATGTCCTAGCGTGACGCAACAAAGAGCGTGATCAGTGACGAGCTAGGCCGTCATTAATACACACGGGACAGAGCAGGGCAGGTCGCGTAGGGGGGCAGAGGGGCAGGGGGCGTAGGGGCGCAGGGGCAGGCGGGCAGGGCGCAGGGGGCAGGGTGCAGGGGGCGCAGAGGGACAGGGGGCGCAGGGGGCAGAGGGCGCAGAGGGCAGGGGTCATAGGGGGCAGGGGGCGTAGGGGGCAGGGGCATTGGGGGCAGGGGCGCAGGGGCAGGGGCGTAGGGGGCAGGGGGCAGGGGGGGCGCAGACTGGCAGGGGCGCAGGGGCAGGGGCGCAGGGGGCAGGGGGCAGGGGGCGTAGGGGCAGGGGCGCAGGAGGCAGGGGCGCAGGAGGCAGGGGGCGCAGAGGGGCAGGGGCGCAGGGGCAGGGGGCGTAGGGGGCAGGGGACGTTGGGGGCAGGGGGCGTAGGGGGCAGGGGGCAGGAGGTAGGGGGCGCAGAGGGGCAGGGGCAGGGGGCGCAGAGGGGCAGGGGGCGCAGGGGGGCAGGGCAGGGAGTCAGCGCGCCGCATGGAGACGAGACAAAAGACGCGACAACTCAAACTAAATTATTCAAATAATTTGAAAAGTTGCCGCTGTGTTGTGGAACTGCAGCCTGGTCTGCAGTACAGTGCTGCCCCCTCTCTTCTGGGCAGAACCGCCCCGCCCCGCCCCGCCCCGCACCGCCCCGCCCCGCCCCGCCCCGCCCCGCCCCGCCCCGCCCCGCATGGTCCCGCCCCACACCGTTGGTTTCGTTTCCCGCAGCCCGCGTAACTTGAAACAAACTCTGCTCTCTAAGTGGTGGGGCGTGGCGGGGCGGGGCGGGGCGGGGCGGGGCGGGGCGAGGTGACGTGACTGAGTCAAGGTCCCCCCAGGGGTCCGGCGCGGCGTCCGGCCGGGCCGGACGGGCCAGAGAAAAGTAAAGTGGCTGCGGCCCGCTGCCGCCCCGCAGCGCAGCTGTACGCTGCACCAGGCCACATTGTGTGTAATCTCCCTCCCTCTACTCGACCTGCCCCCCGCCCCCTCCCCCCCACACTCCTACTCCCCAACCGCCAGGCGGACCAACTTGGAGGGGAAAGGCAGGCAGGCGCGAGTGTTCGTGCGGGGGAGGACAAGTTTGGAGGAGAGGAGAGGCTCGGGCTGCAGGTGTGGGCTGGGCTCGGGCGACCCTCAGGACATTAAATGGAGCCATTATGGCTCGCGGAAGAAGAGAGAGAAGCCGCTTTGTGGAGCAATTGGGCCCCCCAGGGCCAAGGCTAAGAAGGCTAGTGGCCGGGCCGGACGGCACAAACGCGCGGAGGAAACCGGAAGTTAGGTAGAAAATGTTACAATGCCTCGATTTCTCTCCTTATTTTTTTTTAAGTAGGTTAAGACACTCAGGATACTACAGTCTCGCTTCACAGTAGCAAGAAAAGGCGTGGCCCTAATTATATGGCGCGCTTGACGTTAGTTGCGAATCTTGTTACATCGCGAGGAAAAGAAAAGCGGAAGTGTAAAGACGATTGCGAAGCGCGACTGTGCCGTAACACGTGGTAAAAATAACGTTCTTCTCCCCTCAGAGCGTGGTGGGGCGGGGTGGGGCGGGGTGGAGCGGGGTGGGGCGGGGTGGAGCGGGGTGGAGCGGGGTGGGGCGGGGTGGGGCTGGCGGAGCGCGTGACACACGTTCGGGCCGAGGGGACTTGGTGCGCGCCCCGGCCGCCCCACCCCCGCCCTGCTAGCACGCGCAGGGCCGCGCACCGCAGTTAGGTCGGGAGCAGCCTTATTGACGGCGGTACCTCCGCCTAGCAAATTTGTATACACCGCGTCCCTCATTCCCAGGCAACTCAATGCTACTCAGGGCAAAAACCGAGGGGGTATGCACTCGCGTAATAGTCGGGTCACTCTGCCCGTCATAGCACGCGTAATAGTATGCGTAATAGTGGCGTAATAGCCAAAATTCTCCGAAATTTACCTATTTTTGGGTTGTTTTGGGCTATTTTTAGCTAAATCCCGACATTTTTGAGGCGTAATAGAGCGTAATAGACGTAATAGTCGGGTCACAGGTTTTGAGAGTGCAGAGTGCATACCCCCTCGGCAAAAACATTCGAATGTATTCCTGTATTTACACCGCCATTTTAATGAGGTGGTCTCTCTCTCTCCCTCTATCTCATCGACGTGCCAGAACATAGGTAACTTCGTTTTGTAAAAAGAATAAAATAATGAACATGCTGTGGGACAATTTTGTAGAGGATTGGGGAAGGGGGCAGAGAGGGCGGCGGTCTACCAACCGACTGACAGGCGGGGCGGGGCGGTGTGGGGCGGTGTGGGGCGGTGTGGGGCGGTGTGGGGCGGGGCGGGGCGATGTAGGGCGGGAGCGTGAAGGCGCCCACCCGTCCTAATACACACGCACGCACCGACACCAAATTGATTTCGTGAGGCGGAGGAGGAGGAGGAGAGATCGGCCACCACGCAGGAGGGCGGGGCGGGGGCGGGGCGGGGGCGGGGCGGGGGGTGGATGCCCGGGCGGCCCTCCACACTCTCCCTCCACTTGTGGCGGGGCGGGGCGGGGCGGGGCGGGGCGGTACAGCACAGTGCGCGGCACAATGCCTATACCCCAGCGCCCCGGCGCGCTACAGCGAGCAGCAGGCGGAGCGGACTCGGCCCGGGTCAAGTGCGGTGCAGGACACACCAATAAAATAAGCTTACGGTGATTTTCGCTGTAAGGTACGGTGAACCCTGCAGCACTGTAGCTTACCTACGGTGAATTTTTACCGTAGGCTACGATGAATGCCACTGTAAGCTACGGTGAATCAGGGCGCATCACCGTAGCTCCAGTGCTGGAGGGTTCACCGTACCTTACAGTAAAAGTCGCCGTAAGCTTTTTAGAGTGCAGGGGAGAGTCCAGAGCAGACTCTACACTGTTAATTTGGGGTGCTCAGAAATTACGCCAAGGCGTACAGTGATAGTACGGCTAGGCCTACACCACGCAAAACTGCACCACTGGTGTACGATGACAACACACCTTACGCATTTGGCGTACGATCACTGTACGCCTTGGCGTACATTTCTGAGCACCCGAAATTAACAGTGTAGACTCTAGGCCAGGGCTGCGGACCCCGGGGCCACCGAGAGCGACCGGCAGCCAAACCGAACTTTCGCTCGGGACTGAGCAGCAGAGAGAGAGAGAGAGAGAGAGAGAGAGAGAGAGAGAGAGAGAGAGAGAGAGAGAGAGAGAGAGGGCGATTCCCTCCCATGGGAAACAGAGGTGGACAGGCCTTCGTGCGTGCGCGAGTTTGTGTGTGTACAAGAGATGGCACGGCGTTTGTGTGTGAGAGACGGCTAAGCGCCCCCCCCCCCCTTCTCTCTCTCTCTCTCTCCGGCTCTCCCTCTACACAGTGCTGTAGGCGGGCAGAAAGCCACTCCCGTACTTCCGCGCCGAGGCCACATGGTCTGGCGGGCGAGGCCGGGCGGGGCGGGGCTCAATGCCTCTTATCGTACACACACGCCCGTCACTCAGCGCTATAGGCCGCTCCGCCCCACCCCGCCCTGCGCCTCGGAACACCTGCCCGGCCCGCCCCGGCCCGCCCCGCCCTGCCCCGCCCCGCCCCGCCCTGCGCCTCGGAACACCTGCCCGGCCCGGCGCCGAGCTGCAGCCCGCTTCGCCCACGAGACCCGCTCCCTGGACCCAATATTATTTCCGGCCAGTCTGAGTATCCCATTGAGGTCACCGCCGTGAGTTCTGCTACCCCTCCTCCTCCCACGGTGCGGGCGGGCTGCGGGCTGCCGGCAGGGCAGGGCAGGGGGAGTGTATATAGCGCCGACTTTCGCACTTTCATCCGCGCGGTCGTCCGCGGTGCCAATATCCCCCCTCCCCTCACTGTTAGAAATTGTCGTACAGGGTACGGGAAAATTTTCCATGGAAGATGTCGTACAATGACAATCCTAGATTGTAATTGTACAAGCACTGCGTATCGACTTGGAATCGAATGACGATCAAAAGTGGGAGGTTGGACATGTACGACTCATTTTGTAAATGGTAATTTACAAAAAATATCGTACATGTACGGAAACATTTTTCACAGTGCTCCACTGTTACAAATACCGTAGGGCGTTGCGGTATGCCTACGGTCCGTACCGTAATTTTCAAGTACGCTCAGACCGTAACGCATCCTTACGGTGCGGACTGTACTTCATTGCGTATGGAATGTTTTCCATATTGAACTTCCCCAACATATTTGCAGCAGGCTACGGAGCGTACCGTCAGATTCAGACCGTAATCAAAAATTACGGTCCAGGACCAGGTAAGAAATTAACGGCGCGTACCGTAAGCATTTACCTTGGTATTTTTCAACAGTGTCCCCCCGTACCCTCCCCGACGCCTCTTACCTCCACCGGCAGCTAGCAGCAGCGCCCGCTTGCCCTCCCCTCCCCCCTAACCCGGTGGCCTGGTGGCCCCCGTGGCCCCTGCTGGACCGGCGCCCAGAACAGGCAGCACCGGGCCCCCGCCCCGCCCGGCCCGCCCCGCCCCGCAAGGCCCACACAGTCGCAGCCCCTTGCGCGGCGGGGGCGGCGAGCCGAGGCCAGCCGCGCCCCTAAATCCCACCCCAAGATTACATCGCAAATTGAGATCGTAAAACGCATTACTTCCTCTTGTCGTTTCCACACATGGTGCCAAGGGGCCTTACCGCCCCCACCTCCACCCCCACACGGGGCGGCGGCGCAGGTCCCTCTGTTGCAGTGCCCGGGAGCACCTCGCTATCTGCAGCATGCCAATGACAGCCTGCACTGCCCACTGTCCGCCACGCCCCGCCCACAACCTGCACCCCTCCATTCCGATGACCTTCCACCTCACGGCTGGCCCGGCCCGGAACAAACAGTGCTACTATAAGCTCCGGGCGGTGCGGGCCGGGGCGGGGCGGGGCGGGCCGGAGCGCTCCGGGTGGGGTCCGGCTCCGGCCCGGCCCGGCCCGCGCACGGCAGCCCTATAGCGTGGCCATACTTCTCTTACACTCCATTTCTCCGCACAGCCGTACCGCAGCGCCGCGGGCCGGGTGGGGCGATAGAGGCACCCCGCCCCGCCCCGCCCCGCCCCGCCCCGCCCCGCCCCGCCACCACCACCGCGCCCTGCCTGTCCGGCCTGATGCTTTGTGATTTGAACAGAATAAAGTGTTATGTTTGCATAGCGCGAGGTCGCGGGGTCGGGGTCGCCGGGGCGCAACCAGAGGGGCCTGACGGGTAACTCGAGCCGCCCGGAGCCCACCCGGAGCCCGCCCGGAGCCTGACCGGAGCCCGCCCGGAGCCCGCTCGGAGCCTGACCGGAGCCCGCCCGGAGCCCGCCCGGAGCCCGCTCGGAGCCCACCCGGAGCCTGACCGGAGCCCGACCGGAGCCCGGCCGGAGCCCGACCCAGCTGCACGCGATCCCACCGGCCGCGCTGCACCGCCCTGCTACTCTCACAATACAACTCGTGGCGGGAGCGGCCACCAGGACGGACTGACGGACGGACCGGAAAATATTTCCGTACATGTGCAATATTTTTTGTAATTTACCATTTACAAGATGAGTTGTCCATGTACAACCTCCTACTCTTGATCGTCATTCGATTCCAAGTCGATACGCAGTGCTTGTACATTTACAATCTAGGATTGTCATTGTACGACATCTTCCATGGAAAATTTTCCCGTACCCTGTACGACATTTTCTTACAGTGGACGGACGGACGGACACACACACACACACACACACACACACACATTGTCAATACATGTGTACATTGTATACTTTAAAGAAAGTATACATGCCGTGTATACTTGAAATAATGTATACATACCGTGTATGCATTTATATGTGTATACATGCGCATGTATACATTTATAAATGTATACATTCCCATGTACACTTTGCAAAGAGCACACGTGCTGCTGTCACCTTACATGCCATGTTCACTTTGAAAGATGTGTACATGTACATGGTCATGTATACACTTATTAAAGTGTACATGCACTGTAAAAAATTTGTTCGGGAATTTCCAAACAATTTACTGGAAAATTTGTACCACAAATAGTTTGGAAAATTTGAAATCCAAATTGTTTGGAAAACAGATTTTCCGAATTGTTTGGAAATTTCCATAACTCTTATAGACTTTCGTAAAGAAATTCCTACAACGTTTTAAATATATGCGTTCTTAAAACGGTTGGTGAGTCTTTTAAGTCACACTCGTCCACCTTCGCATTTCCGGTACAGTTCTTAAATTTCCCAAAACAGTCAAAAAATGTCACTTCCAAGAACTTTTTGGAAAATATTTTTTCCAAACTGTTTGGATCGATATTTTTTGGAAATTTCCAAATTTTGTTTACAGTGTGGGCATGTATACGATGTATTCATTTATTAAAGTGTACATGGCATGTATACTTTATTTAATGTGTACAATGTACACATTTGTGATGACAGAGCACACACACACACACACATGGTGGGGCCGCAGCGGCTGACCGCCACGTGTCGTGCTGGTCTACATTCCGCACGCGCCTGGGCTGGCGGCGGGCCGCAGCCCCTACCTGCCCCGGCCCAGCCCCGCGCCCCTGCGCGCGCGCGCGTGTCTGTACGTACACGCATCGACATTCTCGGGATAGCTTGGGCTGCAGCTGCTCCTACTTGACTACTTTTCCTCGTTCGGAAAATACAAAAAATGTGGCGGAGGGTTCGAGTCTATTCGAGCGCTTCCATATCGTGGAGCGGTCTCGCACGCGCGCACGCGTGACCTACACTCACTGTGAGAAATGCAACGAGAAAGAGGCTACAAGGAATGAGCGCCCGAAAAAGATGGAACAGTGTTCGTTGAACAAAGTTCAACGATGTTCAATAAAACGCGCACCGGTTCAAGCCTATTTCCCCTTGGAGAAATGTATGTTGGGGTCCACAGGAAACGCTTCCGCGAGATATGTAGTAAAGTTACGACCCGTATTTAAAGAAGAAATTACGCAAAATGTCGTAGTTTTACGAGAGTATTTCTGCACAGTGATAATTTTTTGCGCTGCACTCCTATTGTACCTCCATCCAGCCCTTTTTCCGCGCGCCACGCTACCAACCAACCAACCAACCAATTAACCATAGGCTGATGTCGCACGCACAGGAACTCAGTCTCTCTCTCTCTCTCTCTCTCTCTCTCTCTCTCTCTCTCTCTCTCTCTCTCTCTCTCTCTCTCTCTCTCTCTCTCTCTCTCTCTCTCTCTCTCTCTCTCGCCCTCCGGCCTCTCTCACTCCACGGCGAGTACAACACGCCGGCGCGTGATGTTCCATTCATTCCCAGACGACAGATAAGAATGAATGAATATTGTGAGGCGGCTGGGCGGGGAACAAATGATAAGATGTACCGTGTGGGAGCAAGACGGAGAGAGAGAGAGAGAGAGAGAGAAAGAGAGAGAGAGAGAGAGAGAGAGAGAGAGAGAGAGAGAGAGAGAGAGAGAGAGCAGGAGAGTAGAGAGGGAGGCGGAGGTACCGTATCGCGCGACCAGCAGTATGCTGATTGAGACAACGTTGCAACCACTCCCTCCCTCCCTCCCTCCCTCTCCCTCCTCCCCCGCCACTTTTCGTGCCAGCCAGCCCAAACTCTCCCCCTCCCCCCGCCGCCCTCTCTCCCTTTCAAATCAAATAGGGAGCAGGGGGGACAAGGGAGAGGCTCAGAACGCAGTAAAAACTGATCCTGATCCCTGGTGACGACCGGTCGTGCCTCAGTTCCTCCCCCCAGCCCAGCCCCTAACACTCGAGAGCATCGAGAGAGCCGGGCTGGGCCCAGAGGGTGGCAGGATGCAGGACACCAAGACAACAAAGACCCCCTCCGATTAAATCGGAGGGGTTGTATAACTTGTTTCGACAGCCGACGCCGACACCGCACACAGCACAAAACAAGTTATTGTTGTTCCCGACTTGTCCCTTCACTTTTTTTTTTTGCCTGCTGTCTCCAAAAGCGATATCGTAAAAAACGGAGAGACCGCAACGCACAAAAAAAAATATACAAAGAACATCACGTTTTATTGTGAGTAAAAAGTTTGCGCATTGCACGCCCTCAGATTTCCTCGAGTGGGGGAGCTAAATGGAAGGGCGAGCGGGAGGGCCTGTGCCGGCGAAAAACATTAAGAAGTACGACAGGCGGCAGCGGGGCGGAGCCAGCAGCCGCATCGTGCGTATCAGCGGGCGGGGCGTGGCGGGGCGGGGCGGGGCGGGGCGGGGCGGGGCGGGGCGGGGCGCGGCGGGTCACCTCTGAGGAGGCATTCAAGACGCTCTAGAACGGCTGCAACGACCATATTTCGGGAGCGCGCGCCGCGCCGGACTGTACCAGGGTTATGGAGATGAGAAGCAAAGCGCGCCCTAAACACGGGGGCGGGGCGGGGCGGGGCGGGGCGGGGCGGGGCGGGGCGGGGCGGGGCGGGGCGGGCCCGCGAGCGCCACTGCATGCTTTGCTATAAAGATTATGCGTCCCCGCCGGGGCAGGGCGGGCAGGGCAGGACTATCGCCGTGTTGCTCGCGCTTTCCCTTTTTCTCTCGAAAATGGATATAACGAATGCGAATCGTAAATGCGAGAGCGTTCTGCTGCGCTCCTCGGTTTTACTGTCCATTTGGCTAAGGCGGCAGCGCAAAGGCGGAGAGGAGAGGAGAGGATGCTAAAGAGGCGGGGCGGGGCGGGGCGGGGCGGGGCGGGGCGGGGCGGGGCGGGGCGGGGACCGACTCGATGCAAGGCGGCGGGATGAAGCCTCGGCCAGAGATCTTGCGGCACCCCACCCCGCCCCGCCCCGCCCCGCCCGCCACGCCCTCCCACTCCACCACGCCTTGACGCCCCCATACACCGCCCCGGCCTTTTTCCGGAGTCTGTCTGACTAGGGTCTCCTTTTGATAGGGACCGTCTGCTGCTTTGAGACAGGTGGATGGGCGAGAGAGAGCGAGAGAGAGAGTAGAAGGAGAGAGAGCGAGGGAGCGCGAGAGCGAAAGAGAGAGAGAGCGAGAGAGAAGTGGAGGATGGGTGAGAGCGAGAGAGAGCGAGAGAGCGAGAGAGAGAGAGAGAGACAGACAGACAGACAGACAGAGACAGAGAAAGCGCGCGGAGCAAGAGAAGGTGAAAGAAAGAAAAAAAGGCATCGAGGGAAAGGGATGAGATCTTTTCACTCAGTGCGCCAAATAGGGATTTTCAGCCCGCCCTTGCCTGCTAATACCCCGGCGAATGAGTTGGCGCGAGGCGGCAAAGGGGGCGAGGGTCGTTAGCACGGTGGTAAGGGCGCGGCGTCCTCCGCGAGGCGATCAGCCGCCCCGCCCCGCCCCGCCCCGCCCCGCCCGACCGCAGCTCTTTATACCGAGTTCGTCTTCCTTTTGATACGCGCTATTACGCCCGCAATCCCGCTCCCGATCCCCGTCCCGCCCACCAAACGTCGTCGCGTCGTGACGCCCGCGCCGCCGTCGAGCCGGGTGCGGGAGGCGCGTTGCGGTGCGGTGCGGTGCGGTGCGGGGCGGGGCGGGGCGGGGCGGGGCGGGGCGGGGCGGGGCGGGGCGGGGCCGAGCTGTCCGTCAGCGTCGATGACAGCGCTCCCTCACGGCCGGAGCCTCGTCCCGGCTAGGCTAGGCTGGGCTAGACCAGGCCAGCCCGACTCACTCAGCACACCGACGATGACGATGTTAATCTCCAGGAGTTGATGGCGCCCCCAGGGACCCCCCCCCCCCCCCTAAACGCGTCTCTGCGGGACTCACCAGCACCAGGCCAGGCCAGGCGGCGGCGCCGCGAGCGACAATGAGAGAGGCGGGGAGGGAAAGTGTTAGGGAGGCTCGCGCGGGGGGCTGGTTGCTGTCGAGGTAAGCTGCCTGAGAGCGCCTGTCACCGGGCGGGTAGGCAAGCCCGCGACACGCGCGCGTCCGCGAGCTGCCTACCCTACTACACCCTCGGCACTTGTTGGAGGTACTCTCGAACCACACGCCACGGGATTTCAGCCGACACCGAAACCGACTGATGTACCGGGTGTATTTTTTTAATGCGTAACAGTGTTGCGGGATTGTATACTCTCCAGCGCTGCAGGGGCCATGGCGCCTTACGGGCGAATGAGGTAGGCAAACCCGCTACACTGTTACGCATTCAAAGAAACTCCCGAAACATCCGACGTTAAAAAAAAAAAGCAAAAAAAAGAAAAAACCTAGTATACAGTGCAGGAAAAAATCCTTGGGTAATCCAGAGATAACAATAATCTGCTCGCGAAACTCGAGAGCAAAGAAGAAAAAAAGAAACTACGAGTATTGAATGGGAATCATTGATAATTGGGATTCCCGCTCGGCTGCTGGCCGTGCGGCATTGACTGTTAGGGGTGGTAGGGGCAGAAGGGGCTCTGCAATCAGTACAATGCACACATCATCAGGGGCCCGCCTGGGGCCCGCCCCGCCCCACTGTCCTTGACGTCCACGTGAGGGACTGAGGGGGCGGGGGGCGAAAACCACCCTCTACCTGCTACAGAGAGAGCTGAGGAGAGCAAATAGGCCGCGAAGGATAATAGGTGGGAGGTAGAGAGACAGAGAGGGAGAGAGGGAGAGAGAGAGGGGGGAGAGAGGGAGAGGAAGAGAGAGAGGGAGAGAGGAGATAGAGAGGTACACTGTAAAACCTGTGTGTTCCCTGAGAGCACGACTTACTCGCTTGCCTCCAAAAATGGCACACCTTAGTCGCTCTGCCACAGCACACCTTAGTCGCTCCCATGTAAAAACACCTTTGGGTCCTGTGAGTTCCTCACGCTGCATGGTATTGATGGAATAAATCCACGCTGCTCTTTCCAAATGCAAGGTCCAAGGTGTGCAGTAACAGCGCACCTTTCCCCTGTCTTCCCCTGGAGCCACAGGACCCAAAGGTGTTCTACATGGGAGCGACTAAGGTGTGCTGTGGCAGAGCGACAAAGGTGTGCCATTTTTGGAGGCAAGCGACTAAGTCGTGCTGTCAGGGAACACCCAGGTTTTACAGTGTAGAGAAAGATAGAGGGA
This sequence comes from Frankliniella intonsa, assembly GCA_033675135.1. Lineage (NCBI taxonomy): Eukaryota > Metazoa > Arthropoda > Insecta > Thysanoptera > Thripidae > Frankliniella > Frankliniella intonsa. The sequence goes on from CM066250.1 coordinate 2,366,494, forward strand.
GAGAGAGAAATGAAGATTTCCAGAATGAGGCGGGTTTTCATTGCAGCGTCCTGAGGAAACACCTTTGGCGTCCACGCTAGAATAATTTGTGCCTGTTTATAGGGATTGCGGAAGGGCAGGGCGATCCCCCGGGCGTAGCGTTCACGCCCGAACACGAAAAATGACAACGACAACAACAAAGGAATAATCTTGCATATTTATCAGAGTACCAAATCCTCCCCCCCCCCCCTCTCTCTCTCTCTCTCTCTCTCTCTCTCTCTCTCTCTCTCTCTCTCTCTCTCTCTCTCTCCCGGTCGCTCAACTCTGGAAAACCAAGTGTGCACATGTATTCATTATTTACTGCATACTTACAGGTATTCAGTAAATGATGAATACATGGCATGTATGCAGTATTTGCTGAATACCTTGGCATGTACAAACGTAGTTTCTGTATGATTTTTCGTGTGTACATGCCAAGGTATTCAGCGAATACTGCATACATGGCCATGTCACTGTAAATTGAGGAGTCAACATTTTCGCTCCCCGAGGAGCGAGTTTTTGACCCAAATTTTAATGCTCTCCCAGGAGCAAGATTGTTTTATCTCGCTCAATTAAAGCATGCATTCTATTCTTTACGCAATTTTATCACTCCATTGGAGAAAGATTGCATTATATCGCCCAAACTGAGTGACTTCAGATGACTCAGATTGAGTGAGCTAAAGAAATATCGCTCTGCAGGAGCATCTCAAATCCGTGTCGCCCTTTTTGAGCATTATTAAAATATGTCGCTTGTTTTGAGTCAGAATTCATTCTCCTCAATTTACAGTGGTATTCATTATTTACTGAATACCTGTAAGTATGCACTGTTAAAACCTTACAAAGCAATGCTTCGCAATTAAAAACAAAATGCTTCGCAATTGCGAAGGATTTGGCTGCTTTGTAATAATACAAAGCATTTTGTTTGTATTGCGAAGCATTTGCGAAATGCTTTATATTACAAACAAAATGCTTTGTAATACAAAGCATCCCAATGCTTTGCAAGCTTACAAACTATTTTGTCTGTAGGGATTTAACAGTGAGCAGTAAATAATGAATACATGTACACACTTGGTTTTCCAGAGAAGACGAATAGCCGCCGGGTGTTGATCAGTTGAACACTTGGTTTAACAGTGTGTTATTTCTGTGGTAGATGAACAAGGATTTTTCCATCGGACGTCACCGTCACAGGATTCGGAGAAACAGGGAAGTGGAGAAGACTGGAATCGGAGAGTTGCGGAGTGGCGGGCAGAGGATGAAGAGAGAGGGAGGGAGGGGGAAAGAATAACTGCGGGCCATGCGTCACGCGGGCCGCCCGCCGCACCTGTCGCCATTCGTCACGCGGCCGTCACGGGGCCGGGCCGGGCCCCGCCGCGAGGTCACGCGTCACGCATCGACTTCATCACCTTGTCACATCCGTTGCGATATGCGCCCGCGCAAGCCACTTTGTCACGCTACCCCCTTACCCTTCCGCTGACCCACTTAGGTCCTTTTATTTCCACCACGGTAAGTGAGCGGTGGGGCCTGGGGTAGGTGGACACCGAAGTTTCTGAATGTCACACACTTGTAGCTGTGTGAATTTTCAGTTGCACAAATGGACAAGTAAAGGTATGAGTTTTCATTGGCATTTCACGTGAAGGGAGAAATATATAGGAATGGACATCCCTACACGCTAAACCCGTATGCACCATTTTTGCATCGTTATTCACGATTACATACCGGGTGTCCCAGAGAACACAGGGCAGTCAGTTGGGTTGCCTACGCACTGGCCGCAGGCGCTCTAGGGCGAGGGGGAGTGGGTGCGGTGGTAGGAGGCACCCGGCTGCTAGAGTCTCAGAAGAGGGGAGTAGTGTGACGGCCACCCCATCAGGTGTGGGAGGCGTAGGCGCTAGGGTGGTCCTGGAACGCACTTGCCGAATCCGCGAAGTGCACCTCGCTAGAGCTAACGGTCCTCCGCGAGGTCGTGCATCCCCCGCGGGCCACCCCACGATACGCGGCTCATCCCGGGGCACTGTGTCCTGGGAGGATGCGCGGCCTCGCGGAGGACTCGCGCCTCTCGAGGGGGCAGGTCGCGCATCCACGTCGGAGGACCAGCGACGCCGCGAGGGGCACGTCGCGGGTCCGTGGGGTGCGCTCCAGGACCACCCTAGTGCCTACGCCTCCACACCTGCTCGGGTGGCCGTCACACTACTCCCCTCTTCTGAGACTCCAGCGGCCGGGTGCCTCATACCACCGCGCCCACTCCCCCCTAGAGCGCCTGCGGCCGGTGCATAGGCAACCCAACTGACTGCCCTGTGTTCTCTGGGACACCCGGTACAACCATTATTATAGAAAATTATGTGCATAACTACGCAGATATTGTACATAATTATGCACAAATTTGTGCATAAAGGCCATAGTTAGACATACTTAAGCAGAAAAAATTCTGCATGGTCGCTTAAAATCCTGCAAGGCTTATGCACAACAAAGTGCATAAGGGTGTAGTGTGTACACCTGCAAGCGCGACACTCACACACTTGGGTCTCCAGTGTGTCGGTCAGGCCCGGCCCTTCCTTTCCCTTGATCTTGGCCTCTTATGGCGCGCCCCCTCAGGACTGGGCAGGCAGGGCCGCCCTTGGCTCCCCCGACACTGACCCACTTCCCACCGGCGGGGCGGGAGCGGAGCGGATGAGGGCCTGCTCCTTTGGGGTCGGTGGGGCGCGCGGCCCTGCCATCGTCACGTTGAGAGAAAGTCCCGGGGAATGCAAATGTCTCCCTGTCGCCACCGGGGCACATTGCGAGCACCCCCCGCACCGCACCGCGCTCTCTGATTTACTGGTGACAAGGGGGAGGGGGAGGGGGGGGGAGGGAGAGAGATCGAGAGAGAGAGCGAGCGAGAGAGCGAGAGAGAGCGAGCGAGAGCGAGAGCGAGAGAGAGCGAGAGAGAGCGAGCGTGAGAGAGGGAGGGAGAGAGAGAGAGAGAGAGAGAGAGAGAGAGAGAGAGAGAGAGAGAGAGAGAGAGAGAGAAAGAGCGAGAGAGAGCGAGAGAGGGGAAGGACACGACGAGCTCCAGGCGACAGGACAGCGTTGAACATGACATGACGAGGAGCGCGTTGGGTCAGGTCCTCCACAAGGGGCGGGGAGACGTGTCATTCATGGAAGCCGCACACTAGACTGCTGGCCAGGCTAGGGAGGACCGGTCCAAGCCGTCACCTCGTCTCGTCTGCGGCGCTCAGTGTCGCGGCAAGAGGAAAAGCGGACCGTCCACAGGAAACGTAACCAATACCCGATAACGGGGGTGAATTAAGTCAAAAGAAAAGCCTAGAAGTAACAAAGCAAAAAAGCTTTACGTATATTTTCAAATATCCTTGAAATAAACACCCTTTTTAAAAAAAATTTAAGTACTTTTTATTACACTTTAACGTATGAAATGGTTGTTTAAACTCAAAGTCGCGGTGATGTGAATAACGACTGACCGACCTCACCTCAGTCGCGCAGCGCAGGTACATTAATCCCTTGTTCGGGACATGCCCCGCCCCGCCCCGCCCCGCCCCGCCCCGCCCCGCAGTGTAACCACCCCATTCGTATGGCAGCCACGTGGCCCGGGGAGGGGGGGGGGGGATGATCCCGATCCCCACGCACCAAACCTCAATCACCTTCCACAATGTCGATCAAGAGAACACGGCCATGGCAGCCTTTAATCCGTCATTAAAAGCCGATTACGCCCCTAGCTCACCCTCGCCCTCCGCCCTGGCGACTCTCTCTCTCTCGCTCTCACTGTGTTGCCCATCCACCTCCGCGCGACTGTCTCTCTCGCTCTCACTGTCCCACCCATCCTCTTATCCGCTCCAGAACTTTAGTCAGTGACTTGCCCCACCCCCGCGACTGTCAGGCACCTTGCAAAAGCAATTTTTGGAATTTTTTTTTGTTTATGTTTTTGTTTTTGCTTAAAAATTACGAATTTTGAGTAATAAAACTTAACTCACTAACGACGAGTTTTGTAAATTGGGGGTGAGCCGCAGACCGTTCGCACTATGCTTCCGACAGATCCTCCCCTCCCTCCGCCCGCCGGGACCCCTACAGCTGGGCGCCGCAAGTAGAAGGACGACCGAGAGGAAATATCAAGAGCGATGAAAGCGCGGCGGCGACGGCGGCGTACCCCCGCCCCGCCCCGCCCCGCCCTGCCCCGCCCCACCCCGCCCGCTCACCACCCATGCGGGGTCTGCACTGCACCCCACCCCACCACCACCAGCCCCGCCCCGGGCCAGGCGACAGATAGGTGAGGCCAGGGGCCTAGAGAGTCTCTCTAGAGGGGCCGGGGCGGGGCGGGGCGGGCGGGTACCCCAGCCCAGCCCAGCCAAGCCCCAGCCCGGCCCGGCCCCACCAGCCTGGGTACCAGGGGGAGGGGAGGGGCTCGCATGTGACGCGCGTGGGGTACGATAGCGATCGGTCCCTGATAGCAGCAACAAGCGGGGCGGGGCGGGGCGGGGCGGAGCGGTTGTGTTTGCCGGCCCGGCCCGACCGTGTGTTTGCTTACCGCCCCGCCCAAGTACATGTGTGTCCTGCCGGACCGGCGGGGCGGGGCGGGGCGGGGCGGGGCGGGGCGATTACCTGCTCGGTATCATCGCGGCGACATCCTCACAGCGCGACTATGTCGGGTGGATGTGGCAAACAGGTGGTGTCTGGGGGAGCTCGGCACGGCCCGGCACGGCCCGGCACGGCCCGGCACGGCCCCGCTGGAAACCTATCCGTGAATGTCGCGCACTTGTAGGTATGCAGATTCACACTGGTAAAACTAAGGCGTAGTTATACGCCTTTTTCAAGCGTACAACTACGCTTGAAGACCTTACGCCCTTCTTGAAGTATACACCTACGCTTCAAGAAAATTACCCCATGCATTTGGATAGGAGGAAAAGAGCGCATGAGCTCTTGTGCGCTTCAAGAAGGGCGTACGGACTGTACGCTTCATGAAAGGCGTACAACTACGCCTTAGTTTTACCAGTGCACATTCGCACGCACTTGTGCAATCGAAGTGCTGAACTTGAGTATTTCGTCTAGTTCACACAACCTAACAAAGAGTACGATATTCACACGCGAGCACTAGGGGGTTTCAGACGGCGTGCGACGGGCGGTGGCATTCACTCGGAAGAATTGGGTCAGCGCTCACGCGCGTGCGTGCGTGTGTGTGTGTGTGTGTGACCTCACAAAGTCTATAGCAGTGGCGACAATATGACAACGCAAACACCACGGGGGAGGGGGGGGATGATGGGCCAAGGAAGAGGAAGCAGGCTGCGCTCGGAGGAGTTGGGAAGTGGGGCGGGGCGGGGGCGGGGCGTGGCGGGGCGGGGCGGGGCGGGGCGGGGCGCGGAGCAGGTGGGGCGAGGGTGGTGCGGCGCGGCGCTAAAAACAACAAGCCCCCCCCCCCCCCCCCCGATAAAAAAAAAGGAAGAAAAAAGAGGCGCCATGGCAGCGGGGCGAGGCGGCGCGTCACTCGATCACGAGAGTGGCAGTGGCCGCGCCCGAAATATGTTGCTGTACGTATTGCCCCCAGCAGCGCACAGCGCAGCTCAGCCAGCCGCCGCCGCCGCTGCTGCTGCTGCTTTACCCAGATTGCAGCATGTCGCCATCTTCTACTCTCTCTCTCTCTCTCTCTCTCTCTCTCTCTCTCTCTCTCTCTCTCTCTCTCTCTCGTGTCACTTTTTTTCTCTGCTCCTTGTCGCACGACCCTGTTTCGCCTTGTCGCGTCGTGTTTCGCGGGTATTTGTCGTCGTGGGTCGCAGGTCAGAATGTCTTTCATACGTGTCGTTCTCAACGCTAAAAATGTAGGTCGACGACAGGAGCGAGGCAGAGAGGAACGGTTCTATTTCGCAGGGCGGCGCGGGGCGGGGCGGGGCGGGGCGGGGCGGCGCGGAGCGGCGCGGGGCGGGGCGGGTCTATTCGGTATGCGGGGCCGCGGAGGCGGACGGGAGTCCCCGCGGACCAATCAGCTAATGGGGTTTGGGGGCGCGGCGAAGCGACTGGCTGATACGGACACGTAGACGCGCGCCAGCTTCAGATCTGATTTTTGCCCAAAATTCTCGCGGGCACACTGGGAAAACAAATGTTTATTTCTGCACATCAATTGATGTTTAGTTTCAAATGTGCAAAAACTAAACACTTGCCAGTGTCGAGCTGAACTAGACGTCAACTGGTGTGCACTTGTTCTGCACTTGTGGAAACGTTTAGTCAACTGCACACCATGTGCTGTGCAGTTTCTCGAAGTATCCCATTGTAACCATATGCCAAGGGTATGTGTCCAAGTGTGCTTTTTGTGTGCACATTAGAAAACGTTTAGTAACTAAACATTACGTGATGTCTAGTTATGTCTCTACACCAGATAGTGTGAAAAGTCACCAACTCGACACGTAAGTGTGCAGAGACTGCACATTTGTTTTACCAGTGCACAGAGCGCGCGAGGGGGAAACGACTAGGGTAATCCGGCTGCCAGGCTTTTGGGTAATCCGGCTGGAGTAATCCGAGGAAATTTGAGGTAATCCGCGATAATTCAGGAGTAATCCGGGGTAATCCAGGGGTAATCCGATGTAATCCGAGGTAATCCTAGAGAAACAGACATATTAATCCGGGGGTAATCTACGGGTAATCTGGGTAATCAGTAATCCGGCTGACACAGAATTCGGTAGTCGTTTCCCCCTCGGAGCGCGCCACCCTATCCTGGGCGCGAATTTCAGCGCGGAAACACGAGATCATGTTTGTCTTTACGTTGCGTGCGTGCGTGCGTGCGTGTCGATTCGTATGATTTCTCCACGGCCTCCACGGCCTCCACGGCCTCCACGGCCCGGGCCGCGCGGTGTATGATCAGCTGGACGGGCCGAGCGGAAGAACGTGGAGGGGGTGGCGGAGGTCAACCCCTGGAGACGGAACGGGGCGACCGCACCGCCATGCGGAAGCAATACCGAGACAAGCCAAGCGGATGATTCGCAGCACATCAACCCCAGCACCACACCACCCCGCCCCGCCCCGCCCCGCCACGGCCGCCGCCCCGCCCCGCCCCGCCACGCCCCACCAAGCCACTCCCATCAGCTTTGAAGGTCTGCCGGACGGACAGCACGGCACGGGCACACTTCACGGAGCTGAGGGGCGGAGTGCCGGCGGGGCAGAAGGACCTGCCTACCTGTGTTATCAGGAAAAGAATGTGAGGAACGCGCAAGACGCCCTGCCCTGTCAACTCACATTGCTCGGCTCCGGCCCATCGGCCCCTTGCTTTCTACCCCAACCCCTTGCTCTCTCTCCCCACCCCTTGCTCTCTCTCTCTCTCTCTCTCTCTCTCTCTCTCTCTCTCTCTCCCTCTCTCTCTCTCTATCTCCCCTCCCTCTCCCTCCTCTCTCTCCATCTCCCTCCCTCTCTCTCCATCTCCCTCCCTCTCCTCCTCTCTCTCCATCTCTCTCCATCTCCCTCTCTCTATCTCCTCTCTCTATCTCCCTCCCTCTCTCTCTCCTCCCTCTTCCTCTGCCTCTCTCTCTCCTCTCTCCTCTCCCTCTCTCTCTCTCTCTCTCTCTCTCTCTCTCTCTCTCTCTCTCTCTCTCTCTCTCCCTCTCTCTCCCCACGCCCCTCCTGCTACCGGCGCAGTGTAAAGTGGTCAACGTGGGCCAAACTCGATCCCCAAAGTGGCCGAAGCGCGCGCCAGGATGTCCATCAACGCATCCTGGCCGTAGCGTAAAATAAAGTTTTGCGACGAGCCCACCGCCGCCAACCTCCCCCCAAAAAAAAGTCCAAGGGAGAGGAGTTCAAATTTATAGCTCCAAAGTAGTAGACCCGGTCACAGCTTTTCTGAGAGGGAAAAAAGATCACTTTACGGTACGGAATAAACGAAAGATAATTGAAACGGCAGCCAAAAATGAAGGCCGCCCAAAATGAGTCCTCTCTGTTTCCCTCCTCTCTGTTTACGCGCGGGGCGGGGCTGGTCCGAGCAAACAACCTCATAGCTCAAATGCTTTATGTCCCTACGGACCTCGTTACTCCCCGCCACGCCCCGCCCCGCCCCGCCCCGCCCCGCCCCGCTCAGAACCGCAGGGCGCGCCCGAGACTTAAGAAGGCAACGACCACGTGACTTTATCTGTCATGGCGTCGCGGTACAGAGCGCGGGGGACTAAGGCCCCGCGGATATAAATAAAGGAAAGTGGCCATCTGTCTCTCCCCACAGGACTGCTCACCTCACTCGCTCTCTCTTACTCTCCTCTCGTCTCCATTCCCCCCTTCTCTCTCTCACTCTCTCGCTCCACTCCACTGTGCGCCTCTATCTCCAGCGCTCTCTGGTCGCGCATGTAGTTCTGCGTACACACTCACACACGCGCGCGCGCGCACACACACACACGTCAAAGGTCGATCAACCGGGCGGGTGAGAGCTATAAGGGCCCTCAAGGACCTCGCCTGTATGTGATGCGTCTTGGAGTGGTAGGCTGGCGGCGCGGCGGGTGGAGAAATACACGGGAGAGAGAGAGAGAGAGAGAGAGAGAGGGAGGGAGGGAGAGAGGGAGGGAGGGAGAGAGGGAGAGAGAGAGAGAGAGAGAGAGAGAGAGAGAGAGAGAGAGAGGGAGGGAGCAGTACTCTTGAGTGCAAGGGTCGATGACGTGCCATCTCCCGCCCCAGCCCCACTAGCACCATACACGGATGGCAAAACTTTGCCGATTGCTGTCCGGCCCATTCGGCGCAATGATGGACCTCTGATGACACCCATAGTCTGGCTGCGAGTTGAGCACGGTTTCTTTCTTTCCATTTACGATATTGTTTCGGAAAAAAACGCAGGGACGGAGAAAAATCCAGAGCGGAGCTCCGGAATGGAAAGAGAGAGGTGTAAGTGTGAGTGTGTAAGTGTGCAGCCGACGCGCTGCGTTTTACGACCCTGATGAATTTCGCATACGCCGGGTGCCAGCGGGACCTCGCATTCGCGTCCGAAGCAATTCTCAGAGGTCAGTGTCGGGGTGACGCTCAGGCCGTCGTAACGCAAAGGGAGAAGATGAAAACAAAGAGAGGGAAACGTTATAACACGGAGGGGAGGAGACTGGCAGGCGTGCAGGCGGGGACTGGAGAGGTGTGCCGGCCGGGGCCGGGGCCGGGGCCGGGGCCGGGGCCGGGGCCGGGGCCGGGGGGTGCCAGACGCTGCCATAACGTCTGTTGCTGCCAAGTCATGCCTTTTATCGCCCGACATGAATTATGGAAAAGGGGTGCGGAAGGAAGAAACTCACTAGCAGGACGCGTTGGGCCCCGGACACCTTACTGATTGATACTGTGGTGACGGTCGGCCGCGAGTGCGAGTGTGAGTGTGAGTGTGAGTGTGAGTGCGTGTGTGTGGCGTGTGTGTGTGCGTGTGTGTGAGCGGATTGAGAAGGGTTGGCTCTCGGGGCAGCCGGTCCTGCCCTCTCCTCACATCAATCTCGCCTGATTGAGTCCGGCATTGACATCGGCATTGGAGAGGAAAGAGAGGCAGAGAGAGGGAGAAAGAGAGAGAGAGAGAGAGAGAGAGAGAGAGAGAGAGAGAGAGAGGAGAGAGAGAGAGAGAGAGAGAGAGAGAGAGAGAGAGAGAGAGAGGGAGAGAGAGAGAGAGAGAGAGAGAGAGAGAGAGAGAGAGAGAGAGAGAGAGAGAGAGAGAGAGGGAGAGAGAGAGAGAGAGAGAGAGAGAGGGAGAGAGAGAGAGAGAGAGAGAGAGAGAGAGAGAGAGAGAGAGAGAGAGAGAGAGAGAGAGAGAGAAACGCCGGGGAAAGGGGTTGATGAGTGAGAAGGCCAAGCGTCTGCCAGTAAGACAGGCAAAGCGAGTTATCGAGACAGAACGGCGATGGTGGGAGCGCCGGGCCGGGCCAGGCCGGGCCGGGCCGCCATCTCACACGTGAAAGGCGCGGAACAATGCGGGTGCTGGGCCAGACCTCGACAGGCAGGCGCGGGGCCGAAACTGATCCGACAACAAAACGGCAAGGGCAAGGAACAGTGGCAGAGAGAGGGGCGGGGCGAGCCGGGCGGGGCGGGGCGGGGCGCGCAAGCAGCAGTACACTGTTAAACCAATAAGTGTTCAACTGCTAAACACTTGTATTTCTGCAGCTTCCAGCCTAGCACGCGCAAGTGTGCAACTCGGCAGTTGTGCAATTGCATGTGTCAAACCCGCCAGTTGTACACGTGAAATCGCACAATTGCCGATTGCGCACTTGCACGTGCTAGGCTGGAAGTTGCACACATTACAAGTGTTGAGCAATTGACACTTGGTTTAAAAGTGTACACTCTAAATGTCAAAGGACAATTATTGTAACTTGCACCGGACATCTGTGTGCATAACTAGTTCAGATACAAAATTGTAACTAGATACTTTTTGTAACTGCCTAGTTACATTTTGTCACAAGCTATTCATCAAACGTGTCGCGTTAGTGACAATGTTGTATCTGAACTAGTTATGCACACAGATGTCCGGTGCAAGTTACAATAATTGTCTATTGACATTTAGAGTGTACTTATACCCGGCAAAGGATACATTTCGCAATAAGAGGCAAGACACGTGTCGCAGCTCAGGCCTGGCTCCCCATAGCTTACAGTGGCCTTCACCGCAAGCTTTTCAGGGTGTTCACTGTAGAGCTCACCGAGAGGTTTTAACTTTGTGCCAGCCACGGCAGTGCTGCAGGGTACCTTACTCTGAGACGGGATACTCTGAGCAGCCAGAGGCACGCTCCTCCTGACGGCGGCTGCCCACCACTTGACGTCTCGTCCCGCGGCACTGCGCGAGCGAGGCACAAAAGGCCAGAGGGAGAAGTAAAATGAGCTAAGAGGGGGTAGGGGGAGCTTGGGCTTCATAAGGGTCCTGGAGGATCCGCTGTGCATGGCGGCAGCACGGGCTGCAGCGGCGGGGAGGGGGTGAGGTTTGAGGCCACGCCGCCCGACCAGTGTCACCGCGATATTTCCGGCAAAGATTTTTCCGGGTTCCGAGGGGCTCCGGGTCTGGGTCCGGGCGAACACAGCCAGAAATACACGAAAAATACAGCGAAAAGCTTCATCACTGTAAATTGAGGAGAATGAATTCTGACTCAAAACAAGCGACATATTTTAATAATGCTCAAAAAGGGGCGACATGGATTTGAGATGCTCCTACAGAGCGATATTTCTTTAGCTCACTCAATCTGAGTAATCTGTAGTCGCTCAGTTTGAGCGATATAATGTAATCTTTCTCCAATGGAGCGATAAAATTGCGAAAAGAATAGAATGCATGCTCTAATTGAGCGAGATAAAACAATCTTGCTCCTGGGAGAGCATTAAAATTTGGGTCAAAAACTCGCTCCTCTGGGAGCGAGAATGCTGACTCCTCAATTTACAGTGATAGTTGGAGTGTACCACAGAGCACTCCTTCCCATATATACCTCCTGCACCACCAACACCACATTCATATCGGCGACCCCACTCACTCCACCGCCGCCCCGCCCCCTCCCAACATTTTTCGAATGCCTTCGCACAGCACTTCGCAATCGACGCGACGGGCCGCGCTCGCCCTCAGCTGGGTCAGGATTTCTCATCCGGAATCCAGGGCGAACAGCCGGGGCCCGGCCCGGCGCGGCGGGGGTCGGGACGGGGCGGGGCAGTCGGTCCCGGGGCAGAGCGCAGAAAACTTTTATACGGCTGCATGAGCAGGCAGAGCGCTGGCGGGGGCTGCATTAATGCAGTGAGTGAATCTGCTGGCTACCGATGGCAAAGGTCCAATTGAAAGGATAGAAAAAGGATCCTGGACACACGGGACCGCACCGGACCGAAG